>WOFM01000418.1:0-415756 GCA_011428145.1 Ericerus pela | reverse complement strand
ACTGAAGTGTTTAAATATTATTGAGTCTCAAACAAATGTTAAGGTCCACGATAGTTTGTGGATGACTAATCTGAATCAATCATAGAAGTATTACTGCTTTTAAAGTACGTGGTATTTCGTGTATGGTGTACTCCCAAAAGAGGTCGTTACCAGGTACAACCCAACCTCTTTTGTCCGTTACAGAAAGTGCGAAAATATTTTTTGCCCCCCACAACTTTTTACCATCCGATTTTTCCCCTTTGGCCCTCTCCCAAGTTTTGAGCCACTTAATTTTTGACCTGTTGTGATTATTGTATTTTTCTTATTTTTTTATCCTCTTGATGTGGTATAATTTTCATTATTTTATTATTACCTACACAGTATGAAATGAAATGAAGCTTATTTAAAAAATTTTAATACTATTACTCATTAAGAAAAAAAAAAAGTCGACATGGGCGCCGGGTAACCACAGGCACTCACGTGCGCACCCTTATCGTCGTAAAGTAAGAATATTCCTTCGCATTACTTTAAATACAATTCATTTATTTTGTCGAATGTTTCAATCGTAAACGAGAAAAAAAACGAAAAAACTCTTAAATGATGCATAAATAATTTGCAATATTTAATGTCGAGGTTTTTTTTTTTTTTTCTTACTCCCTCTTCGAATATTTTCAAGTGAGTATTTCGAGTAAGTTAAGATTTTAATCATTAAATTTCGAGAGGATATTACGAATGGAAAATTTGATTCAGCTTCAGTCATCAATAATAGTAAAAATCTTGTTAACAAGACCGAGACTAAAATCAAGACTCAACTTTCCTTGACCAAAACCAAGACTACCATCGTTCGGTTTTGGCCTTGCTTTTGTTCATCACTAGAGGCTCTTCATGCGGCGGATATGCTTACCTCCTAGCTTGATCTCAGTCAGAAAAATCGTGTAACTTATAACCTTTTTTTTTTTTTTTCAGTTGGTTATTTATCAATTTTTCAAAAGTTGGCAATTTTTTGGAATTTCACCCTCTTGTCTGAACTACTTCAATACGAAATAGGTTTAATGTAGTTTCTTACACCCAAATTATCATAAAATAGTTCGGCTACACAAACTAGACGTTGAAAAATGCCAAAATTGATGTCCATCCAATATTTTTAGCAGGTTTTTAAGAAAAATCTGATATGACTGAATTTTTTTTTTTTTAAATCTGTACTATGCCCAATTATAAATAGAGCAAAGGTTAACCTCACGAGTCATATCACTCGTAATCTTATTCAGTATTTTCAACACTTTTTTTTCTAATTTCCAACCATTTGATTTCTATAGACGAAGTATATAATAAGCGATCTTTATGAATATAAGCGAAATTTGGTAATTCGGTTTTAAACTTTCAAACAAGTGAATTTGCATAGAATTTTGTATAGTGTACGCGAAAACTTCTAAAGCTTTTAAAATACGAATAAAGAAGGCGTCTTTTGCAGGAAACGAATTAATTAACCCTCGAAGTGAAAGAGCTCTTATATATAATTTTCGGTTGAAAATCACTGCGAGTTTTCGGTTCGCAAGGTGCCCTCCATTTTTTTCCTTTTTTTTTCTTTTCACTCTCTCTTTCTCTTTCTCTCACTCACATACTTATTTTTTCTTTCTTTTTTCTCCCTCCTTCTTCTCGCTGTCGCTCTCTCTCACTCTCTCTCGGTTTCCTCTCCTCTCTTTAACGAAGTGTTAAAGGTTTTTCAAAGATAAATAGGGCTCTTCTATAATAAGTTTACACGCCCTCCATTTTAAAAACCGATGGTAGGAAAACTCTTTTTAAACATACGGCGCGCGGGCGAAAATTTCGGCATAAAATAACGCGAGCGGTGAAAAAAAGGAAGAAAAGAGAGAGAGAAAGAGAGAGAGAGAAAGAGTAAAAATAGAAAATGGGAAAGGATTGAAAGAAACGTTGGAAAATGAAAACAAGCCGTCTACACGAAACGACGAAGATATTATTTATTGAGGGTTGAAAGAGTGGAGACGACGGCGGCAACGTCGGCGGCGGCGGCGGCGGCGGCGGCGGCGGCGGCGGCATCAGTAGGGGTGCGAAAAATATTAAATTTCCCAAGAACTCTAATTTTATGATTACGACGTCGAATGAGGGTTGGCTCTAATTCGCAATCGTTTTTTCTTTCCCTCCTCATTGCACCTTTTTTTTTTCCCCATTCTTTTTTCATATAATACACTTTCCTCTCCAACTTCCCTCCTTTTTTTTTCGGTTTTGAAATTGGCGTTTTCAAACACCGTTTTGCGGTTATTTTTAAATGTTTTACTATTGTAAGGAAAAATTAAAGCAAACCCGCCAGCACGAAGCCAAAAGATAACCAATCCCCAACCCGTTATACTTCACCGTAGAAGCTTGTAAAACCAGCAAATTTTTACTGCCTTCGTCGGAAGAAAATATTTGGAAATTCGTAATTTTTACTGACCTATTATTTGAAGTTAAATTTTTATTTCGCAATTGAGCGACCGTTTGACCAGTTTTCTTTCAGGATCTTTTGCGAAATTCATTTTTAACTTGCTGCTGGTTGACGAACGTAACATCGATTTTTGATTGGTGCTGTGTCACCAACTTATGACCCAAAAGTCTAAAATAACAGCCTTTTTTCTGAAGAAACAAAAAATTAGAAATGTAAAGAACGCATGCATACAGGGTGACTCGAAAAAATGGAGACCTGAAAGAACCAACGGAAATAGAAAAATATTTGGAAGAAACTTTAATAACAGAAACTAAAGCATCATAACTTTCCTACTATTTTTGTGAATCAGTATTCCAACATTATCTCTCACCATAATCAATACCGATGTGAAGTTACTCAATGCGGTGAACATATGAGGAATTCTTTCAGTTCTTACTTAATTTTTTCCCCTTTCAGTGAATCTTTATACCCACAGTAAATTAACTACAAGTTTCCTTCAATCTAATGTTCAATATACAAAGATAACCTTTTAATATTATTGAAACATGTAGGTGTAAAGGCCAAAAGAGATTGTTAAGTACTGGAAATGAACCTCTTTCGGTGTGGTTACACTTACTTCAAGTAAAACAATAGTTCAAAGAAATATTATTATTACTCGAAAATTAATTTAAAATTATTAAGTTTATTATCCACAGTTATTCTGGACCTTAACTTTCAGAGAGACTAAATAAAATTCAAATACACAGTAAGTTTTAACACTCATTAAAATAATAATTTGTGCACCCAAAAAGTACAATGTTCAAGACAACTCGATTAATCACACTACTAAGACTGAGAGAGTGTTAATTTACAAACTCAGACTAAATGAATATAAAATTACAGTACAATTATTTTAGTGCAAACAAGAGTTTATATACCCTGTCAGGGTATACGTTTTTACATCTTATTAGGTATGAAGTAGATATTTGCTGATTAGAGTGATTTATTTATTTGAGAATATTCAAAGGACCAGTACATTGATATCACCGAATATTAGTAACTGTACCTTTGCCAGTTAACTGTACAATTTTAAAGGGACAAATGTACAGAATTAAATACGTTTTTTTTTTGTGTAAATGAATATGTACGTCAATATAATAATATGACGAACATATCCGCTACAGTAGGTACTTATTTAAAAGAAGCTTTAATTAAAATCATTGTTTTTTTAAATTACTTTTTAAACAGATAAATGGGGTCTTGCAAGGAGAGTATAAGTGATCATACAATTAATATAGGAAAATTACGATTTATAGAAAAAGGGTGACATATCCACAAATAGGTATCTAAAATCACTCAACCTACAGCTGAATGAAAGACATGTACGAGTAAAATATACGAATTAGTCACCTTCCAATTCAGCGATGAGTATAAAAATTAATCTAGAATTGAGGCTGACTGTAATACACCACGTCCAAGATGCAGACTTGTTGGAGCGCAAACAAAATCAAGACCAAGACTTGACTACGTAAGACCAAAATCAAGGCTGAATGCACACACAAGACTATGCCCAAAACGACGACGTAGTGAAGCAAAACCAGAATCAAGACTAAGATTTAGCTGTGCAGTACCAAGACCAAGACAAAAGCTAAGGCTGACAGTACTGATGCAAGACTACGACCAAAATGCGGCTCATCTTAGTCCTTCGTAATTATTTTAAGTCTTTAAAATTGGTAACGACGGTTGTATTAATACGGTTTGAGATGACTGTAATTGAATTCTAAGAAATTTAAGAAGTGACGCAGTCGTGCAAAAATACAAATTACATATTCGATTGTAAGTATAAATAAGAACTACGAATCAGTTCGCTAACAATTTGAACATTTACAATTTTATACGAAAGTATAGAAAAGACAAGAAGAATACGGAGCGAACAAAAAAAAAAAAGAAAAAAGTACATTTAACGGTATAAATCACAATTGACGTGAACCATTTCTCTCCTCGAAGTTCATCTTTATATCTTCAAAAATAATAATACTCGTATTTATAGTTCTACGCTTTTCCCATTTTGCGAATAGACGTTGTTCAATACAGGATAAATAACACTTCTAAACAATGAATCGCAGATTTCTTGAACGATGTTTGGCAATTTTTATGCCCTCTATTCTTTCTGACACGGGGGTTCGAAGAAATATTTTCATATTCGCATGAAAGCGAAAGATACGAATTTCCAAAATGGATTTCGCGAAACATTTTCCTTTTACAAATGTAGTTGTATACACGTTTAGGCCTAACTCGATGATTTTGGCTTTTGTAAGATCAACAAAAAAAAAAGGAAATAGACGAAAATAAAAGATTTTACAAATATAAGTAGTAAGACTGCGAATTGACACGAAGAAGTACGTACTTACAGGGACGTAGCTAAGGGGCGAATGGAAGAAGGTGCCCCAAAAATATTTTAGAGTTGGGTTGCACGCACGTGTAGTTAGAAAACGGTAGAACTTGATAAACTTTTTTTTTTTTTTACAGGAAACTTCAAAATTTTTAAATAAGAAAAATTGGCAATTGCACATACCTAAGTACCTGCTGAAAAATCATACCCCCAGTTGATTTTTTTTTTATTTTATTTAGCTGTTGGAAATTTTAAAATTTTAGTTTGGAATTATCGTTTTTCTCGCCGCCTACTTAACACTCTCGCTGCCAGACAGGGTTTCACCAAAATCAGTGTAAAAAAGTTTTTGAGCCAAAGTTTGAATCTCATTTAGAAGGGTCTAGATAACATATATTTATCATTTTTTCATTATACCATCCTGTGTAAGGGAGATTTTCACCCGTGTGCAATATAGCACACATGGCCTGAAGAGCTAAAAACATACTTCCACCCATGAGTAATCTAGGTGGTAAATACAATATTAAGAAACTGATAAGACCTTTGGGAATGCCTCAACAATTGAGAAACAATCAATGTACTAAACTGAAAAGGTACTTTTCATATGCTACTCTATGGCATTCTTAAAACACCCATCTTTTATTACAATGTTGCCAAATTTCTCTGCTGTTCCAGAGTTAGATGTATTCAAGCCAGTAGAAACCGAAAATCACATTTATTTTAATGTAAACTGTGTTCTCTACAGCACACAATCAGAAATATGTTGGTATGATCTGTGTGCAATACAGCACACACGGGGTGAATGGCAATCAGATTTGTGTGCACAGGTGCACACATAGCGGCGAGAGTGTTAAAAAAAAGGCTTTCGCTACGTCCCTGCTAATTTATTCTCGAAATACAACTCAATATCATCAAAATATGGTCAAGCAGTCCAGAATCATTCAAGATGAACAAATTATTTTGGGGAGTACAAAAATTAGAAATTTTTCTTCAGTGACAAAACATAAAAAATTCTCCCATATAGGTATAGGTACCTATACTTAGTTTGATGATTCTGGTTTTTCTAGTGTTAATTACTCTTTTTTCCTAGTGGTTTCAAACTCCACGATTGTTTCGCCCACCTGGATGAGAATGAATCAGTTTTATTGGGGAATAATTGTACTCTCTAGAGAAATGCAACACTCCACGTCAGGGTCGCAGAGAGAAAATTCTGCCCCTGGGTGGAAAAAATTTATTACTCCCCTAAAAATCAAAAATTTTATCTGTGTCTAGGTGCATTATATAGGATTTATCTGTGGAAGAAGTTTTATAAAACTGGTAAAGCCTTTTCGCAAGCGGAGTGATCGAAAAAAAATTTTTTAATTTTCTATGAAAATCTACTTTTTTTTTTAGAATGCCGGGCCCCTAAAAATTCCGGGCTAGGGGAAAAACCCTTTCCTCCCTATCGTCAGTCCTGCCTCACGTCCATCAAGTGAATAGAATCAAAAAAAAAACCTTTAAAACGTTTTTCTTGGAAACCGGTTTAATGAATTTGCATCTTTGATGTATTTTTGATGGGTCAATTTCCCACCTAAGAAGCTCGAATCATTGATAGATGAAAGAAAGACCCAGGTTAAGACCTTGGAGGTTTTGGTCTTGGTCGTGGTCTGGCGCAATCAAGTTTTTTTTTCATGGTCTTGATGAGTTGGTCTTCTACAGTCAAACAAGATTTATTTCTACCCTTATTGGTGACCTATAAATTAAACTTACCATTGTAGGTTTAGTTGGTGCAACAGTTGGGTGCTTGTCCTTTCGTCCGAAAGATTCCTTATTTGATACCAATCACAATGAACACTTTCAACGCAAGCAACCCCACTCCAACAGGGAAGCAATATAGACCATTATGTATTTAGAAACTCCTGCGTAAGAATATGTATAAATTAAAAAATTAAAAATGAATATAAAAAAGTTAACTACTTATCCGGTCTTTCTAAAAAAAATTATGAAAGAACAAAATGAAACACAGAAAAATTTGTTACAAATCATTTAAGTGAGTAGCAAGATTACAAGACATTTGTAGTTTTCTCTTGATTTTGATCTCGCATAGTTGAGTTACAGATTATTGTAGTCTTGTCTGGTTATTTTACGTCTTAATTTTGCACAAAGGAAATTGTACTTCAAAAATGCAAGATCAAGACCAAGGTTTGTTTTGCTCATCACTAACAGACTGAAAAAGAGGAAGACGAAGACTTATACCAGCGCTTAAAAGTCTGAGGCTGGCTTGACTTCGGCACAGTGAGCATTAAATGTCGAACATAAACCATTTTATATGACCATATTAAGAGTCAGTGCTAGTCATACTGGTCCATTATTAATTGTGGTTTTTAATAATATTTTCGATGCAGTAATTTTTGCTATAATTACAGCAAAAATTGGTCTTCTATTTGTTCGGCAATAATTAGCCTACTATCAGTTGAAGTAATAATCTCCATTTTTCCTCGATTCTGATTCCGTTCACACTAAGCCTAAAGATACAGATTATTACGATTTTTTTACTTTTTTCAGTAAAGTAAATAACTGATAGAGGTGCTAAACATTAGGCTAGCCTACTAAAATTTAACAATTCAAGATTTTTGACCAAGTGCCGAGGATAAAATATTTTCTGAAAGTACCACTGCTCTCAATTTTCTTTACATTGTGCTTAGGCTAATGTCTCGGAGCCCGTTCCATACCAAATTTCAAACCATTTTCATTTGCTAATGCTAACAAAACCACATTAATGTATTCGTTCATTGAAAAAACTCCTTTCAACCACAGCCTAAACGCCGTCGTGATATTATTTTCTATTTACGAAAAATTTCAATCAGGCTATCTCAATTCCAAAGCCATTTGCCAACAAATTGTCATCGAAATTGAAGAAACTTTCCTCGGACACAAAATCGAATTAAAATGCTACGGAGAAAAAGAGAAGAAGAAGAAAAAGGAACAGTGTTAACCGTGTTTATACATTATGAGAAGGGTACGGAGGGGGGAGGAGCCGAGAAGGTTGGGTGGCGACAAAAACACATTCCCTCGGGAACGATTGCGTAATCAACACCAGCTCAAACAATATTGAATTGTGTTTTTCTTCAGCAGCACGAATGAGTGTTCAGATGCGAAAATGTTTTCTGTGCCAAGTGTTAAACAGAAAGCCAATATATACCCACGCCACAGTCGTCTAATCTCACACCGATGTTAAGCCCATAAGGGCAGAGGGTAACTTGTTAATTAAGAGAGAGCATGATTATAGGACAATGGTGGGGCACACAGTTCACTTTCAGGGGTTTAAACGCAGAAAGAAAAAGAAACGGACCGTGAGCGGGAGCGAGGAGGAGAGTGAAGAGCGAGAGAAACGGCGACATACAGACTACAGCGACACAAGAAGAAAGAGAAAGAGAGAAACAGGGTGAACGCGAAGGAGAGAGAGCGAGAGAGAGAGCGAGAGAGAGAGAGAGGGAGAGAGAGGGTGAGAGAGAGAGAGAAGAGAAAAAAAGACACGATGTGACATTCTCCGTGAGATGGTACTATACCTTCTGGCATCCCCTTTTTCCTGCCAACTGATATTACAGTTTTGCAGCTATATATACGCATTTAATTTACACCTTCGAAACCGAAGAGAAGAGGCTTATCTATGGCTGAGACCTAATAAATAATCGACTATACAACGGTTTTCAACTACACACTCACACAAGTGTACTACAAAACATAGTGCAGTGTATAATACGGATACATAGACTCGCAAACGTGGACACACACACATACACGCAAACACGCACACACGCACACATATACACATACACATGAATACTCTTTGAGAACGAACTCGAGAGAATTTACAAGTTGCACGTAATTAACGGGTGCGAATTTCACGTTGAAAATATTTTTAATTAATCGAGAAGAAGCACACCATCTACAGGCTGAATACGTATTTTACGCCTTTTTGTCGACGAAGACGTCGTCTTTTTCGTATATATACCAACAAAAACGATTTTATTTGTCATGACTTCGGCGAATGAGTCGTAAAATAGCCAAAATTTTTCGCCCTTCTCTCTTTCATACATATATGCGTGCGTAATTCTACATGTATATACACTTATTTCTAATCATTTAGAAAAATACCTACGGGCCTAATAAGTCCAGTCAAATATTTTGATTTAATAATCTAGCTGACGGGAACTATATTCGTGTGTATCGATCAGATATTGACAACGAGAGGAGGGAAAAATGAGACCTTATTTATGTTTTCGATTGTAAACTATGCATTGGTACTTTATATAATACAATTATTATTTAGTACTAGGATCAAGACCAGACCATAAACCACCCCTTTCTGGTAGAACTAAAGAAACGCAGTCAGGGGTTGTTAATATAGCTTTCGAATTAGAAATAAAACACCTGATGAAATATACTATTTTCATTTTGTAATATGAATATAATTATACTTATGCTACTCTCAATTGAAAAATTAGTAGAATTGTATAGTCATAAAAATCTGAATTTATTTTCATTTGTTTTATAACCAAGAACAAGGAAATTTTTTTTATGTCCCAAAGGTTGAAAAATATGCCCATATATTATTTCCTTTATTGATGTTGAAATGTGTCAAAAATATTCTCCTTCAACGTACGGTGATATGGATATCAAAACATGGAATTTTGTTCAGTCTTTCATACGACTGCAATATTCATACTTAAAAAGCTAAAGACAGAAAGCGTATCGCATTGACAAAAAACAAAAAAACCGAACTTTTACTGCGGTATTTATTAATCACAAACACATCTGCGAATTCTCACCAATGTTTTGGTTTAACTAGCTAAAAACAAAGTATTTAACAATTCTTACATCCATAAATCAGGTTTGTAAAGTTGAAAAAAAAAAATTAATATTCCTTAAAAACATAAAAATTGAACGAATTTTCTCAAATATACGCTAAAAAGATTAAGATATTATGCATTATTTTGTATTTGACATAAAAGAAACTTCCATGTTAATTTCCAGCCTTGCTTCAAACACACTCGAAAATTATTTTCATTCTTTGCAGCGCAATCCTTCGTCCTCTTTTTGTTGAATATTAAGAGTGTATATAAGGAGAAGTTGCTAGGGTTCAAAATCCCCTTCAATTTCGAAAAAAAAGCATCACATAAAATAATAATCCGTGTGTTTGGTGGTGAGAATATTGTGGCGAGAGGGAATAATTCGAAAGGAATAGTTAAGAAGATGTGGACCCCCTCCTTACTACTGAGCTATCTACATCCTCGTTGAATATTATTTGACTCTGCAGTAATTTCCGTAGCTGAAATACAGGTTATAATCAGGGCCTGTCGCAGAAGCGTCACAGTTTAAGGGTAGGTGTGGCGGGCGATTTTAAATAGAAAAAAAAAAACACAACCAAAGACTAGTATCTACTCTCACGCCCAAAGAAGATTAAAAATATCTGCTTATGATTTGGACAGCATGACCTCCTGGCCCTCCCTGAAGGCGTCCTTGATTATAAAACAGAATGTTTTTAATGCCATTTACTTATTTCGAATTTATTCTCATAAATGTCGGTATTCGTGTGTTTATGACTAGTTATTATATCAATGGTCACCGATTCAGATTTAGGGAATAGAATTATGCTTTTATTTCCGTTCCATGAGCCTAGTTCTAATGTTGAAAAATAAGTGTCAATTTTCTCAGAATTTTCAAAATCGCAATCACAAAATGTTTTAAGTTTTTTAGTTCGGCTACCTTCTTACTAAAGAGAAAGAATTACAATAGATAGGAGGATGGCGGGAATCAAGTTCTAGTGAATTTTGTTTGAAATCAATAAGATCCTACACGAACTTTGGTAGCAATATTCCTGTTTTCGTGATGGCGTGGGGGCCTATCTCAAACTTTGTCACAAAAGTATTATACTAAATTAATTCCGAATCATCGTGTTGAGGAAAGAATTCAAATAAAGTTCAAAGTTTAAGAACTTCTCTTCTTTGTGTGTTCATCAAAGGCAAACTATGCAACTGTTCCCATGCACCTCATCATTATTAGTCTTAATAAATTAGTAAAAAATCTGTTAGTCTAATCATATGTCTGACTAATCATACTGCCCAGCTGGGTCTCTTCTCCAACTGGCAAAAAGTTTGATTTGAAGGACTTCGTAAAATAATATATCCTGAAAATAATACCTGTACCATTATCAATGGGCAGAATTAAATTATTGATTCTTTTCGTATAACTCACTGAAATCTAGGGGAAATTAAAGGTGGTATAAATAAAATATCCACCCATATATGTGGTCCGAAAGAAGGCGAATTTCAAAATAATGTTTCACACAACTCGTGTGTGCTCGCAACATTGGCCTATTTGTTGACTAAAATGTCGAAAATTCGGGACAAAAAAAATGAATTATAAAATGTTTTTAATTGTTATATGAGACACTTTTTTCGAAAATTCGAAATTTCACTTCCGCACTCCTCCTTTTTTCACAAGAAAAGCCAGCGCTAAAGTAGACTTATTATCCACGTTCTCGCATTGATTAACGATTTTATTAGCCATGACTTTAGCCGTTAAATCGTAAATAGCCTCAAATGTTTACCCCTATTTTCTCTATCCACTTTTTTTTTTTTTTTTCGTTTCTTTTTCTTTTTCACTATAGACATACAGGTCCAACTGTAAACGTACATAGAGTACAATGTAAACATCTTGCGCGTTGTCTGGACGCACGTATAATAGAATGAATATAATCCAATAAAAATAAGATAATTGTTACCGAATTTAAAAAAGATCGATAAATAATCTGAACGATATGTTTCCATGATTTCTTGAAATCGTATATATACCTAAACTACGATTATATATGCCTAGGTATAGGCTATTTTGTTTATGGAGATATACACGTTGGTGCCGAATCTGGGAGGTCCCTTTCAAAAAATAAGCAAAAGAAGAGAAGAAAGACCTATTCCTTTTACTGGCCAAGAGTGTTACGGTATAGGCTTCGTGTACATATCACACACTAAGCACATTACTTGTAAGGTACCCACACACACACACACACACACACATATACATATATAGTGTGTATTTATGCCATTGACGCGTTCTTATTTTTCTCCAAACAAACGATAAAAATGCAACTTAGAATCTAGTTCTTAATAAAAATGTCTTCATCCAATCAAAACACCATGTGGCAAATGTGGCATTCCAAATTGGCCAGCTGCTCCAGGCATAGGTACTTACGCACGCATTCACATATACACACACACAAACAAACACACAGATACTGTATACAGGTATATCCGATAATCCATCATTCTTAGGGTTTTTTTTTTCTCTCCTTTCTCGTCTCACTGTTTTCATATTCTTCAAAGTTTTCATAAGAGAGGGAGCTTCAATATTGTGGAAATATTCCTTATTCTGAGCAGAGAATACGTCTGCTATCGTAAGGTCCCCCAATACCATATATTCCTAGCTTTTGTATCCAAATCCCACGCACCCATTGAGGTTTTTAATTCAAACTTCGGATATCCAGTGCTCATGCTGTACAACAATACTTCCTTTTTTATTATAATATATAGCTGTTTAATGGTATTTATCGTTTCCAAGCGGTAATTTTTCATAAATGGCTGTATAAATAGGTCTATACTATAACTCGCTCGAGCTTCTTGTCGATGGTGCTAATGCGACCCTTAAATATAATGCGCATGGCTGATGCAGATGATGCAGATAGAAATATTGTTGGTAACATCTTCGTTGAGATTGGAAGAAGAATGTGAAATAATTCTGTCTGATGCTAATTTTACATTGACATCTGATTATGATTACGTGATAGCTTTAAGAAAGAGTTTAGCGATTCAGTGTAAGTTGGTAAGTACTATATCTCAACGAGTATAGATGGTCCTGAAAAACCAATAATGGCTCCAAAATTAAGCCTATGTCTGCTGTAAGAAGGCTACTGGTGAAAAACAGTAACTTTTGATAGAACATCATGAACTTTGAAAATAAAAACTCAGTTTTCTTTTTACACTTGTAACTTTAGAATTAGACATTTCACTCCAACTCAATTTTTTCAAGAAATCGTTTTTAACAGTAAATTATGATACAAAGGAATAAAGTATTATTGATTTACAAGGATGTTAATGAAATGTTTTGATGATTAGCTGTTTTTTGTAGACACAGAAATGTCGAATAAGCGCATTTTTTAATGATTTTTTGCTTACAAATACCTTTTTTCTGAAATATAATTATAGTAAAATTCGTGGGGATAATAGATAATTATAAGAAGAATACAACATGAATCTGTGCAGTCATTTTCTTTCAGAGAAAACATAGCTGTGGAAAACTTATTATGGGAGGCCATTCCATACATGAGTTTGATTTTGTAATATAGGGAACTGTATTATTCTTTATTTAAGATCGAATGATTAACAAATTAATCAAATAAGCCATTCTTTGCAATTAAAACTCACTAAAAATTTAGGCGAGAGACTATAGCAAAACTTTTTTGAATAAGTGTATAATAAACGTCAATAAAAATTTTATGATTTAAGTAAGAATTATTCCATAACTAAAATCATTTTTACCGCACTAGAATTTATTCTGAGAAACAAAGACACAATGGACGGTATTTCCAATTTGGTGTATTGCGGGATGCGTTCTTGACGCGTTACGAGAATTTTGAATCCAAAAAACATCATGAAGTTTCGAATTACAGAAATTCGAGATCTCTACGAATATTAGAGGATTTCAAGGTTTCAAATATCTCATTTCATACTTTTTTTTCTCAATAATAGGTTACAGATAATACGTCCTTTCTTTTTTGCCTCTTGTAAAATAACTTATAATTTTAATTTTACCTATTTTCCTAAGAATTCAGTTTGGCATGTACAAATAAAAAGAATGTATTTTTTTCTTGATTACTTTTAATTAGGTGTACTCTTTGAAATTACTTATTTGGAATACACGTGCAAAAAGTAGGTCCTACTTTGCACACATGTAGAACCCTATTTTTTGCTACACCTCCTCTTCAAAAATAAGTCAAAAATTTATTTTTTTTAGAACCAAATAATAATTAATTATTTTTCTTTTTTTTAACCAAAAAATTTCCGCTCCCTTCTCACCATCTAACCCTAGAAAAAAAATCCTGAAAATTGGTTAGAACCAAATAATTAACTTGATAATTTCACTTTAGAAAAAACAAAAAAATGAAAAAGTAGTCGAGCAGTGCAAGATAGTGATCGAGTCGTGCGAAAAAGTCAACTCAAAAGAACGGGTGCGCCCAACAATATTTTTTTGAATTGTATTGAAATTTGATAGTTTTTATTCAATCAAGAAGCACTAAAAAACGTATTTTTTGGTTGAGTGTTGTAAAATAGTATAATTTCGCTACGAAAGTGCAAAGTGAGCGATCCTCTATGAGTTAAAATTTTCACCACAATCCGTAGACGAGTGTTGTGAATGATACGAGTCACGGTTGCTCACCTTAAACTTGAATTGTAAAAGCTATTTTTTGCAACACATGCGCATGCGCAATTAGGGAAGTCTAATTGGTTGGAAGGAGGAGCCGAATATTTTCGTTTTGGGAGAAAATACTTGTTTTGCTTCTGCTATTGACATTTGCTCCTTATAAAAAATTTTGCTCCCTTGTTGGAAATTTTATGTTTTGGGCGTTGAAAACAAATGCCTAATTGTGCATTTTGCGACATGTACCAATTGCGAAAAATAATTTATTTTGAAATTACCAACAATGTGTATGAAAATGGATTGTCTTTGCTATTACACTGCCACAATTTAATTTCATTGCGATTATTATTAATTTTAACGCTGAAACTATCTTTTTAAATATTTTTAGGAGCGGACCGTATTATAAATAAGTGGCGGAAAATTGAAGGATCAGAAACCAGAATTAATGAAATTCAGTAAACGATAAACCAATGACAATTTAATAAAATTTTAGAGACTAAGGAAGGTACTAAAACGAAAAATAAATTCCTGCTTCAGTGTACGAAATGGAACAAGTCTTTGAGCAAATGGAAAATAATTCAAAAACATATGATCTATTAAGTTATAAATAAATAAAATAAACTTACCAACTAATTTTTATGACTATCATTCAGTCATAACATTCATTAATTTAGCAGATACAGGATGGAAAATAGAAATTAATGATAGAAGAAATGTAACAAGAGGTAAAAAACAAAGATAAGAAAACTGGAAATCATCAAGAAAAAATTGGCGAAAAAATACAGTAATTATTATTATTTTCAATGAAAACGTGACCATAGTCGCCAAGAAATAATCATATTAGTGACACAAAATAGACTGATCATGAATATAAAGACAGTACAATATTACTCTCGCAAAAATTTTGACAATTTTTCATGTTCTCCTACTACAACTAGAGACGATAACCTTAGTAATAAATTAGCAGCTTTATAAAACAGTCTTGCTTAAGCGGAGTCACAAGATGTGTGGAATTTATGTGATTGTCACAAAAAATAAATCTGTAGAAGAATTAGCTCAAAATACTCATATTCTGATGAAAAAAACATAAGCCTATTTCATAATGATGGGAAAGAATTATTTGTCTACGAGAGTTTTATATGAAATTTTAAGTGAAATTAACTTACTATAAAATTCACAAATATTTTCATCAAATATAAAATTCAATACGAAATACTATGGTATCTAATGGACAATTCTACTAAATCCGCAGACTAATGGCAAAATGTGTCAACGGATTCATTTTAGTCCTACTTTTGATGTGTTATTGCGGTTGCCTACTCACTCTTCGCTTAGGACGATTTTCTTTTTTTGGTGTTTTTCTCTGTATCGTAGACTAATATTTTAATTTTTAGAGGAATTTTTTCAAAATTCGAAGGGTGTTATTACCATATAGTTTGCTGAAACGTAATCGGCTTAATCAATATAGAATTTTCTCAAAATACGATGAGAAATAAATATTTATATAAAAAAAAAAATTATGCTGATTGTGCCCCTTATGTTTTAGTCAAATTTTTGCATACGTCCCAACGAAGTTTGGAGTGAGCCTAATGCCTGCTACACAGCTTGGACGAATAAACAAAATATTACACTGCTGTACAATTATTATGCTATTATATGAAAGCAGGAAGGAATACAGTATCTCCTCGGAATTCAGAAACAGAGTATGGTTACATGAGTAGGTTTTCGTAAAAAAGACAACCGCGGTTTCAACGCTGTTGAATAACCTAATTTTAAATACCTATACTAAGTATATATATTTTTTTTTTAAAGGTTTTTTTAACTTTAATTGGAAAGAAACGTGTAACCCGATGAATTGTTTTAGGTAATTATGTAACTTAAATCATTAAATTATAGGCAAAGCTGAAATGAGACTTCAACATTATTCATGAATAGACTTACTTTGAATCAGAAACTCAGCTTGATAAGCAGTAGAAGATAAGCCTACTGTTACTCTGTGTGAACGTTTAATAAAACAAAATAATTATGATCGATCTCTGGGTGGAAAAAGCTCAATCATTATTTTGCTTTTTGTTTTAAAGTATTAAATTATAGGTGAATTTTTTTATTATTTGATCCTCGAGACATACGCCATATTTTCCTCTGAAAACTAAAAAAACCCGAGGTTAAATATTACTACTATAGTCCAGTGTTTAATATTTATTTATTCTTCCCTGTAAGTCGATAATTTCATTCTTGTGTAAAAAGAAATTGCCAGATTAGGACTGCGAAAAAATGGTATCCGCAGAATATAGCCAGCAATATAGCAATTACTTAACGTACCTAAGTAGAAGTACCTATATTTAACTCTTGTATACTTACCTACTTACTATAAATTACTTATTTCGTCAGACAAAGTCAGTAATTATTTCCGCAGTAACCTGAAAATGTTTTTAGAAACCACCTTTTCACGATGGAATTTTCACTTCACATACTCATAAAATATATCTAATATTTATAATTGATTTAGGACCCAAAAAAACAACTGATAAAGTGGTCTAAACGTTGGTAAAGTACTTGTTCAGCTGCCCTCCGTTACATTTAAAACATAAAATAAGATCAATAAAAGAATTACAAACTGGTTTCCTGCGCCGATCATAACATTATGAATGATTTTTTACAGACTTTACACCTCCGATTTTTTGTTTGAATTTACTTCAAAACAATAACATAATGTATTTTAAGAGTCCTCGACTTCGAAATGATATTGTATCTTTGTGGATATTTTTCTTGGTCATGACGAGTATTTCTCCCTAGATTAACCATATCAACGTAAGTCTTCTTCAGGACAACTGAATGTGAATGCTGACTGGAATAATTGACCTTCCCTATTGGTTTTGGGAAAAAAGTAATTATACTTCTTCTGTGCCATTGCAGATCGAATCGTCTCTACATCATAATTTCAGAAATATACTCACTATGAATCTGTGGTTAAGCTAAGGAAGTGGAGAACCCTTATGAAGCCTATAGTACCTACATTCCGTTGAGAATAAAAACAAATAATTCTAATTATCTTCGTTTTAGGAAAAAATGATAGAACCTTGAGGCTCCCCCCACCCATAACTTATATCGTAACTTCGTCTCTGCAGTCAGAATCTTTTAACGTATGTTTGTCAGTCCCAACCAGGAAGACGTTTCCTGTTCAAACGTAAGTCCAGCCTACAATATTAATGACAAAACGCTTTGCTAACTTATAAGGCCCAGCATGGAAAGTGGACTTACGTATAAGAGCTGTTTAAAAAGAATTATCAGATTTAACAAAGGTGGTCACGCGAACATGCAGGTTTGTTTTCGAACTAAAATTTCATATATAGGCTACGAATAAATAAAAACTTCACCGGAGGAGTAGCGAAATCTCGTCACAGACGTAAAAATTTAACAACCTCAGCTATACGTATAGTATATGGGGTATCAATTTCTTGAAGTATGAATTCAAGTACTTTTATTTACTGCAAATGGGGATCCATTTAAAAACATAAAATAAAAAAATAAAATAATGAAAAAAAAAGAAAAAAAAAAAAAAGAAACAAGACTCATAAAACACCTAACGTCATCACCTTCGTCGTCGTAGAGATTCGGTAACATATTCCAAATTGTACATACAAGTACGTGTTTCGATAGATCGTATACTGAGCATGCAGGTAAAAGAAAGGAAGATAAAAAGAAGAAAAAAAGGTTAAAAAAAAAAAAACAAAAAAAAACCGTTTGTTTTCCAATGAATGGTAGATTGTAGACCAGATATGAAACTCGTTAGCTTGATATTCTGTCACCCAATATATACACGTTTTTTTAACTAATTATTCGAAAATTTTTCAGAACTCACAGATGACAGATAGAAGAACTTCCGGCCATTATTCTTGCACGTAGACCTAAAAAACTATCAATCGACTGACGTGTTCGTGTTCATTTCAAGTGATTTTTGGTTTCGTTTTTTGTTTTCTGTTTTGTTTTGCCTTCTCAATAAACCTGTGTATAAGTTACCTACTTGGATTGTAGTCTATAAATACCTATAAATACCTACTATAGTGCCATATCGAATCAATAAACCAAGAAATGAAGATGAATCGATGAAACCCGGTCAATATTATGTATATGGCGTCTATACCAAACATTCAGATTGGTACTTACAGCTAGGCTATAGGTTTTAAACGAATTTTCTGAATATTTCGTGTTTTTTTTATTTTTTTTTTTATAAAAAGTTATATAGAAAGAAAAAAAAAAAATCTAGTAATTTATTAAGTCGAACAACATTCCAAATTGATAATCACAACTTTTACGAAATTCGCGGCAGGTCGAATGGGCGCAGGTTATTTTCCAAGGCTTGCTAACACGTCCTTAATGAATTGGCGAAACGTGAACGATTTTTTATCGATGATAAGCAACCAACCACATAACACCTTTTTTTTTCTTTCTTTCTTTCAGCTTCTCTCTCCTTTTTTGTATGTAGGTACATCATTGATTAGCTTCGACGACGATGGTCTCGAATAGTGGTGAGTGCGAGCGGAGAAAAGTCTAAATTTTTGGGGGCTAAAATCACAAACAGCTCGGTAATAAATTATAATGGGGAATTTCAAGCTGTGGTATACCGGAGAGAGAGTGGCGATGAAATACCCAGATAAAGTCATTACAGAATGTTTGCTGACAGATATCGTATTTCTTTAGTACAGGAAAATAGGGAAAGGGAGAAAAGAAGAAGAAGAAGAAGAAGAAAAGAACGATTAGAACTAATTTGGTATTCTAAAATGAATTAACCACATATAACTAAGCTATACGTTAACGAGTTGTTAACATAAGGTATTGTATTATATGGATGAGGGGAAGGACAAAAATATGCTTTTTTTTTTTTAAATAAACCAATTTTTATGTAAGTAAGTCTATACTGTTTGTTTAGGTCTAGTTATCTAATTTTTTTCGTTGAGAGAATTTTTTGCAAAATTACTGCAGGGCACTCAAAATGAACCCAACTACAATGGACTGATAGAAAAAAAAGCTTTTCGTTTTGATTTTCCTCAAATTTTTTGTCCATTCTGATGCATAATTTTTCAACGAACATATGCGCTTTTATTGCTGTTTGAAATTGTTGCGACTCGATTAAGGAATTTCTTTGTGCTACAAGAGAACAGAAAACAAGTGAAAATTGTTCAAAAAACAGAAAAAATTCCTAGAACATTAAAAGTACGAAGAGAAAAATAATATTACTATTGATTGGTGACTCAGTTTTGGCAAGTAAAAAAAACGCTCTTAACATATTATCGAATAGAAATATGCAAAAATAATTTAACGAAAAAAATGTATTAGCTTATAGTTACGTAGTGTATTAATCGCAATTTAATAATATGTAAAGTGGAAATAAAATAATTTCATGCGGTTTTATGAAGCCTGAAACGTATTTTACGTTAATACTGAGAAAAAAAATTGCTTACAAATAAATTTTAAAATTCTCTTATTCAGCCAATTCAGAATGAAGCTGAACCTCTATAAGCCTTCTTTAAATTTATTCAATTATTTTTTGGATTCAGTATATATACTGAATGTAAGGAGTGATCGTATTTATCGATCTTGTCGCTGTGTGAAAAATACAAACTTAGTGATCCCTAAATACGCTTAAGGTAATGGTTCTTACTATGAAGTTGGTAAGAATCGGAGTGGAGGAGTGTGTGTTACTTAAAGTAATTTTAATCCAAATTTTGATCAAGCTATCTCTTCCTTTTTGGCCCTGTAATATATGAGCTGGTATGAATAAATTTTTCATGTTTATGTAATTCGAAAACTCATGCAGAGATGTTGAGTCTAAATGACCCAGAAATTTGATGCATTTCAGCTTATACAATAGCTTATGCGCATAAATTAATAAAGTTCTCAGAAACAGAAGGATAATTCCATAGGGTAAAACGAAAGTTGTCCTCCAATATTTTGAGAAAAAAATAACACCTTCGTATCAATACAACACGGTCCTTGATTCCATTACACTGTTCGATGTTCCCCTCCCATCACCCACTAACAAAACATTGAAATTATCCATATGCACAATGCACATAAACTAAAATGATGGTAGTTAAAATACTTAAAGTATTCGTATACATTAAGTATTATAAATTTGATGAATTCCAAAAAATTATGCAATCAATTTTATTATTCTTAAATTTTCATCAATTGGATTATAATCCTAACTCACGCAAGGAGGCCATTTTCTGTGTGGAGATGCGATTATACATATAAAAATTGATTAATATTATTTAATAATGAATTCAAGTGCTTTTTTTTTTTTTTTTCTCAAATTTAGGTGTAGTTTCCTTGATTTATCTCATGAGAAAATATCAAGTTGAACATTTTACTCTGCTATACTTACTTATGCGTTGTGGTCAAAAGAGAATAACTGACAGATTTAAGTAAGCTTGAAAATTCTGAGGGCCTATTGTGCAATAGAGTCTACAGAGTTAACTCTATAGTCTCAAGATTACGGTTGATTTAGTTCCGAAATTTCATGTCGACAATACCATTATATGAAATTGAACTAGAGTTAAATTAATTCAAATTTAAAACTCTCTATATTGCACTAGGCCTGAAAGTCACATTTACTTATCATACAAATTTTTTTATTGGCTACAAATTTTTTTTTTTTGAAAACTTTCTGAATATGGGTCCTATATAAATTTTATTTTTTAAGTAACTTAAGGTAAAAATATAAACCCATAGGAAAGTATTATAATTATGTACCTAGTAGCTAAAATCTCAACCGATCTACTACAAGTTATGGTAGTTAATTGACTTTTTATTTGGTCATTATGAATTAAACAGAAACGTTTTGAAAAACAATGAGTTTTTTCATCAGTCTGATAAAAAAAGTTCTTATTTAATATTAGGGAAATTCAAGTGAGAAATTATTTTCCACCCTTAGTGCTGAGTACATTCAAGTCAGTACGTATAAGTAATTATAATCACATAATATTTCTCTTTTAAAAGAGATACGAAAAAATGAAAAAAATTTTCAAATAGAGAAGCATTAGACTCATATTTTTAAGAAAGTAGTTAACAATTTTAATTAATAATTCATGAAAGGCGCCAATCTTCAAATGAAAATATGCAAAATATTTTCACAAATCGCCAAAATTTGAAATTAGAACGCAGTCATCAAATTGATGTTTCTGTCTAAATAGATACTTGAATTTAATAATCTAAAAAAAGAGAAGAACCTATAATTTTTGTACCTATAGTTTTTTGCACATAAAATTAGTTAAAAAAGTGGTTCAAAATGGTACTTAATAATATTTAGCCTAAGGGTTTTAGACTGTGAAATATTCTTGACTTTGATCTAATTTTAGATCCTAATCGGTTCCATATATTTATTAGTAAAAAATTAAACTTGTATGACAACTACCGTGTAACTAATTCTTGTAAAATGTAGATATTCGATTAGTAAACCGCTTTTTTTCTGACTTTTTTTTTTAATTGGATAGGTTCCAGGATATATTCATTCAATATTTTCTCAATGTAATATGCAGTCCACCACGACCCTCACACTATACAGACTTTTAGTCCGCCGACAGTTTAATCAGTGTTGGGCTGCATAACTAACTTGTCTCCAGCTAAACTGTTTCATTGGTGAAGGGTGCGCGCACATAAGCCGATAGTTGACCGATTTTTTTCAGGAACAATTGAAGAATGGAAGAAATTACGACAATTCTCAATACTTTCATCAGTTTTCTACTTTACGAACCAGTTGGCCAACTGTTTAGTGTGTGTGCGCACTTTCATATAACGCCGTACTCAGAGCCGGATTTTGGGGGGCCAGGAATGCCACCGGCGACGGTCCGCCATTCCACAACAAGTGTGTAGAGAGAAGAAAGAGAGAACGGTTGTAGAATTTTGAAGTTCAAGGACTTTTTTTTTCTACAAAATACAAGACCTACTTGCAAATTTAATTGGATTAAAGTACTATCTTACAGAGATTAACTACAAATAATTACAAATTTTTGGATATTACGCCTTAAAATGTGGAAAAAAATGATCAAAAATAAAAAAAATAAATCAGGAATACTGATAGTTTTATAATTACTTGGAAGGCAATCGCTGTTTTTCGGCGAAATATTCATCAAATGGCCAATATAATATAATAAATTATTTATGTATAGGTATTTTCAATCTTAATTTTATTCCATCTACGCAACATATTAAAAACTTTAACTGAAACTCAAGTTTTAACAACAAAAAATTCTCTCTTGCCTGAAAAAATTCACCTATTTCATTATCACCTCCTTAATTAATTTTTCATTAGATTTTGTATAAGACACAGACTATGTTCTTATAGTCTATATTAACTTTGGAGGGGATGGTGAAATGCGGTAAAGGGGAGAATTTCCCTTAACATGTCCGTCTAGACACTGTGAATAAAATTATTGACCAACTGAACCCATATATTGTATTTAGTATTGTGGTGGCTACCACACTACGTCGGCTATTACTGCTTCTCCCTCGTTCACCATCACCCAGCACCGTGGCTGAGTGAATATGGTGCCGACTTTTGATGGCGGTGATGAGGGAAGTTTAGGTGTTCAGTCGGTACGGATTCAAATCCCCGTGCTGCCTGAACACCTAAAGTGGTGACCCCTACATGATACGGGAGATGGCTATCAATGTTATCTCTCCGACATGTACAGATACTGGTAGCTGTGGGCCGTTGCTGGAATGTGATGGCGCTGTAGTGTGTGTGCAATGGTGTGGTGATGAGGGGGGCATCACCACGCATCGGCGTACATCCCTACCCGCAAGGCGCCTATGTATCGGTAGTCGTATTACGCTCCTCTATACTGAGGGGAAGTGGTGTGACGGCTACCTCACTACATCAGCTATTACTGCTTCTCCCTCGTTCACCGTCGACCGACACTGTGGCCGAGTGAATACAGTGCTAACTTTTAGTGATGGAAGTTTAGGTGTTCAGTCAGTATGGGTTCGAATCCCCATGCCGCCTGAACACCTGAAAGTATAAATGCATAAAACTGAATTACTGTGTTTACTACCTTAAATAGGTATTAATAGAAAAAAATTGGTATTTTCAACGGTTATTTATGTAAGAACTATGGGCCTGACAAAAAAAATAAATAAAATACTTGTTCACAGACTCTTTAGTCTTCTTTCAGTTGTGTTTGAAAAATGGAGGAAAGCTGAAGTCTCTCACAAGTCAAATTGGGACTTTTAGGTGGTTGTTAAAGATGATGAAGCTGACGTATATACATACTTATTAAAATTTAGCTTTCTTTCAGTTATTTACTTTTTCAGTCCTGATTTGTCTGGATTATCAACCAGAGTACTGCAATAGGTAATAATGTTCTAGAACACAAAAAATACCTAAACTTTTTTTTTTTCAATTTGTCTACCTCAACACCCAGGTGAAATCTAGGGTGGCAATTCTTTTCCATCTCTATTAATCTCCCCTCCCTCCCCATAGAAAACTGTTTGTTTTGGCCTCCACAAAATTCTGGCCCTCGAGTCCATAATACCTAAATCCGTCCCTGGCCACACTGAATTCTCAGTCAGCCAAAAGTTGGACAATTATTTAATCAAAAGGGAATTAGGCAGCTCTTTTGATTGTTTTGTCGACCGATTTTTAATCGGTGTGAATGGGCACCGCTATAAAGCTACTTGCCAAATTCCACACCGCTCAAACTATAGGCCCATAAAAAGTCTGCAGTGTGCGGTTACTCTAAAGAAAGTGGCAAAAAGGTTTATTACTGCGATATATTTTTTACTTTCTTCAAAAATGCAAATAGGTAGGTAATCATTATTTTGGCTTGGCATTTTCTCGTTTGATTTACTTATATCGGAAATTTTCTGGTAGGTATTGAAAATTAACAGGAATAGAATGCGTACCTCCGTTCCAAAGTGTACCTACTTACTTCCTGTTTAGTGAATAATATTCAGACTTCATCGTATAAAAAGGTATAAAAAAATATTCTGAATTTAATAATTTTAATTATCGAGCTATTCATTGAATCAGTTTATTATTAATCGATTGAAACAAGTTTTTTTCTCTTCTGTTTGATTAGAAATCTCGATAAGAATTTTTTTTTTTTTCAGAAAAGCAACGTCTTTAATTTTTTCTGCTTCTTCTCTGGAGTATTTGAATAATTTACTGTTTCGCAACAAAGTATTTTTGAAATAAAAATTTTACGAAAAAGATGATGAACATAAGATATCTTGGGTACGGATCGAGTATGAGATGTAAATAACTGGTTCGTATACGGGTATAATATGAATTTAGAGAGGTATAAAATTAAAAATTCCGCTCAATACATCAGCGATATAACCACAAGATATCTATTTTTTTCATTCTTATGGGTATCGTACTAAATGCTCTAATAAACGTTTTCGTAAATTATTTCTGAACACTTAATTCATAAATAAGTGTAGAAAAACAACCGAAGAAATAGACTATAAGATTCAAATATAATCTAAAATGTATTGGACAAAATAAAAACCAACTTCCACATTTTATACCAGACTGGTCGTGATAAAAATGATTTAATTAGTTGTAACCGACTGCTTGTTAAAGTGGGTCGCAGAAACTAATGTATTTACACACCGTAAGCTAAACGTAGTTTACATGTAAATCACATAAAGGACACGATGTAGGTACACTTTTTGAATATAGGCTGTGGGAAATATTATTTTATCAATGGTTTTCAGTTTGTTGAACAGTTTTACATGATATGCAGCAGTAACCAAAAAAAAAATATAAAAAAAAAATAAATATATATATATATTATATTTTAAAAACTTTATAATATTATGTAATGAACAAATCAGTTGTTGGTACTCAATACTGCAGATAAGAGAGGCTGAGGCGGCAACAGTTCCTCACTTATTATACTCTTTATAATAATGTATTCTAGAAATATAAAATGAATGTATTACTATACCATCAGCAATATTTAGAGGCGGAGTTCCACCAATGGAAATTAAGATGTAATTATCATCGATAGGGCGGAAATTTGATAGGTAGTTGGTTCTAAACTAATGAAGACTGGTATTAAATATTATGAGAATTTGTCAGGTGGTTTAGCAATGGAGACTGCTGAAAGTACGAATGTGGGTTAAGATGTTGGCAATTATTGACGATGTATTATAGCAAATGTTGTTTAAGTTGTAGCATAGTATTATATGTAGAATAGTAACGCTTTACCATGAATTCTTGCCTATCTGAGGTTAGGACTATATATGGTAAATTTAGTCTCGATTTAGCAATTCAGACAGTAAAGTGTAGCGTTAAATCTTCAGTGTTGGCGTTAAACCGTAGCTCACCTATCTTAGACTGGATACAATACATTTTTGAATTCATCGTAGTGTCCAGTATGTCTCCCAGCAAATCCAGTACAATAGTTTAGTGCCACATTTGTTGGAAGTACCCACTCATTGGTAGAAATCAAATATTACTGGCAGTTTATTGAGAAAAAAGTGTATTAATTTGTATTTTGTTGAGTGAAGTTCTTTCAACAGTTGCTATAAACCACGGAATAAAACAAAACGTAAACTGTGAACCTTTTACACACTTCTTCTACGGTTTTAAAAGCATTGAACCATTTTCTGTGTCACTCAGTCCTTTGCAGCAATAACAGAGACGACGTATTGATAATAACTGTAGTTACACGTCATGTTTTACCATCTAGTGTTGGCGTGTTTCCCACTCTTGATGCCTCACTATTCACAGCTTTAGCTACTGAACAGGACATGTAAATATATACTTACACACGAAAAAAATAAATAAATGTTCAACACTTCGTCGGTCCAACATCACAAAGTTTTTTGATGTTCATTTCAATATTACGCGTGATTGATTAGTTACAAGTACGCACAGGCTTTTATGCCAAAGCGAAATCATCGAAAGAGTTATTAGTCCTTTCAACCTGAAATGTTTTCTGATAACTATAGCCTAAGCTACGATTTTTTTATGCGAATACGTCCTTAAAATTGGGTCAACTACCAGAAAATTGAAATTAACGTGAGCGAAGGATACGTTACGCGATGTTCCAACTCTTTAGCCCCTACAATTTTGAAAATAGACAATTTTTGATTCATATTTTTTTCACTCTTGACCATTAAAATTTGAGAATGGACAAAACGTTAACTTCACCTTTGTTCATCTCCTAACCAGTTTTAAGTAAGTACCGTAATTATCTTCAATAATCAAGATTCAGGAATGAAGAAATAATTTAAATTAATTGCTATCTGTTCCGTCCCATTTTTGCAGACGATTCAGTTCGTCTACAAAAACGTGTCGAACAAATTATAGACAACTATTATTCCTAATTCTCGGAATAATAGCTGTCTATATTTTACCTAGCTTCCCACAGACGAACACCACCAGTTATGCTGACAATAATGTGTCATCATATTTGGCGGATGTTCCATGTCACGCCACCTTTTTGGTCGGCCATCTTTTGATTGAAACAAAGAAAATAGAAGTGAAGTCATATCTTCATTTTGAAGACATGGTCATTCCTAAACCTACAGTCGAGTAGAGATGTTAGGGTCCATGCTAGTTGTTATGGACATTAGGTATCACTAGTATTAAGAAATAGTAATAAGTATAATTCTAAAGTGTTTGTAATAATTGAAGTGAAATATTAATAAAAGATAATATTCAGAAATTATCTTATTTGTTGAGGTAATTTAAAAGTATTGAATTACTCTCGCAACAAATTGGCGCCCGAACAAAAAAAACCTTCGGAAGTAAAATTTAAAAATAATAATTCAGTTCAAATAAAATCTCAATTTCTCGTAAAGTAAAAACATTTTCCATTCGAGTGAAAAATATTCTAAACCGCTCGCAAATAATTAAATTAATTTTGGTGAAGCATTTCGAGTAACTATTAAATAAACCGTGGCTAAAATATTTCATATAGTCAAAACAAAATTAAACAAACGTCTACGAAATCAAATCTTTATTGCAGAGGACTGCAAACATTTGATTAAGACAGATAAAAATAAAATATTTAAGAATAAATTAATAACAAAAAACAGATCTAAAAATAAACTTAAAAATAGATCAAAGATCCAGATCCAGTTCCTGAAATTCAAAAAGAATAGAATCAGCCCAACTGGTATCCAAAACCACAACGCAGAGAACGAGAAGTCACTCACCAACAGCGTCAATCCAAACGAAACTAACGATAAACTATGGAAGACTACAGCACACCATTCGCCATTTAACTGTAAGCAAATTATAAATTTATCTTCCGTCACTTCAGAAAAATTTGAAACTGTTATTAATATCGTGAATAATATTGTAAAATGTAAAATCTCCCAACCCTCGCAAATGTCTGAGAAAAGTGAAAGTACGAGTACATCTTTCCCAGATATTTTAGATTCAAAATCCGAAGACAATATTTTAGAACTCAAAAATTACCCTAAAAATTTGTATGAAAACCTGTCTGAAGAAGAAAACTACCCACTCCTTGGTAATCATTAGGGAAGTCGAGTATCCACTTCTTTTCTTTACCGTGTTCTAAAAACTGCAAAAGTTAAGAGGATGGAAGGGAGAACACGTATCGAACTCCAGAAAAAACTGTACAAAGGTAGATATCCCAAACATTGGTTGTTACATATATTATACTCAAACCCCAACATGGAGAAATTTGAAAGAACGAATAATTTTGATAGATTAATCGAAGAAAGTAAAAGTTATCGTAGGGTAACAAGAAGTATAAAAAATAAAGACCCTAGTGAAGCAGAGGAAATCTTCTCCGATACAGAAGAAGAAGATCTAGAAAATAAAGGAAAGAAATTAGAAACAGAGAAGAGAAAAAAGGAAGAAACAGAAAGAAGACTAGCGAGACGAAGTCTCAGCTCCAGTTTCGAAAAACTTCTGTCTAAGGTATCACACCACATATCACCTATGAAATCGATTTCAGTTACATCCAATTTCTCTCTCCCAAACGAGGAAGACAAAATCTTCCTCGGAGAGGAATCAATTTTAAACCAAACTTTTGTCGACAAACCCTCACAGTCTAGTGCTGATTTGTCACCATTAGTCCCCCAAGGACAGGGAAAGTCCTCACAGACCGAAATCCAACATTCAATTCAAATTCACTTAAAAAGCCCAGAAAATTTAGAAAAACCAATAAATAAAAATCAAAACTCAACTGCCGAAAATTTTTTCGACCCTATTAATTTATTACCCCCAGAAATACGCGTAGAAAATCTTGATCAAAAAGAACCCGCATACATCAACATAGTAAACGTTGAAAATAAAAATAACCCATTTCTAAAACCAGAAAATAAAATATGACCCCGGAAGACATCACTGAAAATAACGCACGATTGCTTTTGCAACAAAAACAACAAGCGAGATTTGCGGCAGCAAATGACACCTACACACAACACAACCTAGCGATGAATAATTTCTGGAAAAGGTCAGAAAGATGGACTCCGAACCATTTTTCAAATGGCCCCAATGAGGACATTCTTGAATTCCTTTTTGAATATGAAACTCAGGCAAAAACCTTCGAAGCAACTGAATATGAAATGATAAGAAATCTAAATATAGCCCTCCGTAGTACAGCTCTAGAACTGTTCGCAGCAGAAAATGAAATTACCCCAGAAACCTCATGGTCAGAAGTAAAGAAAATCTTAACACGTATCTTTAAAAAAGATAAAGATACGGTAAAAAAACGTATCAAATCGTTGAAATTTGACGATACATATTTTAGTGCGAATGTACCAAAATTTTTCCGACTTTATAAACAACTCGATGCTACAATTAGCGAGAAAAAAATCTGTGACCTCTTACTCCCCAGACTAACAGGAGAAATGAAGAAATTATTTGCATCCAAAAATCTCCAGACACAAAGTGAAATCTCAAAAACATTTACGGATTGGAAGGAATTTAAAGAAAAAGCTTTAGATTTAACCGATGTCCAAAAAACGGAAGAGATGTTAAATAAAGCAACAGAAACTATTGCCAAACTAACAAAACAGATGGAAGAGTTGATGAAGGGTAAAGCTCCCGAGAAAAAAAAGCCAGTGAAACCAGTAACCCCGCCTATATCTCCAACAGACCCGGTTATTGTAGCATTAGTAGAGGCAGGATGGAAACCCCCGAATGCCAACAAACAAAATCCAAATCAAACCAGGAATCAGACGACAGAAAATGAAAATACAGAATCTAGACCACGTAGAGAAAGAAATTCAAATAATAATAATAACAATAACAAAACAAAAGATAATAACCCTAGAAGAAGGCAGTCTAGAGAAAGAGAATCTAATCGGTCGCAGAATAACCAAAATTCCTATAGACCCCAAAGGAGAGAAATTTATCGCGAACAAAATAATAGTCGATATCCTCCTAGAGAGATAAATTGCTTCAATTGTGGAAGAATGGGACATTTATCAAGGGATTGTAGACTACGTAATCGCAGTATACCTCAATTCCCGCAAAGGAATTTTAGACCGCCACGATTCAATAACAACTTCGCATCAAATTTTGGTCCGCCATTCAACCCCTATGGACCACCGCAACAGAATAATTATGCACAAGCATATAATGCACCAGTTATAAATTCACAACCATGGGCAAATACAGCAAATTATGCATTACCCTCGTACAACTTGAAAACTCCTGATGTAGTTCCAAGTCTCCAACAACAGAATTTCACTCAACAACCAAAAAACTTGCAATAGAGCCCGTTTGTTCTATACCATTTTATAGCAATGACTTTCGGGTTTGTAATGCCAACGTCCATCATCCGGACTGCGCTGCTCACCTAGTGTTAGATCCACACGCGCCGCATAATCGGAAAATTAATATCCATAGTGCATCAATGAAATTAGTCAGGGCGAGACGTAAACTAATCATCCCCTGCAACATTGTGAGCCGTGAAGAGTATGAAACACAGGGAACAGTCGACAGTGACTCTGAAGTGACGCTTGTACAATACAACCTTGTAAAGGATAATGTGATCAGACCTGCAAGAGTGTGTATGGTAGCCGCCAACGATAGTGCTATAATCGTTAAAGGAGTCGTAGAAATCACCATAAAAATGGGTGACCTCCTCCTCGATGCGGAAGCATACGTAACCTCTGAGGTAACCACACCTTTACTTCTCGAATACAACTTTTTAGATCGACATAATGCCGACATATTATTTAGTAAGAAATTATTTAGAATGGCTTGCCTTTTCCATAATTTATTGGTGTTTTCAAGAGAACTAAATCATTAGTTTCATAAGAAATTTCTTTTCTTCTATTATTATAGCGTTTTGAATATTTAATTGCATTCTTCTTATCAAAATTTGGAATTGTTTTTCGAATTCTGTCTGCTTCACTTATCTGTTCTTCTCTGGTTTTACTGATAAGTGGTGACGGAATGTTTAAATTTATGGGGGTTCTCCTTTATAACCGTGCATTAGATAAAACGGATCGTGATTATTTAATCCTTCGATAGGTGTCATATTATAGGTCAAGGCTACGTTATGCACGTGGTCTGGCCATTCTTCGCTATCGGTACTTTCGTATTTTGCTAACATTTTTTTTATCGTTCCGTTCATTTTCTCTACTTGTCCTTGAGTTTGAGGTGTATATGATGTAGAGTAGAATATTTTAATACCGTTATTTTTACTATAATTTTGCACGTATTCATTCGAAAAATGAGTTCCGTTATCACATGTAATCTTCGTTGGTTTTCCATAATGACGTACAATTTCTTTTAAAAATTTGACTACCGAGTGTGCGTTTGGTTGGGTTACTGCTTTGGTCCAACAATATTTTGTTGCCTTATCTATTCCCACTATGATAAATTTCTTTTTATTGTTTGTGTTAAATTTTCCTATGAAATCAATTTGGATATGTGCAAGTGGTACGCATTCTTCAGGATTAATTGATTTTAAGTGTCCATGTTTTTCGTTAATGTTTTTGTTAATTTGGCACTGATGGCACAAACGTACATGCCTCGAGACTATTTTAGGCATTTGTGTAAAGTAGTATCGAGCACGCGTTTTGGCAAGAGTTTTACAAATTCCAAAATGTCCTCCCCCGCTTTGACTCTCACGACATATATTTAGTATCTGAGGTGTGAGGGAATCAGGAATTACTGGTACGGCATAGTGATATTCAGAGTGATCATTGCTTTTCCATAAAATTCCATTTTCATCAAGAAAAAATGGATTCAGGTTGCGTGATCTTCTTATTCTTAAGCCTTTTCTTAACTCTTTTTCGTTGCCACCTTCTAAAATTTTTATTATGATTCCCCAATATTTGTCTTCACATTGTAGATCCCATAAATTGCGGATTTCCTGGTCTGTGATGTTAATTAGGTTTTTTATTTCGGAATTTTCTGAAAGTTCGGAAAGTTGAGAATTTGTAGACGCATCGGAGTTTCCAGATCTTTCCGAATTATCGGATAGGATGGAACTTCGATCGTCTTCCAAATTGTCACTTTCTACGTCTGAATCTTTTTCTTTCTTTTTCATACTACGTGTTATTGCTTTGATTTTCTTCTCTTGTTGAATAATATTAGGAGGATCAGGTGTTCCTTCTGGTATTATGAATTGACCGTTTCGAAACTCTGCATAATTGTCCTCTTCTTCTTCTTCTAAACGGGATAGATAATCAGCGATTTTGTTATTTTCACCTTTAATGTGTCTGATTTTAAATGTGAATTCTCCTAATTTCGAAATTAGTCTATTTAATCTTGCATTTGGTTTCTTCATTCGGCTTTGGTATGTTAAAGGTTCATGATCCGTAAAAATATTAAATTCTTTGTAGACTAAAAATTCGCTGAAATATTCGCAAGTTTCAGTAATAGCCAACATTTCTAAATCAAAAGAACATAAGTGTTGTTGATTCTTAGGAATTTTCTTTGAGAAAAATCCTATAGGGTTTGGCTCTTTTGTTTTTCTGTCTACTTGCATTATTACTGCTCCTATGGCTGTTTTTGATGCGTCTACTTCGACGTATGTTTCTGATCAGGATCGTAGATTGTAAGAATTGGATTTGAAGTGATTAATTCTTTTATTTTATTGAATGCTTTTTGTGCTTCTTCATTCCATGCTATTTTATTATTTGCTTTAACATTTTCTTTTCTTGTTAAGTCTGTTAATGGTGCTGTGATTTGCGAAAAATTTTTAAATAATTTGCTAAACCAATAAATCTTCGTAGTTGACGTAATGTTTTAGGTGGTTGAGCTTCACGAATTGGTTTAATGTTTTTATCTAATGGTTCTAATTTATTATATGAAATTTTATGTCGTAAATATTCGATACTTTCATTGAAGAAGCTACTTTTACTGGTTTTAATTAGTAAACCTGCTTCAACTAGTACTTTTAGGACTTCTTCCAAATTTTCTAGTGTTTCTTCAAATGTTTCGCCAAAGACACAGATATCATCTAGATAGACTAAGAATTTGTCTTCTAGGATATGGTTGAATAAATTGGTCATAGTTTTTTGGAAAATGCTGGGGCTTGCAGTTAATCCCATAGGGATGGAGTTAAATACGTAGCTTACTCCTCCAACATTCCTGTTACCGCTTTTGATTCTTCATCAAGGGGAATTTGGTAATATCCCTGATTGAGATCAATTGTTACAAAGTATTTCTTATCACGTAACGCATCCCAAATTTTGGGGAGACGAGGGACTCTGCTCGTATCTTTTTTTACTATTTCATTTACACCTCTATAATCTACTAAGAATCTATAAACTACGTTTGATTTCTTCTTAACAAATACTGGGCTATCATATCTAGAGCTTGCTCTCTTAATAATACCACATTCTTCAAATTCTTTAATTTTCTTTCTAATTTCTCTTTTTTCAAAAATTCCCATATGGTAATTTCTACGTTGAACCGGCTCGTCTGTTTTCAAGTAGACATGTGCTGGTTTTAATTTCGTAGGTTTTACCTTGGCAGGTTCTTCCGTAAATATATGGATATATTTTTTTAGAACGCTTTCTACTGCCTGTTTCTGTTCCTTCGTTAAATTCTTATTAATTTTCACTTGTGTTCTTCATTGTCGTGGATAACGCTGTCATCAAATCGTGTTATACGGACAAGTTTTAGCATATCAACCTCCTCACCTTGGTTACCCACAGTATCCACCGATGTAATGCGTTGGATGCTTGGTTGGCCACGACGGACGGAATTGGTCTGACGGTCCCGCATAGTCGGCTGTCGAAGCCTATAGCATCTTAAAACTGTCCCTTGTGCGATCTGGGTGTCGAAGTGCAGACTGTAGAATCTTAGGGCTGGCCATCCTAAATCATCAACAATATATTCGCCTTCTAAACCATAACTTGTTAAAAACCACTCATCTGGATCTGCTTTTCCCATTTCCGGATCCAGGTTTACACAATACTCATTATTTACTTCTATGCAGAAATCTTTGTCTGCTCTAATAAATCCTTCGCAATTTTCTTCCTTAAACTTAATTATACCAAATGTTTCACGCTTCCATGAAGACAGTCATTCAATAATCTAAGCAAGTTCCAAGCTGCGCACGTGCAAAATTTTACTTTTCGACATTGAGGTGAAATCAGGTAAACTCTCCTACTTCACCAATAGTTAATACGCACAAAACCGTCTGTTTTTGAAGTGGGTGTTGCAAGAATTATTTGATTCTTATTTTGCTTAATCTTGCCCCTTAATATTAGAGGATAGGCTACTGTTAATACCATCTTTGTGCTTCTTGTACCTCGTCTTTTTGTCTTAAATTATAGTTAACTTAGGACCTGTTTGCAAGAATATTTCGATCAAATATTGATTTTAAGATAAGCAGGTACTTATATGTATTTGAAAAAACTTTCCCAAAAAGGTGCCTATAAGTATTAAAAATTGTTTGTATCGCAAAAATCCATAAAAATTTTATTAAAATTTAACTCTTTTCCTTTTGAATAATACCTACTGAGGAAAGATTTTAGACTACTAATCTCTCTAAATGATCCAAATTCCAGACGAGACTACTGTCTCAAGTTTTATTTTCTATTGGCATTTATTCATCGTGCATACTGTATAGTCGGAAGCAAATGAATTGAGCTCTGATGTTTAAGGGGTACTAATGTCACGTTATCAGATTAAATTGATGATATACAGACAAGAATGAAGAAATCAGCAAACTGCAATTTTCACAAGGTAGCAATATTGGTTGTTTCTCATAGGCCACTGACATTTGTACGTCATATTACCTATCTTCTTCAGAGTTCAACTTATTTGGTGCCAGCTATAATTTTATCTTGAGAATAATTATTAGAGCTCTGAAAATCATTACCAGTAGTCTATTATATTTCACATTTAAATATTCTTCAAATTTGATTGGTCAAGCAATTTTTTTTTTTTTTTTTTGTTCAAAAAACTGTGAAAAAAACAATGAGAAAGAAAGAATAAAACAAGCCGCTAAACAATGAAAGAATTGGTTACAATAGAAACCATTTCCTCCATTCTGATGGCTGGTTAATTAAAAGTAAACTGCTGGAGTGAAATAATATCTTTTAATGTTGGTGTGGCTCACAAATAAGATGAAAAAAAAAGAAGAAAAAACAACAACAAAAACTTTTTCCTACATAGGCTATCCAGTTAGAACAGAATATAGCTCCACCTCTACATAGCGTCTGTGAAACATTATATTCCAGAATAATTACACACAAGTTTTACATTTAATTGTTTGAGAAAATAAACCCTCCTCCTTTAGTTACATATTTAACGTCGTAAAGTGCTTGTTATTCGGCATTAATTTTTATGTGGTTTCGTTTGTTTTGTTTTTGTTTTTTTTTTTTTGTTTTTTTGTATTCTTTTTATTGTAGATATACCCATGTAGGTTATATTATGGTATACACTTGCCACACTATGCATGTGCGAGGGTAGAAAAGGTGTTGCAGTTGGTTTGTCCTCACCAGGAAACTTATACATACTTACGAAGTTTCTTCCAAGTCAAATTAAAACGAGTAAAAAAGAAATGTAAAGTAAGTAAATAAAACATTGTCTATAATTTTAGGCCAGTTTCAAAAGTGCTTCAGATGATTTCTAACACCTATAAAAAAGTATTTTACTATTGTTTCCATAGCAACGTGATCTTTCGACAGGTCCCACCATTGTTTTTTGCTCCCATTTTTTCACTGTTTCTCCACTTTTTTTTTCTCCGCTACTATATAAGGCTAAGCATTGTATTTACGGTATTTTCTTATTTTAAATTTATCCTTTTCCTCTTTATGACCCACCATATTCTTTACGACTTGGAGACATTTTTTTCCTTTCTTTCATCCTTCATCCTCTTCTTCTAATGTATTCATAACAACGTTGAATGCGAAAGTTCTTGCCCTTTATACAACGAATTACCAACCCTGTTCATAAATTCACGATTTACGGTAGGTATCCGAAGGATAGTACGAGGATTTTTTAAAGTGATTTTCCGCCGTTTGTTTCCACTTAGACATGAACAATCCCATTTTTCGAATGTCAATATACTATAAAATAGAGTTTTTTTTTCTTTTCTCCTGCGCAAAAACATATGAACGAAATAAACATGAATTTTTTTCGCTGAGGGTGTTCTAAAATTCATTTCTTTTTTATTTTCTGTTTGTATAAGCAGCTAAGTTGCGCAAAAATAAAAGATAAAAAGAGACGAGAGTAAATAACGAGTTAAAAGTGTAAAATTTGGATGAGTAGGTAAGGATAGCGTTGACCTTTTTTTGTAATGAAGAGAAATGTAAATTGAGTGCAATAAGAAAACAAAATTCGTAAAAATATAGAATTACTGTTATCGATAATGAGATTTGTTCGCATAGGTTGATATAATGATAACAGAGAGTTTAGTGTGCCCTCAACAGACGTTTAGGCCCCCCAGATATTTTTCCATAAAATAAAAAATGTGTACAGGGGGCAGAGGTAAGTAATACCTGGCAAGAAAACCCTGGAAAAGCGTAATTTTTTGTAAGGAAAGTCTCTCGTTTTAGTACCATTTTGAAGGAGGAAGGTCTTTCACCCTCTTAGAGGTGTAAAATAATTTTCGCTTGTTTCACTCGCGATGTTGTTATTCTTACATCAACCTTTTTTGGTAACTTTCTGAATGGTCTTTTTTCCTTAAATCCTCGACGAGGGTTAAGATAGATTTTTGAAAGATAGAGTCGGGTGACAAATAAAACTTGATCATATTTAGCACACCCCCTCCCAAAAAAAAAGTTAGGACTAAAATTCACCTGTCTGTTCGATTTAATGTCTGTCTTCACCAACAGTGAATGTGACTCGGTTCCAGATGAGTCCCTTTCATTATTGGAGCTGGGACATATGTGCGTCTATAATTGACAAATAACTTATGGACTAAAAACGAGAAAATGTATAAATATATGAATCATCAATGAAAAAATATACGTTTGTCTGCACTATTTCATGGAAAAGATTAAAAAATTATTTTTAATACATGGTAGTTTATAATAATACCTAACATAGGTAGCTTACATAAATCATCCAATTTGAAATATAATTACAACTAGCTGCGAATACGCTATTTGTGATTCAATTCCTAAAAATGAATGATTGAGTATGATAATCGCAACATGACCCAAAAGCAAATGATGCAAATCACGTATGTATCACAGACTGTTTTTTATAATACCCGCATGAAAATCAAAAAATTCTGTATGAAGAGAGGCGTAGAAAAATAGGCGACTTTTTACATGAGTGAGAGATGTGTAAAAAGTAGTGCTTGAAGTAGGCGAAAATGAAAAGTAAAGAAAGTCGTAAGTGCGCAAGCGCCAATTATTAATTTTTGCACTCAGTTAAAATTCGTCCCTTTACACAGACTTTAAAGTTTAGACGTATAAAAATGTTCACTTCTCGGATTGTTATTAGGAAAATACGTTTGGAATCGCTGAAATTTTTCTGTACATCACATGATAGTATTATTATGGAAGCAAATTTAAGCTATAGCTCAGAATTCTTTTGAATGCGATAGTAATACTTTCAATGTAGTATGTATTTTGTATATAACAGCTAGGCAGCCAATCGCTTCCTAGCTGTAAAACAAAATAAATGAAAAATTTAAGATTTTAAACGTTTTTTTGCATTTTTTTTGTTTTTATTTTTTTGTTTCACTTTCTTAAACATAATATGCAAAAATATGTAAGAGTGTTCCAAAAAATCCTATAAAATCGAAAACAACCTCCTTTCAAGAAATCTGAAAAATTTTTCGAGGTAGTCGGGTGGGTAGTCACTTCATACAGTCAGATTCATGATTGTTGGAAATTAATTGGAATCGTGAGTTCAATTTGCACAAATAAGTTGATAGTTTCGAAAGTGAACTACCTCTGAATTCCAATCTAACATATTTAATTTAATCATCGGATTCAAGTTATATTTTGATTGCTATGAAACAAAAAATTAAAATTTTATTCTTTGACGAGGAATTAAGATTAGTTTTCTAAATAACGAGAAAAACGATTCTGTTCACTGTTTTTTGAGTAAGTTTTTTTTTACTATTTACTTAAATATTTTTTTCGTATTTAGTTTCTCGCAAGACTATATACGCCTTACTTAATTTCCTGGATAACACGTTTATTATCAAACAATCAATCTTCTAATGTTTTTTCTTTCCTGCCTCGATACTGGTGATAAATATGATTTTGTAAATCAAAAATCACTGAAGTTAAGATTATACTTTGAGAATAACTCTTTTCACAAAGGAAATTGTCAACATTATTATCCATTTCTTGAGTATTATTTTACTGATAGTGAAACCCAGAGGTAAGTCATTCGAAGAAGATATCGGTATGGTCTCATGATTAAAATCGATTCTGTTTCCATAGGCCTACAATAAGAAGGTAATTATTACTTTTTTTTCATGGATCACAATTTTTCTTCCATACTATATTCAAGTAGCTATAAGAATATTGAGACCTATATTCTGTATATAACTTGGATAAAAATATCAATACTGGTGACCAAGTTACTTGTGAAAACCTATAAAACCTAAAACTATAGGTAATTCAAAAGAAAAAATATTTGATACCTGAATGACCGGATCAGTGGATTGTATTTATTTAAAATTGAAATAAAAAACGAACAACATAAAATAATTGCATGGGGCATCTAATTTGATCATATAAGGCTTACACAATCTACTTCTTGACTTCAGTTAAATAGGAATTTGGATATCTGTTTTCCGTCGTTTGAAATTGCATTATTATGGGAAACGAGGTCTTAATATTGATTTTTCTGCATTTGTATGAATCTATAATAGGTATTGAGGAGAAAAATTTATTTTTCTATGGAATTATGCAAATTCTCCTCCTCTGGTAAGTTATACCATATCCAGTTCTAAAGCGTTAATTTTATTCAGAGTTTTTTTCACGCAAAAATTTTCCATTGACTCAGTAGCCACTTGACAGTTGACTTACGAAATTTATTTTTAAATAATATATCATTTTCATTCGTCATAATTTAAGTGGTTAAGAATATGTTTTTTTTTTTTATCACTGAAGAGGGGAAGTGTAAATAAGTACTTGTAATGATAAAAGGAAAATTTAACCGAGGAACAAATATTGTACGAATTAGAAAACACTTTCAGGTCAGAATTAGGTAAGTGTAAGTATTTTTAATACACTTCTCACCATTTCTGAAAATGAAATCTAAATTTTAATGAATGCCACATCGAGTTAGTACCTACCTAGATTTTGAAAGTACACAAAACCAAAGAAAGTTTATGAATTATTGACAAATTACGTTTCAATGATGAATGAAAAGTATTTTCGTATCGTATTTAAATAATAGATTTGGATATTAAGTTTAAATAATCCTACAATTTTTTGTCGTTGAAATATGTACAAACATCATTATTAAGAGCTGTGGAATACCTTGTCGTGAGGAAGTATGCTCACCAGAAAGTAAATTCTACAGAATTAACTGCGTGTTCTGCCACTTCATACTATAGGTATGGGAGAGCCAAATCCTAGGCGAACACTGGCAATTTGGAGCCAGTTCTGAGAGTTTATATGCAGGATTTGGTACACACACACAGACACACATACGTACATATACGTATGGTATTATGTCATCAGTTGTGTCATTTCCTGATTCCGTAAAGTGATAAGAAACAACGCAACGCATTTGGTATTGGGCTGTGACATCACCGAGATCATTATCAGGTAATTGATCACAGTCCGTACAATGTATCGTACTTGTACGTATGTACAAGTATGAACATACAAACGTTCGTGTGTGTTTGGTTTTACGTCATTCAGACAATTATTTGCCAGCCCTTTGGGGCAGCGACTGTTGTCAAGGGGTCCGAGCCCCTATTCCTCATATGGGAGAGTCCCCACAAGAGCTTTAAATTTTTCTTTAAAATCTGTGGGGAAGGGAGGCACATCAAAAGGTAAATTTACCAATTGGGACGATTATAAATCATAACATTACAGAACAATCAATAATTTACAGAATGCTATTTTGCAGTTGCGCAGCCAAAATTTTCTTGAGGGGGTATTTGATGAGAAAAAATGTCTCCTCACTCCCAGCGACGAATTTCAAGGACTTCTTGTTTAACGGTGGAGAGCGGGGGGGAACTACAGGCAAACTAGGTTAACCATCTGAGAGAACCGAAAAATTTGAAGTAAAAAGTGTTGAAGTCGACCTTCATCATCCAAGCCAAGACCGTATGCAGGATTCATCTCGGAGGAGAGGAGAATTCATAAATTGAAAAAATAATTTCGCAGTGAAGTGAGCGAAAAAGTTTTCTGTATATTTTGGGATATGAATTTTTGATTTTCATGCCAATCGTCTTATTTGTTATGAAATTAAAAACCATAATGGTCGCACTCCGTGAAATTCTGCTATAAAAAAATCCGAAGGGGAGATTTATCTCTCTGATAACTCTTGTCTACGTCACCACTATTTTGGTATGTTATAGAAACATTGATGTTCGAGTGAGAGCCGAATTTTACAATTGCTTCAGCGTTATTTTCAGTATTAATGAGATGATCTTGAAACACTGACCAATCAATTTTCCATTAAATTTTGATTCACAAAAGCTACTGGCGTTGCTTTGCAAAAATAATGATAAATTTTTAGTTTACAAAAACAAGATAATTCACGTTTATTTCTCTATGGAACGGTCAGAAAGTGAATACCCTTCATATCAAGGGTGTCCAGAACTCGTGAGTAGATGTTCTACTTTTCGCGAAACCTAATTAAAGGAGAAAACTGATTTCTCCATGTCATTACGGCAAATCGTGGTTTTGGAAATGGAGATAGAGGTACGTCATTTTGGTTTTAATTTCAGCTAAAAGCAATGCAATAAATGATCTCATTTATTCAAAGATTATTTTTTTGAGAGTAACACAGTCTGCTCTGAAATGGATTTGCTCATATTCTCCATTTCAGCAAAGGATTTTCAAATTCCAACACTTCGAATAGATACCTAGTGTCGTGAATGTATTCTAAAAAGAAGGGAAACTGAAATAAAGTAGGTATTGATTGGCAAACGATACTCATTCGTGGCAACACGCTTTATAAAAAAAAAATAATAATAATAATAATGAAATCCTTTGAGAGATGGAATCCAATAATAAAATGGGTGAAAAAAAAAAAAAAAGTATAGACAGAAGAAAAAGAAAATGCAGAACAGTACCTATATTAAAATACCTGCTCGGATTTTATTTCCCGATGATTAATTCCAAGTTGGCAAAGAAAAAGTTGCCTGGTAAAAAAGGGGAAAATAATATGAGCTTTTAAAGTATTGATTGGTTAGCGTCGTATTCGCGTTCATAAAACTATATGAAAGTTTTTTCAGCCTCATTTTCTTCCTTCTCCTTTTTTTTTTTTTTTGCTTTCTTTATTTCCTCAACACACAGTTTTTCAGGATTGATAGACACCGATGTTTACCGAAAAAACGTTTTTCAAAAAGTTTTCTACAAGGCAAATTGTTTCCACTAAATATTTCTTCTCTTTTTCTCATTTTACCGCACTTTTTCTTTTTCTTCTTCTTCTTTTTTTCTTCTAGGTTTTCGTTTGTACTTCGTTTTTCTGTTCTTTAAAACCCATAAGCAATAGAAAAAAAAGAGAAGAAAGTCGACGGTGATATTGCAGCTTTTTAAAATAGACTTAGTTTTTTCGTCTTTTTTCCTGATTTTTTTTTTGTTTGTTTGTGGAGGATAACAAAATGATTTGAACCACTTTAATTGATTCGTTTTAGAACGGTATTTTCTTGTTTCTCCCTCTGACTAATGATTCAAATTTTACTGTTGGAATGAATTTGGGGTTTTCATTTATTTTATTTATTTAATTTATTTATGTATACCTATTTATTTGTTTATTTATTCATTTATTTAGAATTAATTGAGGAAATACGACGCTGAGTTAATCGACAGCGTTTATGAAAACGAAACGAGATCTATTTTCTGAATGTTAACTCAAATAATAAGATCACTGAAACTAATGCAGTAAGTATAACCTACTGAAAAGAATTAATGTAAGTCAGTAGCGCGTCCAAAGGAGGACTATAGGGGCTATAACTACCTTGGAGTACCAACATACACCAGATAAGATAAACTATTTCTAGAGATTATATTGAAGCATCGGTAATGATTTACAGGAAAATTTGGAATTTAGCCCTCCTTCTGGTAACCCTAGATCCACCACAGCTGTAGGTAAGCAGATACTGTCATTTCGACAATTATTCAGAAAATTAATGCAAAAAATCTGATGAAATAAATAGGTATATGGTTTATTATAGAATATATTTTGATCAACATTAGTTCATTACAATAAATCTTTTATCATATTTCTTACTATTGGGCAGTAACGGAGCTATACGGATGGGTCTGAAGGGGACACTAAGATATTCCCTAGAAAATTTGAGTTCCCACACAGGCCCCCAAGAAAATTGTCAAGAATAACTTAAACACTTATATTGCATGATAAAAAGTCAGCAGAAGCCAAAAAGAAACACTAAGTATATCTCATTTTATCCTGGGACCCAGAGAACTTTCATGGTCACCTAATTACCCACTTAAACAAATCTAGCTGCACCATTATTATCTCTTATCAGTCCTGTAGAATGAGCGATTAAATAAAATACTTTTTTCACCGTTGATGGGTCGGATTCACTTGAATATTGCTGTAATTGAATGCACTTTTTTGTGATTTTACTTTGTAAATAATTGTCGAAAATTTCTCACCAGATATGCCTACCTATGTACTTGTAACTACTCATTAATTTGTTTTATTTATAGGATTACTGAAAATAATTAGTTTCACTTCCTGCTTCCTTTCTCACAACTACGAAGTTTGACTTCCTTCTGATTCACTCAGTCATATGTCAGCGACTCAGCATTTTGACATTGGAGATCAAATACGTATAAAAATTGGGCGGAATAACTTTTCATAGAATTTTAAAGCTAAATTTCACATTGAATGGTTGAAACAGAAAAACTTAAAAAACACACTCTAACAAGGCATAGACTCTAAGGCCGTCAAAATTTGATAAAATTTTGGAGTAAATACATTAATACACCTAAAAAAACATTGGGCGTTTTATACAGAGTAGCTAAAATATTTATTTTTCAACGGATAATTTTGAAAGGATTTTTGGTCATTTTTGATTGATTAGTAAAGCCTTATTTGCTATTTGGTGGCTTCTTGTAACATAACCAATGTGAAATACATTCCTATTTTTCTTCCCTTGTTTTTATTTTTTAATATGGTAATGATATCCTAAATAAATACGAATTCATATTCACGTAATTATTGTGAGATGATTTAAAAGTGGAAAATAATGAGGAAAAAATTCAAATAGGCTGAGACTAAAATAAAACTTTTAAAAATAAAACCGACTTAGAAAAACAATAATCCTATATAAGAAGAAAAAACATTAAGTAGGGTAAAAAAAAAAATAATAATTTTGTGAAGATGTTGTAGTACCTTTTTTGTTCCTAAACTAAACTTTAGAAGTCGGCGTCAAATTTCGAGAAAATTTTGTACAGCTTTTCTTACATTCTTTAACTCGATTTGAGTGGGAAAAAAACATAGTAGATAGGCTTAAGTATTGTTCGACATAACTCAGATTTGTATTGAACTGGTTTCGAAGTTGTAAGTTTTGGGTGTTGTAAAGTCAAACCTGACAATAGTGGGGAAGGGGGATTCTTCCGGGCCCAGAATTTTTAGAAGCTCGACGTTCTCAAAAAACGAAGAAAAGTAAGTAAATTTTCCTGAAAATCTTAAAAAAAATTTTTTTCGATCGCTTCGCACGCAAAATTGGCTTCTCCAGTATTATAAAACCACAGATAAATTCTAAATACTGCACCTCAACATATAACAAAAATTAATTGAATTTTAAATTTTAGGTCTGTAAGTTTCGGAATTTGAATTGATTGAATCTCAACGATAATATTTAATGGGATCATCTTAGGTAACAAATTACTTTCAATTCTTAGCTTCAATTTTCGACATAATGAAAAAAATTAGCCCAGCACAGAATCGTCCATTTTTCCCACGTACTAAGTTTCACGCAGATTAGTTAGATTTAGAATTTGAGATCCACTCTATTAGACCTGTTATTTCTAATTTTGAAAATTTTACAGCGAATTTATAATCAGCCATCAAAAACATTTTCAAATAAGTACAAATTTTTTCAGAAATTTGTATAATTTTAAATTTTATGCTGAGTCTACACTTGCGCATTTTACTTCAAACGAACCAAGCGTACAATAAACATTTGGCGTATTTGACCTTTTTTAAACAGATTCAATGCTCGAAAAATATCTGGCACGTTTAGTTGATTTTGTCAAAATAGTTCTCACTAGCGAATTCTTCCATAGGCGTTTGGTGCAGATTATTTGTAAGTTAAATGCGCAGTTGTGGACCGACCATTTAGATCCACAATTTTGGATTCAAGACAGATCTGATATTGATTCAAAATTCAGTGGGACCATCTCAGAACTATTCTCTTCACTTTAGGTCCATTTCTCCGACCCCCTTTTCAAATTTTGACCTGAAAATTTTTGGCTTAATTATGTTCAATTTGTGCTAATTTTTGCCATCAATTTCAGAATTTTTTCTCACCCCTTTCTTTAGATATAAACAAAAGAGTCTGGGGGGTTGAAGAAATGCTAGCCCCCAATTTTCAATTTCGATTCTAAACTTTATATGCTAATTGTGCCATAAATTTTAGAACCACAAATATTTTTCCTAGAAAATGATCATCAAATTTTTAATTCATAGTACAAATTAGCACAAATTGAGCACAATTAACTAGCAAAGTTCTGACTCAAAATTCGAAATAGGGGGCTGACACATACATTTTTGAAGCCTCTATCTTTGCAGGTAAATGAGCACAAATTCTAAAATTAGCGGCACAAATTAGCACAAATTCAGCACAATTAGCAAACAAAGTTTAGAGTTGAAATTCGCCTTTCTCAAGCCCCCCCCCCGACTCTTTTGTTTATATCTGAGGAAGAGGGTGAGCACAAATTCTAAAATTGATGGCACAAATTAGCACAAATTGAGCACAATTAGGCCAAAAATTTTTAAGTTAAAATTTGGAAAGGGGGGCCAGAGAAATGGACCTCTTCCATTTGACTATATAGCACTGGACCAGTAAAGAACGATGATGTACGCGAGGTACGCTATCATTGTGAATTCAAGGGATGTCTTCATCAGATGTTTTCTAAATTGGTGAACACAAGCAAAACGTCAAAAATGTGCAGAAGGTGCTCTGAGGTTGCCTACTTTTTCGCCGGCATGTCTTTACATTAACAGGTACATCGATCTTAGGGAGCTTTACTGGTCCAGTACTATATAGTCAAAACCTCTTCCAAATAAATCTTAAATCATCAGAATCATTGCTGAGTAATCAGTGTACGTATATAAATAAAAAATATATACCCCACCTTTTTTAAGTCGGTTAAAAAAAGAAATGAAATTCGTACATTGTTCTCAAGTGTATGGCAACGATAAAAGTTACTAGTGACCAATTCTGTAACATCAACGTACGTGTAGCCTATAATATAATTCTTCGTTATTAGCAAAAATCGTGAGAAAATATTTTATACGTACCTACAGTACAATATGTAATCGCCTTTTCAAACATACGCGCAGTATATTCCGTAAAATAAAATTCCATTTGACATTTTTTCTTCGACTTTTTTTTTTTTTTCTCGTTTTCCAATAATCTTTAAAAGCATATTATATACTCAAAGAATCCATATACAGTACATATACACATATACAAATACGAGTATATTCACTGTTATAGTTAGCCTATAGGTATCGAAGCAGCCAACTCTCGGTGACAGGTGTCATGCGTCATGAACTATCGTGAGTAGATTTTTCTCAAAAGACCACACACTATCTTGGGCGATAGAAAACGCAGCGTGAGTTCCGCTGATTGGGCACTAGCTTACATGAAATTCTTCAGAATATAAGGTACCTACTCTTCTTTTCTCTGTCTACGATAGATACGTTTCTCATTCTTTTTTTATTTCCATCTTATTGTATCGATTCCGTGTGTTTACTTTTTCCATTTTTTTGATTCAATAAACGTTTCGCAGAACACGACTACTACAATACTATCGAATGGATGGTAAAAAGAAAACAGAGATGGAAAAAATTTTTATATAATACCTATCTAAGATACACGAAAATACAAATCCACGCGAATAATTTTGACTTATGCCTATAGCCTAAGTATAGCATACTCGTTCATTCAATTTTTTTTTTTTAGCAAGTTTTCAAACTACTATTGTTGAGACTATGATAATTCCAATAAAACCATGACTTTTGGCATAAAAACCAGAAATTTATGTTATAATATCCTTATAATTATATTATATTATTATACGTATATGAATATAAAAGCCCTGAAGCGTCGCTTGGCTTATGCTGGCCTGGCAACACTGACAATTCGTTATTAGGATGGAAACAACGAAACATTTGAAGTTGGCGCATGCGCTTTGAATTTTTTCTGAATAATTTTCGTTGAATTCAGTCTTAAAAAATCGGGTTGTATGTTTATTATAATAATGTATTATATTCGCATGTTTGTATGCATGTATGTGTGTATGTGTGTATATCAGGTATTCATCTTGTAAGCACGATAGAGGAGGTAATTTTTGTTCAGCAGGGGTGAAATCAGGTATGTGGGAAGTTGAGGCATAATTTCAAACGGGATTGTGATTGGTGAAAATCAGTTGCGGGATTGGGGGAAAAATAGGTTCCATCATTAAACGTTAAGACGTTATTATCATTTGACAGAGCTGATGGTAATTGGTTCTAAACTTAATTAAAATTTGTATGAAATTCGATGAGAATCAGTCAAGCGGTTTAACCATAAAGGCTAACAAAATTTACATCTATGGGGGCATGAGGCTTAAGAAACGTAATTATCATTCGATACAGCTGAAATTTTGAATACAGTTGGTTCTAAACCTAATTAAAACATGAATAGATTTTTAGGAAGATCAATCGAGCAGTTTACCAATGGAGGCTGACAAAAGTTCTACCAATGAGGTATAATACGTAATTATCGTTCGATAGAGCTGAACGTTAGTAGGTAGTTGTTTCTAAACATAATTTAAACTGTATCGAGTTTGACGAGAATCGGTCAAGCAGTTTAGCCATGGAGGCTAAGGTTTCATTATCATTCGATGTAACTAAAATTTGGTAAGTAAATAGCTGGTTCTGAACCTTATATTAGCTGTTATCGTGTATAATTAAAATTGGTCAAGCGATTTAGCCCCAGGGGCTGCCAAAATCTCCAACAATGGGGCTTAAGACGCAATTATAATTTTAAACGAATGAAATTTGGTATATGGATAGCACTGAACATATTAAACCGAATGTCAACATTGATGTTTATGAAAATCAATACAAAAAAAAGTAGTTGAAACTTCTGATACCTAAATAAAAAAAAAAAATAGAAAAATAATAGTTTTTAATTTTCTTCAGAAAAATATAATATGGAATTAAAATAAAATAAAAAAGCAATATGGTAAATTAATTTTTTTTTTTTTAAATAAAACCAGATTCAAAAAAAACAATAAAAAATGCGCTGAAAAGAGAAAAGTAATCCTTTTAAAATTTCTTCAGCAACATGTAGGTCTAGGGACTGGAATTATTGAAGTCGGCGCTCTTTTCCTTACCACGTACCTAGCTTTTATATTTAAATTCCGTCAAATTTTATGACAAAACTTTTTAATTAGCGTTGACTTCAATAATTCCTATCACTAGACAGCTATATCTTGCTGGAGAAATTTTAAAAGGATTATTTTTCACTTTTTAATGCATATTTTATTGTTTTTTTGAATTCGGTTCTATTTTTTAAAAAAAAATATTAATTTACCATATAATACTTTTTCATTTCATTTCAATTCAAGGAGATTTTGCTGGAGAAATTTAAAAACAATCGTTTTTCTATTTTTAGAGTATTTTTATTCGTTTTTTTGTTTTTTGAAGTTAGATTTTTTGATGAAAAAATTTTTTTCAATTATTTTTTCTTTTTAGCGTTAGCAGCAATATTACTTTAAAACTAACAGTTTTTTTTTTAAAGATAATTCTTAAACTATTCATTGATTCAAAAAAAATTTTAATTGGACCATCATGGGATCATCTTTTATCATACAAAAAATTATTCATCAAATTCGGTGCCCACGTTGAGAAGTTATGCAGGAACAAATATAAAAAAAAATAAATATATAGGTATAGGATTCATAATTGATAACCTCCACCGTTTTTTTGAAATTTGTTAAAAACCAAAAACTATTCAGACGAATAAAAATAAATGTTTAAATATTATACCTATGTAAAAAGAGATTTAATAAAAAGGGATGTGAATGAAAAAATGTTCAAAAAAATGTAAAATAATATAATATACACAATGAGATCTAAAATGAGATGTGAAAAAAAAACGTAAAAAGAGTTTGATAATTTTTGATGATTATTGAAAACCTGCGTTTCTGGCGTAGTTTGCTGCGCTGTAGTTTTTTTTTTTGGTTGGTTTTTTCTTTTTTTTTTCTTCTTATTTATCAATTATTACTAGTGCCCATTTAGATATTGCTCATAGATAAGCCAAAAGGTGAAACCCTAATAAATATCGTTCGATCGATGACCGCACGTCGTTCGACTCTTCGTTTTGTTAATGGGAATAGAGTTAGGTATATACCATATCGATTCTATCGTAATATATTCACGAGATTTACAACTCGATTCAACGTTTTATTTTGTGAATTCTTTTCTTTTTTTCTTTCTTTCTTTTATTTATTTATTTATTTTTTTGCAGCATGCGTTTCGCAAATCACGAATACGTTTCGTCACTTTATTATAGGCTCGTTTAAATTTATGTAACTTAAAAACAATATCAGCAATCGGAAATTGATTTGGTAAATTAGCAATCGAAAGATTATATTATATAATAATGGGTGAAAAATCGTTTACCTTAAATAGCATTGAAAATGTGCGAAAATTATAGTCAATACTTCTTTCAGTTATACAGCACCGAGCACATTAAAGTGAACTGCTCTAAACTTCATCAATGGGTACCTACCTACATTCTACATTTTAATTCGGTGTATTATTCATCAAGATTCTTTCGCTTTAATATGGATAACCTATCTAAGTCTATAATATTTATTTTTAATGGAATAGTCCACGAATCCACTGTAGAATTGTTTCACCTCGAAACCAAATTATTACATCAATTTTCAATTTAGGTCAAATGACTGCAGTAAATTGTAAAAATAAAAATAAAAAAATTTCAAAATTCATACAATTAGTGAATAAACGCTTTCTATTCTTAGGAAGACAGATTAGTCGTTACTATTTGATTGGGAGTCTGCGTGACGTAATGGTTACGTGTTGTTTGGATTTGCTTTCGAAAGGTTGCGAGTTCATCATTCGTGACCCAAAATTCCGGCTGTGTATTCCATTCGGTTCTATTGGTGCTCCAGTATGTGACTGAAAAATTTATTCTCGTAGGCCATTGGCCACTAATTCCAATCATTTGCTCTCCCCCATTCCGACTTCAAGTACCTATGTCGGCCAGACGCCGGGTAAAATGGCCACGTAGTCAAAACTCAGTAATTAAATTAAAAAAATCGTAGACTAATATTCTGTGAACGGAATCATAGTTTAGATTATAAACACATACCTACCTAGCAATTATTGTCTCAAAAGATAATAATTATTACAACACAAGAATAAAAATTTCTGAACAATTATTATAATATTACCTAAAACACTATTTCCACATCAGAGGCCGTCTTGATAACAGCTTCAGTTTTTTCTCAGTCTACTCTCAAGTTTGCTAAAATTCCATTGAAACATTGTTTTGCCTTTTAAAATTCGTTCGTTTAGTGGATTCATGAATAGCTAATCATCACAAGCATTCGTTATTCTATCAGAATATTTACTTCGAATTGGCTCCACATAATCATTTGGAAGAAATATGGGGTCTGATGCTTTATTATATGATTTATATGTATTATTGGATAATACAACCAAAAATTTTGTCCACTTTAGTTGTACAGGGCTTAAAAGATGCACTAAATCATCTTATAAGAATTCTTGGAAACATCTATGAGCTAAAAGAGTTTAGTCAGAAAATAGTTTTAGAAGCTGTCCAATTTTTAATTCATTATCTTTGAATTCTGTAGAAAGAGTAAGATAGATAAGTATACTTTCTCTGTAAACTACAAATTAATAATTAAGAACGGATTAAACTCGGTCAGTTAAATAAAGAATTCTAAGTTCAAACAGGAATCAACTCTGCCGGTAGGCTGCTGTAAAGTATAAAATAATATGGATAAGAAACAATAACCAATTCGGCTACTTTCGAAAATGATCTTACATCAATGGCATACTCAGACATTTTTGACAGATATGCTGAAAGTTGAAACAACATAAATTTTGTGTTTTTTTTTTTTTGTTTTTTTTCGAAGTCTTCATTATTAACGATAGTCTGTGAAATTTATTGGGTTTTTAAAAATTCAATAAGAATATACCACTGGCACACCCCTAAAAACGCCAATATACCCAATACAGAAATAATACCCCATTTGCAAGCAAACTAGGTAAACGCAATTGGCATTTGGGTTGATTAATGATCGTTAAGCTCAAAGATGAAATGTGCACAAGGAGTGGTGTATAGTAAAGAAGTAGACCATAAGAAAATTCCTTTAAAACGTAAAGGTAAAAATTCTAAGAACAAATCCCCTGGTATTTGGACGACTGTTCGACCATAGGTAACTGAAATTAATTAGAATTTTCATCACAATAACATGAACCTAATAATTTATTAATAATTAGTAAAAATTATGGGATCCACGGAGTATTCTGAAACATACTGCCACTACCAAAGTTAATTTCATTTATCAAGCTGTGAAATGAAAATTGCAACGTCGCAAATTGATATCTGAGGGGCCAATTTCTGACAGAACTGGAGTTTTTTAAAGTTGATTTTCAAATTTCTTGTTCCCAAAAATGTAATTCGTCATAAATTTCAAATCGATTTTTGTCATATTTTCTCAAGTTATGCTCGAGTATGTGCTAAAAAAGTAAAGCCGGCCACCGTGTTGAGGAACCGCTTTTCATTCTATTTCATGGCTTGATAAGTGAAGTTGGCTATGCCACTATATTTAATACAGGTACAGATTTTATTCTACGAACAATAAACCAGATTATTCACTGATCATGACGTTATTTGGCAAATATCCGCATAGTTTTAAAGTGGATGGCTATGCAAACGTCATTCAAAGACAAAAAGTGCATTCTCTATGAAAACAGTAAGTTTACCTACCTAAAAATAAATTTTCAAAAATACATTTTTATTACTTGTAAATGCTGTATGAAACCTAGCATATTCACACTGACACACATAGAATGATATGTATGTGTATTTCTACACTCTGTCTCACAGAATGACAACCCGCAGTGCTAATCAAACACAATGGTCTACCCTAGTACCTACTACAGTTTTATTCCAGTGAGTATACCAGGAGTAGTTTCTCTGGGTGCGTAGGTTGTGCGTCGCACACTCAAACATTTTCTCAGGTTCACCAAGTGGTGGTTATACTAAAATAGTAGTTGAACCACGGCTGAGTAGGGTTTAACTTTATTTTTCCATGCATCTTATCAGTTAAACCTAGTTTACCTCACAGTTAAAAGTTAGTACAACCGGTCCTAAAATTCATAATTATGATAGAATTTATATTGAGTTGGCAGATAGAAAAAAAATCAGTGCAATAAATTAATATGGGTATTAAAAACAATAAATTAAAATAAATTTTTGTAAAAACATGCTTTTCTAAAAATTGAACTACAATGTAAAAAATAAATTTTTTTACAAGAACAATTTACCAATCAATCGTACCACATTTTTTAGAACGTACATTACTTTATAAACAACAAAAAATTAACAAAAATTTTGAATAATGTTAATTATCTTTAATTATTGACCAAAAAGAAAAGCGTGGGCCCTATGCAATAAAGTCCCTGATAAATTTATCAGATTCAATTTTTTTATCATCAGGCTCCATAGGCCATCTTGGCAAATATTAAACAATTATTTCATTAAGGCTTCAGTTATTGTTTTGAAAATCTATCAAAGTATAAAATTTTATTAGTATTGAAATATTTTCTTATCACATTCCAAAGCCTTTTACCCATTTACATTTATGAAGATACCTATATTGTACAATCAGACAATGAAACAATATTATTTACTAATTTTTGATATTTTCCATCTACTCTCAAATGTAATGTGGAAATTTGATAATTTATCAAACGACTTTGTTGCATAAGGCTCACGCTTTTCTTTTTGGTCAAAAATTAAAGATGTTTAATATAATTTAAAATTGTACTTAACTTTTGATTGTTTTCTAAGTAATTGACGTTTTAAAAAATGTGGTACAATTGATTGGTAAATTGTTCTAGTAAAAAAATTATTTTTTGTATTTTAGTTCAATTTTTAGAAAAGCATGTTTTTATAAAAATATATTTTTATTTACTTTTTTTATTTTTTTACTTTTTAGTCTTGTTTAAACTTACTTAATAGATAAGTATGGGGGCCAAATTTCAACCCTCTACAATATCTTGAAGTGGCTTAAATTCATTTCGCAAGATTTTAAAAAACATGTTATTTTAAAGAAATAACCCCCATATGTGACCCCTCGGGGTTTGCAATTTTGATATCGAGGTCCCAATATTATGAGAGAACATTTTATTGTCATTTGAAAAATGAGAGTCTGGGCCAAATTTTAGCTCTCCAAGACATCTAGAAGTGGGTTAAATTAATTTTGCAAGATATTAAAAAACATGTAAGTAATTTTAAAGAAATAATCCCCATATTTGATCCTCCGGCATTGCGACTCTGATATCGGGGTCGCAACACATTATGACGGAATATTGTATTGTCATCTGATATGAGTGTCTGTGTAAAATTTCAGCCCTCTGTGACATTGGAAAGTGGCTTAAATTCATTTTGCAAGATTTGAAAAATACCCAAGAAAAGCATGTAAAAATACAAGTGACTATATTGTAGAAGTTTAGGTACTAAACCACTACAATGACATCGCCATTTGTAGAAACGTGCATCATACCTCCACAAATTAAGAGTGTGTGTGGATTTTTAAAAATCCGAGTGAATAGAGAAACATCACGGTGAAGAGTGGAGTGAGAATTACTCAAAATATTTACAATGAGGTGCGATTTGAAATTTACCACTACACAAATATATTTTTGTGTTCGCAACCAGTCAGAAATACTATTTTTTTTCAAAAGTGTAAAATAACTATTTGTGAGGGAAATTTTCTTTTTTTTTCCTTTTTTCATATTTAGTAGTTTTTCAATCGTATCTTTTCTTTTCTGAAGCTTAGATAGATATATTGAAAAATAATATTTAAAAAATGTATCAAATTTAATCGAAACAATAAAATACTGCGAATATGAATGGAGAAGAATTTTTATTAACTTTATTACATTCGAAATTAGATGCTCGAAAATTTTATTGGATGTTGAAAAAATTGCGGAACTTGGCAGAAACCACTTGTTAATAAACGGACTATTCTATTTGAGAAAGTATGGACAAATTAAACAAAAATTTAAAATAGTAAAATTTTGTGGCCTTACTTAGTGAGCAAGTTGTTTCCATTGAAGGAAAGACGTTGATGATATAATTTAAAACAAATTTCTTTGTTTTATAAAAAAAAATTGAAGACCATAAAAATCCTATCACTTGGTTTGTTTAATATGGAAAAACATGAACAGGCTCTTCAATTTTGAAAAAGTGTGACACTAGTTTTTGGAAGATAATGTTTGGTTTTCCTTGGTAGAACAGAATTGAAAAATCAAAGATTATTCACAAAGTTCTAAAATCCCTGACCGAACACAGTTAAGTTCCTTATCTTGTACAATGACTATGTTTGCACATGAACTAATTCCCCAATTACAAACATATGTGGACTCAACCCTCCTTTAAGAAAAATTTGTGTCAAACACCCATGTAATTTAGGTAAAGATACGCCACTGGAGTGTGCTATCCAATTACCTAGTAGCATAAAGTATAAATTCTAGGTACTTTACAATAGGAGCTTAGTACCTACGTTAGATAAAAGCGTATTATACAGAAGCTCAAATTTTTCACCTCTTAAACCATAACTTGAAGCATGAGTTGTAATAATATTTTACGCATAAAACATTGGTCTCGAAGTCTCAATGTTAAGTATAAGTGAATTAGGGAAAATTTGAAGTCGAATAATGTCAAAATATAATTTGTTACGCTACTGTGGCGCGTAAAGAATGTTGATAATAGAACGTGTGGTGTTCGTAATGTCTGTATTTCGTATATAAACAGATCATTTCAATGAAACCATAGGTGGTCCAGGTATGGATGGTGAAATAACGTATTCCGTGAAATATGTATTAATTTTAATCTTAGCTTTTATATTCTTGGCAGCGTGTACGTGAAAAGGAAGTCACCAACTTCATTCATAAATTTCAACGAGGAAGATTCTTTTGAAACGAATGTTTTATCCCGGCAGTCTATAGGTTACTTATCTACAATATAGGGTGACGGTTGAATGAATTTTTTTTTTTTGCTTTATTTAATAATTCGTTTCGAAAATATTCAACAATGTTGAAATCAGTTCAATACAAATTCGAATATATATGTTTACCATAAAGAAAAAAATATTATTACTTGATTTTTTTGTATTTTCTATTGCTTATAAGAGTTGTAATCCTTCACTGAGGGATTTATAGGGTTGTAATATTAATTTCAGTTCATCAATAATGTGAACCAACCACAGAATACGTGCAACAGTTTCAATATTTTGGAGACAGAATTATTAAAATTTTTGTTAATAAAAGACCTGCTTTATAGAGTCAAACTTGGATGAGTGTGAAACCTTCTACATATTTCATGAGACTATAACTATGAGGTCCCAACGTTTTCGAGCCAAAAGTTTTCTGTTAGTAAGACTGTCGCAGCTCTTTTTAATTGGGACTGATTTTTCTCGATTGTTAGAAATAATCATCTCTATAACTGAGACAATAGCCTTTAAAACCTTTATAACTAGAACAAAAATGTCAGCTAAAAGTAATCAAAATGCATATTTTGATAAAATTTGTGAGCTTAAAAAATACTGAAGAAGAATGATGCCACAAAACAGCCCAAAATGACAGATTTTTTTAAACAAAAAAGTTGAAGTTATATCTACCAATCTGTTCTTTTTATATTACTAATTTCCTTGCTTCTCCTGACTATAGTTTTCAAAATTCATCTAAATAATTGTTTTCATAATCTACGTACCTACTAACTTCATATTTTTTTGTAAATGAATTTTATGTTTTGTTTTTTAAGAATACATTGGATAATTAACGCTTCGATCATTTAGTACTGGATACCCAGCAGCCTTTTTTCATCAATGTTAACAAAACGTGCCATCATTTTAAGGCCGAACAATAGACATGGGTTTACTGCACATGTGCAGTAAGTCTTTTTTCGTCCGTTTTCAAAGCCGTCACAGATTCACAATACCAACAGAATAAAAACAGATGCAAAAAAATTTATACTGCATTTATGTGCGCAGTAAACCTATGCCCATTGAAATTTTGGTTCAGATTTTCGTATTCACCTGTTATCCAGTACTACTTAATGATCAAAGACTTAATGTAAGCATAAACTATGTATAAATACATTTTTGTTTAGTATTTAGGCACATCCATGAGCCAAAGAAGAAGGTATACTGTTTTAATCAGTAAGTACGAGTATAGGTGAAAACCTCTGAGAAACTAGAGAAATGAGACTCCACTTTAAATCAGACAAAAATGGCCGTCCTTTGAGCTATAGTCAGACCTGTGCTTATAATAAGTGAATCAAGAATCAAAAAGGTAAACTTCTTATCGATAGTATTTTAGAATATATTACTATTTCTTCGATAAGAATCATCTTTAGCATACCTGTAAAAATTACGTACCTATACTTTAATTTCTTGAGTCACAGTTGGTACTCGAGTACCGACCCTACATTCAAAAATAAATCGTGCTAGGCCTCACAACCATAACATTGTGTATTCTCTAGGCTTTTAAAATAATTGTTCTCCTTGGTTTTCCCAGTGATTCAAAATCAAGATTAGAAGCCCATTAGTTACTATGTACTAACTCTCCAACTTCAACTGTCCGACGTCAACATCAAATAAGCTACAGATGGATGGGAATATGATCTTAATCCCAAAAACCAATAAGTGAAAATTAATGTGAAAAATAAAATTATTTGAGAAAGTTAAATTGAGGTTTAATTCGCAAAAATTTATGAATATTGAATTTACTTTACTTAGGTAGTTGAATTTTAAGATTTATCTCATTACCAATTAGCGACTTGTAAGAATATTTCATTTCACAACTGGAATCATCCAAATGGTCACGTGACGATAGCCGGCACATCTCTAATGATTTCAAGATTTCTTCATTTTAAGCGAAATCAAGAGTCATCTTTTGTACAGCCTACGCGGTACGCTCTACTAGTCATCTGAAACAAAATTACTGGCGCACGTTCTTTCTTTTTCTTGTTTTTCTTCTTTTTTTAAAATTATTAAAAAACGAGGAAAAAAAAATAGTAGGCAGTTTACCACAGGTCATTTCAAAAGAATTACGTTAATTAGCCACGCGACTCTGATCCTAACATACCTAGTCTAATCTAATCATATCGACTGCCACTTTCAAACATATTAAACATCCTGCGTTTACAAAAAATTCAATTCTTCAGACATGGAAAGAAGATTATTCACTTTTCTTTAGAATATTATCGTCTTTATGAAAAATAAAAGTTTTGAATGTGAACGAGTTGATGTGAATTTTGAAAATATTTTTGGAAAATATGCGTACCTCATGAACTGTGAAGATTCAAGCGGAGACCCTTGGTAGTTTGATTAGATCTCCAATAATCAGTTTCTCATTTAGAGATACTTTGAGGGACCTAATGAATTGGGGGAAGAGAGGAGGCGGTTGTTTGGATAGTCCCTTCCTTCAAAGATAATTTAAGAGGGGATCTCAAGGACTGTTAGAAGCGCATGGAAACGTCAGAGGGGAACTTAAATCCTGTAGTCTCCCTCTAAAGGGACCCTCAGTAGAGTGCCTTGTGAAGTATGGAAACACAGGAAGCCGCGCCCTGGCTCACTCACCAATATCCCGTCGTGATATTTTTTTTTGTTGTACTTTTCCTCCACTAAGACTTTTTCCCGTGTGTCCGCAGCGGCGCAGTCCTCCTACCTTGATTAATGGGTGGACCTCGTGATCGTGACATCCCAGTGTAACACTTTTTTTTAAATTACCTTTTAGGCCTACATTTAGACTTTTTCAAAGTCAAAGAAAAAATTCTAAGTTTAAATTTATCTCCATTCAGTTGGTTTCTAATTTTTATCGATCAAAAAAATCTAATTTTCTTCAACATTTCTATCCCTCTTCTCAAGTTCTAGTCAGCTTTCAAATCACTGACAGGGAAAAATCTTTTCCTTATTTCTTATTACAGATGAAGTTGGGTATTGGCAGTTGATGACTGATTTAAATGCAATAGAGAAAATAAAACATTTAACTTTTGAAGGTTGTATTAGACAGCAGTTACTCCAGTAGACTAAAGGCTAATTCCCCCTAAAAAATAAATGAAAATATAATATTTAATTCCTTTTGTACGACGTTGTTAATACTAATGTTTTTTTTAATGTTTTAAAAAACCGATCCAATGTGCCACCCTCCCCATATCACTCCTAAAAATGAAATCCTGGAGCTGGCACGCTGTGACTGCCTTTGAGTATATTATGTTATGTAGGCCTAATTTGTACATAGTTACTTTCAAAAATAGATAGCGTTTTTGAAGAATGAAATTAAAATGATTTTGCGTGTTACTATATATCTATGTACACCAGTATATAGATATACATTTAAATTAATTTCGTTCCCTGAAACACTCTGTCATTGAAGAACAGAACCAAGAGAATCAGCTCTCCATATAGGTGTGAGATAACAGAACCAGAAACAAATCAACAAATCAAATAACATAACTTTACGTTATTTTAACTAGTAATGTTATCAAAACAATACCAAAGTGCTGGATACAGTGAAGTAACGTTACTGAAAATTTTAATTATGTTGTTACCATAAAAATGAAAAAAAATTAGACTGAAAGTACAATCAATAACATAAACACCATTTTCATTTTTCTAAATACCATTACCATAACAAAAACCAAATAACCTTGTTTTGTTTCTTTTAATTCTAAAAAATCTATTTTTTCGATATTTTTTTACCTGGGAGCTATTTGTTGTATACCTTATTTGTACTTCAGCCCTTCAAAAAGCTTTTGTTTTTTTATTGGAAGCAGGAAATTTCACTTTCACATCTGTATTTTAGAACGATACTTAAGTAAAAATTCGCTACTTAAATAATATTTTATCTGTGACTCCCATGTATAATTGGATAAACCTGGTCAAACGAGTACTTAAGTCTTACTAAATGTTAACATTCTAGAATACGGGTTTCAGTTGAAATTTGATTTTTTTCCAGGTGCTGCAAAGGAGAAAGCGAGCACAAAAATTTGAATTATGTAAAATGAGGTTTTTACCCAACTCTGAATTTGCTGTAACATAACTTGACATTAATGTAACAAAACCAAAATCCTATGTAACATTACTACCAAAGTCATAGTAACAATATAAGAACCATATTTAATAATGTTACAGAACAGAACCAAAATCTGAAAATTACTAATATCTAAATCAATAATAAACCACAAGCCATCTGCCAGTTGAATACCAGTACCGAATCACTGTACCATTTTAGAGTCAATAACGTTACAGTTGACAGAAATGAAATTGAAACGTTATCTCACCCCTCCCTGCATAACATATTTATTCAAAAGTTACTGCGCTCATATGATAGTGATGGGATACTATTCATAATTATCGATAGTTTATCGATAGTTCTTCATAATGGAAAAGTAAATCTTGAATTATCGATAGTTTCAGTACGAAAAATATAGAGAAAAAAATGAAAAATTTCATGAAAAATGAAAAATTCTGTAAGAAAAAAAAAATTCTACGGAAAATAGCATATCAACCAAGTATCGATAATTATCGATAAGATTTTTTTTTTTATTATTCGATAATTCCCATCACGATCATACAATACCGATTAGCCTTTTATAATTTTCCAGAATATCTTTATAAGTAGGTTTTCATTCATAAAATAATTATATATATATATTTTTTTTTTTCAGTGAGTTGAACCTATTAACATCAAGAATAGGAAAAAATAAAAAATTATTTTCAAACAATTTTTTTGGAATGTTCATGAAAGAATTATCACAATGATCAAGGAGGGAAGACTTTCATTTTGTATAAACGAATGTACGTACCTATTCACCAAGAATGAAAATTATAATGAAGGTGAGAACAGATGGAGGTTGTAAAAGACATAGCTGGAAAGAAAAAAAAAAAAAGAAAGGAACAAAAAAAAAGGAAGAAAGGACTTTCTTCAAACTATATAGGAACGCCGTATTAACTTATGTCGAAGTTGGCGAAAAACGTATGGAATGAAGTGATATCAAACCTGTCAACAAACAAAAAAAAATCCAATAACCGTTCGCTTTCGTGAATTCCAACGGTATTGATGATAACAATTGTATTTTCCGTTTCTGGTGAAGAGCATTGTTTGGGGTCACCCGGAAAATTTTCAAGGGGTTTATCGAGTGAAAAACGAAAGGGGCGGTGATGAAGTGAAGAAAGTAGGTAGTGAGAGACGGACGGACATAATGGGGAGTGAGAAAAAAAATGGAAAAAAAAAAAAGTTATGATGAGTTATGCGAAAATGATCTCTGCCTGTTGGTACACGGTGGTATGTGCAGATATGACGTTATAATAGGAATCATCTATAGAATGCTTTCTAGTATTATGACGCATTACCAGACTTTTCCTCCAACACCCTGTTTGATTAGCCATTTTCCATCTTTTTCTAATCGTTTTCACCTCCTCGTCATTTCGTACCCGTTATATTATCCCCCCCTCTTCGTATTTACTTTTCCCATTTCATACGTGTTTTTTCCTTCCTTTTTTTTTTTTTTTTTCGTTTTTTTCATTTTTTCCAGTGTAATTTTTATTCTTCCAAATCGAACGATCTGAAAGCTATTTTTTTCATTACGTGTTTTGACTTTCAAATAATCATTCATTTTCTGTTTTATTAGAATTTTTATGCGTACTACGAATTGACGGATAAATAATATAGTGGGGATAAAAATTCGACGATTTCGAAATCGCCGAAATAAGTGCGTGTATATGATTGACGTTCTTGTAATTAATATTTTTTTATTTGATTTAATTTTTTTTCCTCCTCTCCTTTCGCATTTCACTGGCTTATTAGCCTGTACGTGGGACGAATGATGGTGATAAATGTATTGACGGTTTATTATTTTCAATTTGAAGATTTTTTTTTTTTTTCTCTGCTTTTTCTGTAGGCTTTTCAATTTATTTTGAGAGGCCATTTTTGTTTATCTTATTTTATTTATTTTTAATAAAAAAATTTTCTCCTGTCGTTGAAATGTATTGGTTTTTTTTAATCGAAACGTTGCATTGGTGTTGAAGTTGTATTATTTACCTACCTACCATTTTTATGAAGTTTTTTTTTTTTTTTTTTTTATTCTGTCGAACCGTGGCAATAAAATACGAATTTTTAAATAATACAAAAAACTGTTTAAATAATTCGTTGATAACAAATAATTCGAAATTTTAATAGAGCGGATCTATAGTACATAATATTTTTATAAACATGTTATTCAATTACACTGAGATTGAAATGTACGCAGGTACAGATGTTTTGCATAAAAATTGTAAAGAGGCGAATTATTTTCTATTTTCTTGTTTCCATTCGGGATTCACATTTTCTTAAAGGTATTTATGGTTATCTTTGGCTAATATGGACTGTTAATTTCGGAATAATTAGTGCTCATTCTCTTCTCGATTTATTTTCCTACAAAAACGGAAATGGACAGGGCAGCGGAAGCACAATATTTATTTCTACCAAATTACAACCGGAAAAACTACGGGTGATTCGTGTTTAATTTTGTCTGAAATGGTTTATCTCTGGTATTTTGAAATTTATGCGAGTCCCACACACTTTAAATTTGACGTTGAAACGTTTGCAATACTATTAGTGCAGTAAATCCCAAAAATAATAAATTTTTGTACGGGAAATTAGGTAGGTACTCCGCTAAAAAATCTATCCTGCAGTAGAATTGTAGCATCAAATGGTTGCTTGTAGACATCATATTGGCTCATGTTTGTGTGATAAATTTTAAATTTGCATTTGTCCATTCCCTTCTATGGCACTGATATTCAACCAGGAAAATTTCCCTTCAAACCATTTCCTTCTCTTCTTTCGAATTGTCTGTCCAAAGTGTTGTATACGCCTTACAGCTAATCCTGAAACTTCATTCCCTTAACGAAAACGAAGCTATTTGTTCACAGTTCGAAAAATACATAGGTTTGGAAATAAATGCAGTATATTAACGTGAAATAGGCACAAATTGCTTACAGTTTTCTACTGAATACCCAAAAACGAATATTCTAAAACGAGATAGCCTTCGAAATTAGCCTGCTTCCATCAGAATGAATGTGTAAATTGACGTAAATTTTGAAATTTACCTTACAAAAATAAGCAATTTATGCAGAAATCATTAGATTTTCTTTTTCGGTCTTATATTTGACCCGGAGCCGAAAGGGTAGAACTTCCAACACCGACAGTATGTCGCAAGGGATTTGGAGTATAGTCTCTTCAAAAAAAAAAAGTCAATTCAAAACACAATTATTCGGTATTTCAAACCGCCCTGGTGATGGGCTGAGACAGAAAACATTTACAATCAGAACCTATACTTTTTGTGAACTATCTTTCTAACATAAAGATTAATAATTTGGTCGATTGCAAGCCTTAATAAACTAACTTTTGGACAAATTTCCGTTATTTTAAGGTCCGGTATTTATGGTTATTCTAGAACTGAAACATGAGTCTTCAAATCGACGAAATATGATCACCAGCCCTTACAGTAACTACTTAAATTAATACTACGTGTGTCCGCCCTACTGTAGGTCAAAAAAAAAAAAAAAGAAAGAAAAAGAAAGAAAAAAAAAGTATAATCCACCGAAACACTATGTTCTATTGTAAAAATGGCATTCGGGTCATTTACGACGGATAAAACTAACTTGAAATCGCTTACAGCCCCCCCTGACTTGCGGCTAAGCCAAAAATCGATACACGACCACCACCGCCACCACTGCGCTACCGGATGATCGAATATTGTCCTGTACAAACATGAAAAATATGTTATATACATTCGGGGCTCTACAAAGGGCGTTAAGTAATGTCATTGTATGTTTGGTAGCGAGCGTGACGAATCGATAATGATAAATTGTATGTTTATATCACGTAAGAAATCATTCCATTAAAAGAAAAAAAAGAAGTAAAAAAAAAAAAAAAAAAAAAGGAAAAACTAAGAGGCACACACAAACTACATCGTTGCTGCCGGATTAAAGTGGAAAACTCAACCGGCTTACGTCACGACATTGCACGTGCTCTCACGCGTCATTCACACTGTACTTGATTAATTTTGAAATTAGTCCCATTTCAGCTTGCCAGCGCGTTGATTTTAAATTATGGTCCTTCTTCATGGCCATCGAAAAACGATTCTCAAACACGAACATTCCGTTTGGCCAATAATTATTTTCGTTTTGCAATTTTCTACGAGAGTAGAGCCGTGACAGACGAAACAACACGTTCCTGCAGAAACGTATTTTTTCGCAGCATGTTTGCATTGAACCAGCAAGAATAATTTGGAAATTTTTAAAATATAATTAACAACTGCAAAACACAAATGTCGTGTCGGGTAAAACGGTTAGGCCTAGTATTTCTTTTTTAAGGTTTTTTTTTTTTTTTTTTTTTTTTCGGCTGACGTCTTATTCGAAGAATTTTAGTTTTAAAAAGTGACAGAAACTGATAACTGATGAAAATATAGATTATAATATTATCAGCGGTGATTTGAACAGGGTATGCGGGTATTATCCAATTTTATCATGAAATATTTCAAAAACTGGCAAATAATATTTTCTCATATAGACTTCAAAGGAAATTAAATAAAAAAACTCTAGCCCAACAAGCCTCAGTAGAAAAAGTTGGTTTTCGAGAAAAAAGAATTATGAATTTTGATGGTTACATTAATCTCGTCTGTAAGTTCATATCCGTGAATGCTACGTTATGATTGTATGAAATTTGTTAGCTACTGATAAAATATTAGGCAATGTGAAATTTAAAAGCATTTTTTCTTGAAATGAAAAATTAATTAAGATGATAAAGTATGGTAAATAATCATATGGAAGTTCTAAAGAAAACGTACTTAAAAAGTATACCATCTGAAACTACTAATCATGTAGGTAAGTACCGCAAGTGTTAAATTACAGTAAAAATCATTATGCCGAACACCGGCTACAGCAAACAAGCGGCTATAACACACAAAATACCTGATCCAGGCAAAACTCCATTTACTTCTATGTTAAGGAAAACTGGCTACAACAAATTCAGCTGCTAAAAACTATTACCTACGACAAAAAGATTTAGGTGTCAAGGGAAGCCACAAAACTGGCTACAACAAATTAATTCACCTGTGTTGTATTAATTTCTTTCATATAACAAACAACTTTTTCCATCCAATCCCAATATTCTTCCAGTGGTCACTTTTGTGTTTCCAGAAATTATCAGTATGATTTAATCAGTTTACAATTTCATTTTAATGATGGATGAATGTGAAAAATTATGTCCTCATATGTATTATTGATGATTGGTACTGATCAGTTTGCAATCATCATTATTTTACAGGCCCAAATATCCACTATAACCCGGTTATAGCGATCTGTTCGTTGTAGCCAGCTCCATCTACAACAAACAAATTTCACAGTACTTCAGAATTAGTTGTAGCCAATTTCTACTGTATTTATAATTACAACTAAAGTCAAATTTTTAAATTAATACTAAAATACAGTACGTCTCCGTCAAACAAAAAAATTATAATTTTTTACCCTCTCCCAAAGACAGAAGTATACCTACCAGAATGGGATATCGTTTTTTTCCGTGTTCGCTTGCTGGGCATCACAAAATAAAAATTAAGCACAATTGAAAAAAATCTAAAATAATTCAACTTGAAGCAATATTTCATAAAAATAAGTGAAAATTAATTAAAATAATTAATAATTTAAAGAAAAATTTCTCAATTTTCATTAATATGAGTTTGAAAACTGAAAATTTTTATCTGGATCCTAAACAATTTTGAGCACCACATGGGAAAAAATTAAACGTCCCTCATGTATACTTCTACAAAATTTTATCCCAACACTGGATTGTACTCTCACAGTTTCGACATAATTATGTTTGATTTTAGCGGGAACATCTTAAAATGTAGCAAACTGAAGTTTTCTGAGCTGAAAGTCAGAAAGTCTAAAACTATTGCATCCCAAAATTTCAAGTTTTATTTTTTTTTGCATTTTTAAGCCAGCTGTACCAAAATGAACCCTTCGAATGTATCCTCTTTCTAAGCCAAAAAATGAATACTATATAATAGATTGAGAATCGAGATTTTAAGATACTGAAAAGAAACAAAACTGGAAACACAATTTTGAAAAAACGAAACAAAAGTGAAAAGGAAACAAAAATTTTCATTTTCCACCAGCAAAAAATTGAAATTTTTGATTTAAATACACGTTTTAACTGGCAGTTTATTCTGTAAAATTATTCACAAAATATTGCACTTAGGTAGTTTAGGCTACATACTTTTTCTTTGTTTAATGGGAAACATCTCTAGCTATCAACTCGGTTAATGTCGTGATTTTTATGCCATTTAGGCCGCTGACATAACATGAGCCGTATTACTTACGCTCACACTCAGCATCAAACACTTCTTAAGCTGAGACTGTGCACGCCAATGTCTTTTAAATTAAACTCCAGATTGGTAAACTTCGATATGAACAAAAATACGAGCCACGTGACAAAGGACGTCGTAAGTTCTATCGCCTCTATCTTATTCGCTATTGGTAGTTTGCGTCGCTAATCTTTCAAAATAGACTACATTAAATTTAGACAAATTTTAGTTCCATCCGGAAATATTGAAGATCTTAATATGTACGTTATTGCTCTGTGATTAGTTAGATCCAATATATTCATGGAACCATTGACATCATTAAAAATTGATTGTGCCCGAAACGTTGGCTAACCTGTGTAATTTTAATGACTTTGAGTGCACATGCACGACACGAGCATTCAGCTCTGAGCGTTATGCATTACTGTGTGAAAAATACTCAACATTCACGCTCATCTTCAAAAATGTTTGATACTCATCGTGAGCATGAACCAACCACTGATGTCGTGTTGGCGGCCTAAACGTGAATTCTGAGCATTTTCCACAAGGTTACGCTTAATTTTTCAAAGTCCAAACCATAATGAAAAGAAAAACGAAAATTTTTAGAAACGAAAACTAGCCGCATATTAGAAACAAAATTTTGTGTTTTCTACTATCTGGGTACAAGTAGTCCAAGACGTTGAAAGATGGCTGGAGATGCGAAAAAACACCCAAATTACGCCAAAAATGCGAAAATATCAAAATTTATGAGCTTATAACTAAAGCGAACTTGCGCCATCGAAAAAAATAAAAAAATTAATGGAACCATGAATGGTAAGTATAATTATAAGCTTTACCACATTATAATGTTAATGTCGAAAATTCTCCAAAAAAAAAAGCACAAAATTTTAGATTGTAAGGTAGAGCAGTAGGTATAGCAGGCAAGTATGTTCATACGCCATTTCGTTGGTATAAAGGGTTAGGTATGAGTCGGTTCATTATGAGACCGTTAAAGTCGTATTAACCTTAATCTATTTTTAGAGTATTTTTCAAAGGAAAATACAACTACTGCATTCAGTGCAATGGCGGTATCTATGCATATATTGTGTACAGAAGAATTTGAGTGACCTACGACTCAGGATCGGCGCTTTTCCGCAGGTCTCGCCTTTGCAATGAATGCAATAGTTTTATTTTCCACTAAATAAGATTAAAGTTCTTTCTCTAAGCACCCACAGATCAAGACCAAAAATAGCATATTATTGAAAATAACTAATTTAATGACTATTAATATAATTATTCAGAAAAAATAGTATTTTTCGAAGAGGAAGAAATGGGAGGAATGATGCGATAAATTTGTAGGAAAGAGATAAACAAGAATAGGTTGTTTAATCTGCCCCTATTTTTCGTTCTCTCCTTCAGGAATACCAGAATATTGGTTAAAACCAAACCAAAAAAAAAAAAAAAAAGAGGAAAACAACAAGAAAATGGAGTAGAAAACAGTAAATTTCGCGGTTGAAAACGTTATATACGAAATTTATTACCGGATAACAGTTTTACGTTTTTGAAACACTCGGTGACGAGATATCGTAATTTCAACATAGAAAAGCGTATAGATTTTAATACAGGATTTTAAACTTACATTAATGAATGTAAACATTGTAAATATCACTATTGGAAAAACGGATAGAACCCGGTTACGCCTTGATTTCTCGGCCATAAAAACCTCGTCATTAACTGCTAAACCTTTATAACTTTGATTTTTATGGTTAAATTAATTGCCAATTTTATAACGTTTACGTTTTTAATACAAAGTGCAAGTTTATATGGATAGGAAAACAGAATCGAAAAGGGAGGAAAAGAAGTGGAGAAGTAAAAAAAAAAAAAAAAAAGAAGAAAAGAAAATCAAGTTGAAAATTAAAATCTTGTTTGTTCGGCGTATTTGAAAATATTGATTACGAGTACTTGTATGTATACACGCACACACATGTATATATATATACATATATATATTATATCCGTATGTATACACCATTGGCGGTATATTTCGAATGTGGAAATTAGTGTAGAGAAGGGAGCAAAGATGAGTGAATTGGTTGGTGGAGGTTAAACGTGATTTTGATTTTTATTAAACGAACGATTAATGATCGTAAAAACAAAAGAAAAGAAGAAGAAAAAGCTCCAATAAAACGATCGAAAATCTGTAATTTATTACACAATTCGAATTACAAACGGACAGATAACAGAAATTCGTGTGAACGCATGAAACATTTTTATACGAATGTCTCTTTACTCAGCCTACAGTGTAGTATCGTTTAATTGAATGAATTTTTCTTCAGTTTAATGTAATATGAAATTTAATGACCAGCCGCTTTTGATCATACGTGTAAATAATTTGCTCTATAAAAACGTTTGTTTCGAAAAAGTAAGAATACTTAGATAGGTACCGCATTGAAAGGGTTCGCCCAACTTTGAGGTGACAGCGAATTAGTTTTGTAGATTTTGGCAGCCACATCGACAAACTGAATAAGAATTTCATTGGAATGAATTTCATGTCTTTTCTTTTATTATTCCTTCGAACAAGTTTCAATTATTATTGGATTTTGTGAAACTCGAATCGATAGGTACCTACTTATGTGCTGCATAGGTTTCAGGTTTGCAAAATCAATCTAATTGCTTTCTAAAATTTCCTTGCCTGACTAATGAAATTTTACAGCCTTTAATTAACGACTATTTTTCGTATTTGCTTACCCAGGATCTGTGAAACCTGCATTATACATCTAACCGAGAACTGTTTGGTATTGTGAGAACAAGAGGATTTCACCTAAATTCACGTGATTTTATAAGGTCCAGCTCTTTATTTGTTTATTATTTATTTTTATTGCAGTATCTGGTGTAAGGGAAGTGAGTTATGTCACACTCACACTACAATAACCTAGGTTATTGGTGAAATTGATCTGCTGTCGTAAAAATTAAGAGAGTTAACGATAGTTATTTAAGATACAAGTGCAAAAAGCAGCATATTTTGATACCAGTATAAATTTTGTTGTACGAGCCAAATCCTAGTTATCTTTAGCTCCAATCGTCATTATTGCCAGCTATAATTAATGCTAATAATTATTATTATTATTAATGCCAATTATTATTAGTACTAATTCTTATTACTACCAGTCATCATTAATACCAAATATCATGAATATCAAATATCATTAATGCCTCTTATCACTATTGTCGTTCATCATTAATGCCAATTATCATTATTTCCAATTATTACTATTGCCAATTATCACTATTTCCATTTATCACTATTGCCAATTATCATTAATTAGAGAGTACGTAATGTTGCTGCTGTTAGGCAGCAATAATTTACACTGACCCGCGTAAATGAACGGGAATTATCAATTAACAAGTTGCATTAATATGGTATTAAAAAGAAAATAATAATTTTTGTATCAGACTCAAACATACTCGTAACAAAATATATCTATAAAACTGGTCATGTAATAGGGTTACAGAAATGGCTTTTTTATAATTATATCCAATGCTGCTATGCAGCAATAATTCACAGACTTATCTAAACCATAAATGTGTCCAAATTATAAATTAATAAGGTACATAATGAAGAAAAACTATGATTTAGAGTTAGACTTAAATTTAAATATCCGCATGGCCAAAAATATCTGTAACTATGGTCACGTGATAGTGTTACAGAAGTGGCTTTTTTATATAAAATTAATTATTATACTCTATTTATGCTAAGAAGTGCCTGATGACGGAATCAGCTATGGATGTGTAGATTGCTTAGGGAGAGAGAAAAAGGTGTAGTTGTACATTTTTACACAGAAGCAAGCATAATTTTGAAGAGCAAACAATCATGGTCTTTCAAGCAAATAAGAGTGGATCATATGGTTTATAACATCACTCACTTCTTAGCGTGAATAGAGTATAGAAAGTACCAGCAATAATTAACAAAATAATCTTAACTAAACTGAAACTGAAATACACGCTGAGCCAAATATATTTGTAAATATGGTCATTTGATAGCGTCTCAGAAGAAGCTATTATAATATTAGATACCAATTATAATTACTACTAATTTACATTTAATACAAGTTATAATTAATGTTAATACCAATTATCATTATTACTAATTATTCTTAATACCAATTATCTTTAATACCAATTATAATTATTACCAATTACTATTATTACCAATTACCATTATTACCAATTACCTACCATTGATGTCAATTACCATATTATAATAAATGAAAAACATATCATACCAGTTATAAAACAACAAAAAGCATGAGAAGCTGAAGAAAAAAACAGTAACTCATCGAAAAAAATTATAACATCCAAAAATAATGATTATGTAGAGTAAAACAAATTTTTTTAAAAGAACTACCAGCTGAAAAAAATAAACTCTCATGGGTAAAAAATAAGTTGCACAGTACAACCTAAAAATTATGGGGAAAAAAATGTAACTATAATTGCCCCAAATTAATTTATTATAGGCAAAAAATAGATTCGAAACAAAATAAACTAAAATAATTTTTGTAAAATAGGTATAGGTAGTTCCCAAAGCAAAGATCAAAACATTTTCTCAAACAAAACAAAAAGAGAAAAATTAGATACGTTGGTACACCCAAAAATAACAAATCTTCCAAATAAATTTAGCATCTTAGGAAGAAAAAAAAATTCAAAATAAATTTTCTTCAAATATATAGAGCAGAAATAGAGGAAAAGAATATATACATCAAAACTAATTCATTCGAACAACCTAAACGAGATTCAATATAAAAAATAAATCAGAGATAGATTCTTTCCTTAAACATTCAACATAAAAAAATTGTAACAAGTTTTCTAGATAAATTTAAAAGAACATAAAGATTCAATGAAAGAAAACTCATCGAAACTCAACCAAATAATAAAATTAATCAGAAAGAAACAAAAAAAATAAATTCAAAACATTAATTTCTGGAAAAAGCTGCGATAAAAATATTTGAAACTATAATGAATTAAATAAAATTTCCAGAAGTAGAAAAATCATTTTACAAAAAAACAATTTGAAATATTCTCAAAGAAAAAAATTCAATTTAGTATGATTTAAACAAATTAATACATCAAACACATTTAAGAGAAAATAAGAAAAATTCAAATTAAATTCTACAAAATGAATTAATAAGAGTAAAAAAAGAATTCAAGCAAATTCTCTGAAAACATACAACAAATACTCCAATTAAATTTACCAGGAAGAAAAGTAAACTAAAAATAGATTGAGCAGAAACAGAATAAATGAAAATAAAAGAAAATGTACAAAACAAAATTTATTAATGTCAAAAAATTGACATCCAAAAAGAATAATGGAAACATTGATAAGAAAATACTGAATCAACTGACCTAAAAATAATTATCAAGCAAAACAAATATAGAAATTAAAGTTTCAATAATAAAAGTAAAAAAATAAACAAAACATTATTAGCAGAAAAACGTTATGAAAAAATATTGGCAACACTGATTAAAAAATTACTTTGTAAACTGTCCTTTCAAAAAAAAGTCTGAAGTTGGCACAACTGCCCGTGACAACCAGTTGTCATCAAAAACTGATTCACTCAGGTAATTCTCTTGCGCAAACGACTCCCAGAACAATTCAAAATGAACGAATTTTTCCACCTGGCCGTAATGCCAATTACTTTGGTATAGTTAAGTGTTTAATTTTTATATCAGTGTAGGTAGGTTTTAGGTAGGTACCTACTAACTACTTTCATAGCAGGGTGTTGGTCTTTATTTTTAACGCAAAGCGGATGATTGCATTATTTTATTGGCTATTTGTTTGAAAAATTCTGAAGGCTAATGAACTGGCAGGAGAAGCTAAACTCCAAGCTCTCCCTAACTATGCTATGCTTACAGTGTTTTAAAAATGAAAAAATATTCCAATTTAATATTTTTATCCTCAAATAAATCAAGGTTGGCTCCAGAAGTGGTCCACATGACTATGCTCCCACTATTCATAATATGATGATCTGAGTTAATGTAACAACCTTTTCTTTTTTCTGTAACCGAGATGACTGGCTCCAAATAAAAATAAAATCTAGGAGCCGCCCCGAATTAAATCGATTTAATTTACAATTTTTTATTAATATTCAAAATAGATACTTCGAATTTTGATATTCAATAAAAATGTTTAAAATATATTCGTTTTTCAATGTCTAACTTTTTCGTTTTTTTTTTTTTTTTTTTTTTTTTTTGTTACCAACGAAAACAGGGTTGCACGTCGGTAGCGTCGTATAGCTTGTTTTAAAATTAATCGAGTCACATACTCATTCATTCGCTTTTAAACATTGAATTAACATTAAACCCAGATCATTTGTAAAAGAAAAAAAAAACTTTCGTAACTGTTGTCACCGACCGTCGCCCTTAAAATAACAAAAAATAAATAAAATAAAAAAAAAATAATGATAAAAGTAAAAGGAAGAGGAGATTCGTGTTCTGCCCTTGCCATTAAAAACAAAACCAACAGGCTATTTTCGATTGAAATATTTAATTGCTGTATTTAAAGTATATCTAGTCGATTTAAAAACGATAGGTACATACTATATCTATATATACGTGGAAGTTTCACGTACACCTTTCATTTATTTAATCATTGTTATTACAGAGAAGAAAAAAAGGAAAAAAAAAGAAATAGTGACAGAAGAGGGCGGTATAATCTTCACGAATGAAAAAAAAAAGAAATTATTTAAAAAAAAAAAAAGAAAAGGAAAAAAGAGCGGAAAAGATGAAGTAAAAAAGAATAGGTACCTATACAGTAATACATAGGAAAAAAGAGAGGAAAAACATGAGCCATATACGAGGGTATTTATGCCGTTGTTTAGAAGTAAAAGAACGACGTTCGTTGTGACAATTACAAAGTGCGTGTGCTTGACAATAGGACGTTACAGATTTATGACGTCATTTTAACCCCCGACATTGTTGCGACGATGTTTCTGATTACTATATAAAATATTTTTTCACTATTTTTTTTGTTTTTGTTTTTGTTTTTTTTTTTCTCAAAAAAATACATTCCTATTAAGTCTCCTTTGTATACATAATACGTATTTTCCCAATTCACTATGACGGTATTTTGCTGTTTGTGACATCACTATTGCGCGTTGATCTTCCTCATCCCTTAATGAATTTTCACAGTGTTGACTAAATTGCGAGCTTTACTCGGTGGTATATTCGTGCGAGGGATTTAACAGAAAGGTGACGTTTGATTCGCAAAAGACGTAGATATACTAATACCTATCTCTTGCTCGATTCATTCTTTTTATTCGCTCTTTCGAAGGCAAATATACGAAAAGCTGAGGTGAATTTAGGAGATGATGATTTAACCAGCAACCGTGTTTGAAATCTCGTGAAAATGTCGAAAACTGCATTTAGGTAACTAAGTAAGATAACTATACCCTAGTTACTTTTATGGCCACCTTTGACTGCTGGTAATACTGGAACAGCAAGGCAGACAAAAATCAAAACCGCTTTAGGCTCATTGTCTAGAAAAATTGATCGTTTATTCGAAAATACAGCATTACATTTTTGTAATTGTAATGATATTTTTATATCATTCACATCCAATATTAATATATCTACTCCGAATTCATATTTTCCTACATCATTCACCATATTTTCGTACATTTATTCTTCCTTTTACTTACATCTTTTCAGTCTAGTTCAAACTTGTCTTTCCAAGTCTTGACTTACCTGATGACATCACCAACTTTTCTCTATAAAAGCTGTTCTCATCCATATTCATGATGTCGTTATTTTCTCCAAATTTATTCTAATTCCTACTAATTTCTTAAACACTCCTACTTTATGTCATATCTATTACATTTCATTGGTTTTATTCAAATTACAGTTTCCTTAACATCCAATCATATTCGCATCTCCCATAACACCTAATTCAAATCACTGGAACTATCACCTTTAGTTAATAGTCTAATATTCTATATAATTCATTCTGTTAAATTCACATAAACATTCTTTTGTAATTATTTCAATATTATACACTTATAAAAAGATAATATTGTCGTATATTGTTTTGTAACTATTACACAGTAATATAAATTATGTCTAAACTTCCTATTTAAGTGAGCAAAACCACTATTCGCATATTATTGGCTCATATAGCAGTACCAAAATTCAAGCAACGCCTGTCCTAGCCTTAGTATTTATCATGTGATTGAATAGATAATTTTTTTTCTTTCTGTTATTAAGTTTATATTGGTTTTGCACTGCTACAGTGGCTAAAATCTGAAGGAGGCTGGTAGTGGTATGATACCCAAAAGGTAGTCATCATATTAGTTTAAGTAAAATTATTAAGATCTGAAATATCAAAGTTGCCTATGGAATAAATAAGATAGTCTAAGATCACAGATCTTTAGATTCAAGGTACCTCGGATTTAAGAAGAGAAGGATATGAAAACAAAGTTTCCCACATACCAAAGTGAACATGATGTCACATCATATAGACCCTATACAACTGCTCCTAAGTTATTATTAATTAAAAGCCTTACAATCTGGTGAACAATCCCTTAACAACATAGCTTATATAAACATGTGGTGAAACTGATAATACTTGGCTTAAATCTTACTAAGAATGATGTTAGTTGTCTGTCTCAATATGTTGAGAAGGTGCAGAACTTGGAATTGTTAATCTGTTTCTTCCATCGACATTTTATTAGCAATCTTGTAGAACATTTATTTAAAAGAACGAACTATTATAGAAATGAAAATCCCGAACTATGAGAACTTTTATAAAATCAATTATTTTTATATATTGTAGAAACGTGAACGAAAAAACATCTACTATCATAAGCTGGTTAAAAACGGATTGACTTCCCAACTTATACATTAGTTAGATGTGGTCCGATTATATTATTTCAGATCTAACTGGGGAAATCTGTAATTAGTTTTATAATGTTGTTGAGATCCAATACCTAACCAAATAAACTGTATTTCTTTTTCTTATTAAATATACATTCTGATCAGTTATTGGGAAAACGTGGTATAGGATAAGGAATAATATATTTTATCTATCGGATCTCAACTGTTATTAATATGAATTTTTTTATTTATTTATAATCAAGAAAGTACTTCTCAGTGGTGCTTTTTGGCGGGTAGTACTCAAGTCTCCGAGCAGAAATTTTTTTAAAGCTAGGTTGCTCAATTATTTTACACAATATAATCAAAATGATGCAAAAATATATATTCAAAAGTGCGTTTTAATGAGGAAAACTATACTGAAAAATGAGAAATAAGGATCCAACAACGTTGAAAATCATAACAAACACCTGTAGGTCCCAAAGCTTAAGACAAATTATGAAAATGTGTGAGGAATGAGAGCACGTACCCTACAAAATCATAGATAGGTTCCTTAAAATAGAATATAAATAGGTAGATGTACACATCACTTATTGAGGAAGTTGATTTAATTATGAGTAATAAAACGGCAAAACCACACAGGTAAAAAAAATTAAAATAAAATCAAAATTTATGACTAATATTGTATTCTGCTCAACACGAGTTGAACGACATTAGATGCTGTGGGAGGTTGGGCGGAATAGAAACGCCTCTTATACCTATACACACAGGCTTATACTACCTATACGGGTTCTATTTCCACTATATAGGGCGCCATCTATCGGCGACTCATGTTAGGAAGGAGAGTTGTGAGTTCCACCATGCACCACTAGGGTGCGTGCGTGTCCAGCACATGTCAAGGGTCACCAGATGTAGGTTTTGTCGGCTCGGGGAATCGAACCTGGGACCTACATATTCGCCAGCTAAAAGCGGTGAACTTAACCGCACGGCCATCTCACCGCCGACTATAACTGGCGAATGTATTTTATATTAGACAGGGTATGGTGGTTCCCACAGTACCGTACCTATATTGTTCTTATTTTCATTTTTTCAAACAAATTTTATCAGCTATTTTATACTATTTTACGCTATTCTGCATTATTTTACATATTATTTAAATTATTCTATGCTAAATTATTCTACCTGTGTTGTAGGTGTGTAGAATAACTTTAAGTACATGTAAAGCAAAAACCCTGATTTAAACACGTGTGAGAGCATCGTCAAGTCTAATTGAACCTATATGTGCAGCCACTGAAATTGAGGAATTTCAGCGAAGAATGCTGAAGCTGTTTCGAATCTGAGTTTTTTGGCTGTGAAGCTGAGAACTTTACTTCAAACTGGAATACGCTGACAATATAAGTAGCTACTGTTGCAATCAGAGGCCATGTAAGGGAAGATTGGACGGTTGCGACACCCCTTTTTCGCCCAAATTGTAGTAAAACTTGACCTACTCTTATGAAAACGGAAAGAAGAAATTACTTTTAGTAACGATATATTATTCCTACTCATTATCATTCACGTCATACATCATTACATCTTGTATTTATAATAAATTACTCTGTATGATTTCACGTAATCAGCAATCGACCTGCATGTGAAACCAGTGGTAGAGATCGCAATGCATTATAATATTATTTTGTATTTGTGAAAGTAATTGTTAATTGAAATCAGATCTAAGTAAACAGTTCAGTTGTCAAATTTGAATTTTATTATATCAATTTTCAGTCAATTACGGTCGCTACACTTTTTTTTAGCTGTTTAAATCAAAAAATTTTAATGACATTGTTTTGAATTTTTTTCTTTTAGATTGAAATTTATTTGTGTCTGTTGTAATAATGAACCAGTTACAACACCCTTAACAAAATCGCTTCGCGCGGCCACTAATTATATTGTTGTAGGCTAAAGATTAACTTTAGTTTTTCATGCCAAAAAATAGTTGATACAAAGGAACTTCGGATTGTAATAAAAATTTCCTGTTAATATCCTGACAAATTTCAAGGAAATATGTCGAAGTTCAAAAATTATCAATTTTTATGATTTTCCCGATAAAAATAACATGAGGCTAGAAAATTTTAGGTAAAAATTACGTTTTCTGATATTTAGACCATTTAAGACATTGAATTCACAAAAAAATACTGAATATTATAGAAAATTTCATACAACTCAAAAAAATTCTACTCAAATATTCTCCCAATGATCCAGTTGTGTATTTGTATTTCCAAAAAGCAAATAAGAAAAACTTTAAGTAACCAAAGACAAGTCATCAATCACTTACTTAGTTTTCATGCCTGAATTCCAAGAAGAAACGACAAAAATCTATAATTATTTTTGTGATTCACCAGGGAAAACTATATTTTTTTGTGCTAAAATTATATTTTCTCAAACTTCTTTTACATGAAAATTCCATTCAGGTCTGATGAAAAATTTATTGAAAGTAGCGAAATGTCAGAATGTTACTTTCATGAAGTTCGTATAAAATCGAAAGTTTCTCTTTCTCAGCGGAAATTTTTGCATTTTTCTCTGTTCTTGGACCGAAGTGGACCCTTTTATCAAAGAGTACTCCCACATAATACACCTATTCGCACAGGAATCATCGATTTTCTAGTCACTTTCTCTCTTCCTCCTTTCTCATAGAAAATTACAAAGTTCTCCAGAGGGGCGTACCTATATAAAAAATTTCTGAGGAAGTTTTTCAGAGAAAACATGAAAATTAAATTTTCGCAACATGGATACGAAATGCGGTATTTTCGAGACATGTATGACGTGATTAAAGGGGGCAATTTCAGAATTATTACTTTTATCGGTCCTTAATTTCTTTTTGTCATTCCTTAATTTCTTTTTATCATTCCTTAATTTCTTTTTTTCACTCCTTACCCTCTTTTTCTCACTCCTTAATTCTTTTTCTCACTCCTGAATTTGTTTTCTTACTCCTCCATTCTTATTTTCACCCCTTAATTCTTGTTTTCACCATTTTATTCTTGTCTTCGCCCCTTAATCATTTTTGTCACGCCTAATTGATTCCTTAGTTTCCCACACACTTTCAAATGTCTTATTTTCTTTCATTTAATTCCTTTCTTTTTTTTTTTTCTAAAAAATTCTCTCCGTCGTAACAAAGATTTGATCCAGCAACCCACAGATTCTAATGATCCTGACTCAAATTCAGCATTCCGTACACTTGCTGCAAAAAGTATTGAGCGCAATTCGATCGGAGTTAGCAATTCATCAACTCGTGCTTGTAAACTTTGCACTATAGTTGTATAATACACTATTTCCACTCACCAGTCGCACATTTATCGCTTTTTTTTTTCAAATTTCGAAGAATTAAATATTTCTTTCAACTTTTTATTAGTTTTGAAACATTATGACGTCGATTACTTTCTTCGAAGTCTCTTACTCCATCTCCATATCATCTTCACGCTACCCCTTCATCGCTTCATTTACTGAATGCCAAACAAGACGGATAAAATTCGCAAAAAGTTTCACTCGCATAAAACCTTCCTATATCCTGCTTGCCTACTCTTCCCCATGGATATTTCTTTTTCATATTTATTGAAGGAATAATTTGCGAAAGCCTTTAATGTTCCTTTTAGACACCCAAATAGTACATCTTCATCGATAAAATTATTTTCAAAGTCGTATTAATATAGAATGATTTTTCTCGAATAAATGTTTAAACGGACTTATTTTACCACATAAACACGCCACATTCTTTCTTATTTTGGTTCTTGTGTTAAGCTCAATCTTTGTTCTCGGCAGTATCAATATTTTGTTACTTACGACTACAATATTATTAATTTTATTGATTGAATGAGTGAACTTGACTATCGAAACGTAGGTATTCACTATTGTATCCATATACGTATCTACTTCCCCATTTTATCGACCCTTGCTGGCTGATACGACGTAGTCTACGTGCTATGGTAGCATAATTATATACACAGCGAAATTATTGGGCACAACCAAGCGTTGAATTTTCATTTTCTATGTCAGTCAATTTCCAATTTTCTCGTTGAATAAACTTTTGCAACCCCTGTTCGTTTCATCAATATATACAACACTCTCGGCGTGTTTGGTTGTTGTTTTTTTTTTTTTGCTTTGTGTTTTTTTTTTGTTTTTGTTTTTTGACGTGGTTTTCTTCGCTGATAAACGGCAATCATTAATATCATCGAATATTCTGCATTTAATGTTTGTATAAAATGATACACGTGTCGTTTCGTCGAAACGCCTACCATTTCTCCGCAAATTAGACCCTCGTTCGTCCTCGTATTGTCATTTCTCATTTCTCATTTCTCGAATCTCGATTTGACGATGTATTCAACCCGCAAACGACGTTGTCGCAATTATTTTCATCTTTTTTCCCACTTTTTTCCCCGACTCTCCTCTTCGACACTCCGCAATATAACCCTTTGTTTATTTTATCCCCTGTATCTCGTGACCACCTAAAAACGGTTTTATTTGGGTAACGTTTTAATCGCTTTTGAATGCGTCGAATTATTTATCGGTGGGTAGGTGGGGTTATTTGTTACAGGATACGAGAGGGGGAAGATGGAATAGGTACTGCTAATTCTTCAGTCTGTTTTATTATTAGTAAGTATATATATTCATGGATCGACTTGAAATGCAAAACACCTCAATATTCTACATTATTTCCTAAACATCCTTATAAAAAGACATTAACTTCAACAAAAATAAGTAGGCCGACTTACAAACTTATTATGTTTATTGTGAATGAGAAAAGTCAAATTTTTATATCTTTAAATTCATGGGCAGATTTACAGGGTGAATAATTTGGGTGGTGGTGAAGAAAAAAATATATTATGTACGGTATTCATAGACGCACGCACGCGAGTGCCTGTGTATGCCTTGCACCCTTGATCACTTTTTTTTAAATACATAATAATAATAATAATAATAATAATAATAATAATAACCTATATTAATAAAATAGAGTCCTGACTCACTGACTCACTCACTGACTCACTCATCACCGCCCTGCTATACAACTGCACCGAATGACTTGAAATTATAGATGTATATTACTATCATAGTGTAGGTGCTCACTAAAGGAGGATTTTTTTAAATTCCATCCCCAAAGGGTCAGAAATGGGTGAAATAAGTTTTTAAATTTTTTTTCAATATCTCTTTAATGGGATGAGATATCGAAGAAATTTTTGCACTAAAATATTGTTGTAATCACTGCTTAAAAATCTAAATCTGGATTTTGGGAAATTCATCCCTAGGAGTAAAATGGGGTGAAATGGGATGAAATGGGTAGAAATGTTTTTTCACTTCTTTTTACATTATATAAAGAAGTACTTCGGTGAATGAAATCTGGAAAATTAGACAAATTGGTATAATTTAGTTGTTTTTTTTTTTATTTTAATTTTAAATTATAATTAAGTTCATATTATAATTTAGTTTCTCATATTTTTTTCTGTTGAATAAATAAACATTTATCAAATTCATAGTTTACTTTTGATTTATTGAATCTCGAGGTAAAGCAACACCAAAAGGGGTTAGGCTGTGAAGCAGCCAGGTGACGAAGCCCCCTAGTATAATAATAAAATAATCCACTCCGATACATAAATTTATTTTTTGATAATACACTTATCCTTCATTATTTAACTTGTTTCAAACATAATTTTTTATTAATTTCGCAATCATTTGTTTTTAAATAATTAAGCCTCATTTCATTTAATATGCTGTTAGCCCAAGAGAATTGCGTGAAAAATAATTGAGAGAGGGAAAAAATTTCTAGGAAATTTTTTATTGTTAGAAAATGTTTGAGACCCTTCCGTGAGTAAGTGTTAAATATCTATCACCACTATAAAGAGCATAGGCATCTCTGTAGGCTGCTGAAAATACGTGACTGTTTTCTGTTTTTGCAATTTTACTGAAAAGTGAGGGGTTGTACGAAAAACAAAACTTGAATAAAAAACATTGTCTATAAACTTTCCTATGAAAAAAGTTATTACCAAGTTTTGCCTCAGCGCTACAGTTGAGATGCTGGAGGCTTATGAATACTAGTTACATATTTATGAAAATTTGAAACAGCTGTAATTCAAAAACTAACCGGCAGATTTGGCCCATTTTTGAACTTAATCGATATATAGGCTCAAAGTACACACGTGTCAATTTTTATCTCAATCCGTGAAGAATCACGCCTGCTGGATGTCCCCATAGTCTTCAAATTTCACTTTCAATTAGCCGCCATTTTGAAACTAATAGGCGGATTCGGCCCATCTTTTAACTTGACCGAGATATAGACCCAAAGTATCCACAAGCCAAATTTTTTTCGATCCATAAAGAAATACGCCAACCCCATATTCTATAGATTTTAATTTCCAAAAGCCTCCATTTTAAAACTCATGGACGGATTCCGCCATCTTCAAACTTGATCGAGATATGGAAAGCTAAATTTTGCCTCGATCCACAAAGAAATGCGCCCTCCAGATGAAGCCTTTATATTTATACGTATAGGTAGGTTCTTCGAAAACTGTCTGTAACAATAATTGAGCCAAAATCGAATAAGGCAAAAATTTTGGGGGTGAAAAAATAAATTTTAGCACTTTTTTAGGCACCCATGACTTTGGAGGTCTGCACTCACCCAATGACGGTATTGTAATGAGCTACCTACTCCGATGGGAGGTAGAGTATGGGACTCGTTAAAGAAGTTCTGGCTTCGAATCCAGAATGAGACAACACAAAGGGTAGGTGGAATTTGACCTTTGGTTACTAATTAGTTTCTTCTGAAATGAAATATTCAAATCAAACTTCCATCATGCAGTCCATTTTAAAACAGTTCTCTTTGAGAACCTACTAATGAAAAAAAAAGGAAATTTGTCCCATTCGCCTCCATCTAACAGAGTTTTATACAAGATTAAAACTCAGAAAATCTTCAGTGCATACCATACTACACCAGTTGCATCACGATGTTCAGCTGCAATTATTCCGAATGTTCGAACTTTTATAATTTGCTATCTTATCAAATGAGTTATTGACTTGATCAGCAATTTTATGGTATTGATCAGAAAACAGGCCTACAAAATGAAAAACCTGTAAAAGAAAAGAATAAAAATGAATTAAAAAAAACAGTTATAACCCCTTTAAAATTTCTCCAGTAAAACTACGGGTATTATCAAAGTTGGAGCTAATTTAAAATTTTTGCAATAAAATTATATGGAATTGGCATAGTATACCTACAAGCCTATAATCATGATAAATTAACCGACTTCCAGCTTCGGAAATTCCAGTAGGATTTTTTCAAAAAATTATAAAGTAGTTATTTCATTTTTTATCCCATTTCTATTCTTTTGGATTAATTAATTAATTTATTTATTTTTTAAATTTATTTGATTTTTTCATTAGAATTTTGTCGTCAATATGTAGAGAAGGAAATAAAAATTTTATAGCTAATTATGGGTGCCAATGTTTGAGAAATGTTGAAAAATATAAAATAGATAGGACCAAAATTTTCATGAAAAACAAATCTCATGGAGGATCAAGTCTAAAAGAAATTTGGCATTTATTGGTCCAATAGTTTCCGAGATAACTAGAAAACAAAAAATTCCTGGAACAATGGTTTTTCCAAGATCTTGAAGAAACTACAAAAGGGATCGTATTAAAATTTTAAAGATAGGTTTTTCTTATGTTAGTGCAAGTCTGACTGGAATGTGGTGGTTATTTGTTCAGTAGTTTCTGAGAAAACCAGAAAGTAATATATTTCTAGAAAAAATTTTTGGTTTATCGTTTTAAGAAAACTACAAAAGTGATAGGGCTGAAATTTTCATAACACGTATATAGTCTTTATAAAGATCATGTCTTAAAGAAGTTTGATGCTTATTGGTCCAGTAGTTTCCGCGCAAACCGGAGAACAAAAAACTCCTTGAAATGTGATTTTTTCAGAATTTTGAAGGAATTTCAATAGGATATAGCGTTAAAATTTTCACGATAGATTTTTCTTATGTTAATGCAAGTCTGATAGAAGTTTGTTGCTTATTTGTTTAGTAGGTAGTTTCCGAAAAAACTGGAAAAGAAAAAGTTGCTGGAATGGATTCTGAGGAAATTGATTAAAGGATAGTTTTGAAATTTTCACGATACATTTTCCTTACATATGAATAAGTCTGATAAAATTTTAATGTCTGTTCGTTTGGTAGTTTTCCAGAAAACTAGAAAAGAATTTTAGTTCACAGTTTTGAGAAAACTACCAAAGGGATTGGGCAGAAATCTTCTCGGTGAATTGTCATTATATGAGCGTATAAGTTCGGTAGAAGTTGACGTATCTTTTTCTTAGTCGCGGCGCAAGGAGTGTTATAAGAGTCTTTTTTGCATTGCGTAAGTTTTTTTTTTATGGCAAACTGAGTTTTCTAGCACAGTATCACTGTACTGGAGTTTTTCAAAATAATTCCATTGGCTTAGAGGGAGAGTTGTAATTTCCAATAACCCCCTGCCCTGTCTTATCTCTGCTGCAATGATGTTTCAAATTTCTTAATTTTTTTATCGTTCAACTTGTACCCACGAAAAACATTCCTACGCCCCTTATTTTACTCAACGAACCCTTGAACTTCATACAAGTGTTCATAGGTACACATAACATACTACAACTACACGTCTACAAAAATTGCAATGTCCATGAATGAAGAGATTTTCTGAATCACGCAGCTTGGAATTTCTCGATAATTACTCGCTGGAGAGTGAAAAATTATAAAAAGAAAACTGATACATTTCACTCTGCATTCTCAGATTCCAGTATTCTGTAGTCTCTTTTCAATTTTTGGTTTACAATCACACGCATTTTTAGTCCGTTGGTTCCTTTATTTTTCTTTCTTTTCTATTCTTTTTTTTTTTTTTTTTGTATTCTTTTTAAGAAAAATCGCTTACAAGTAAGTATCTATGAATCATTATTCATCGAAATTGTAAAGACATTCCGATTAATGTATGAGATGCCTAATACTTTATAATATGTTGGTCTTGGTATAGACTTATACATCCGTACCTACGTTCTTTTGTAATCGGGTACAATTAAAATACGAGTATTAAAAAATGGAAAGTGAAACGCGGCCGCCGTTGCCTCCGCCGACTTCAACTGTAATTAAGGTATTCATTTCAAAAGTACAGGTTGGCAGTTCTGACATTTAATTTATCTTTAGGTAGGTATACCTTTCGGTAGAAATATCCCGCTCCTATGTAAACATTATGTCTGTTATAACAGAAGCGCGGCAAAAGTAAAAAGAGAAAAGAAACATTTTAGAAGCGAACTTAATCAGCATTATCAGAAAACCTGTATGTCAATTGTAATTGACGTAAAGTGATAATACACGAAATTTCGACGAATAATTAACACGTTTATGACGAATTTCGAAAGTAATCTACCAACATTTTCAGGTCGCTGGGTATTTATTGAATTTCAAACATATAGAATGCGAAATATTATCTGCGTGTGTATGTGAAGTATAAGTGTGTGTGTACATATATATATATATATGTGTGTGTGTGTGTGTGGGTGTGTAATTGTGTCGGAATTATGGGGTTGATTCCGCAGATTTTTTTTTCATTAACTAAAATTATTCATGTTGGAAAATATTTCGAGAAACGATGGACTTATAACGTAACAGGTCATAATGCATAGCCAGTCTTAAAATTTTGATCCTTAATCCATAATTTCTATTGATCTGGGTAAACACAGTGGTTTTCGGGAAAAATTGTCAGAAGATACTGACGGTGCCAAATTATTTGTGTCGTGAAACAAGCTGAGTATATATATATTTTTTGAATGATTTTTAAATGCCATATTTAAATTTTAATTCTAATAGCAAGTAGCTCCATTCTCATGTGGCTAAACGAAAAAGAGGATTGATTTGATTAGTTTTGATTGGTGTAGGCACTAAGTACCAAATATATCTATATATACTAACTTATTTTAAATGTTGATAAATTTTATGGAAGGATAAAATTCACCGTAATCACTGGCGATGATGAAGATAGAAGCATTTATTCTCGTACTGAATATTTTTCATTCTGGTTCCTCAGCTTAAATTTCTCAAATACCTGCTGTCTGTTACACTTCATTGTTAGAATTACAAGGTATTATAAAAAAAATTTTGTTAGCATAACTTTACAGCGGAATTTATTTTTTTGAATTACAAGGAATGAAGTTTTTATTATTTTCCCTCCCCTGGCCGTCTGTTGAAAATAAAAACAAAACAAAAAAATACTTCAATTGGGTACTATTGCCTATCGCTATCAGTACATAAATTCAACAAGAAAGGAAAATTGGTGCTTAATTACTAGCCTATCAACATGTGACTGAAAATAAGAATCGATTTTATGTTAATTCATCAGTCAATTTTCAAATTTTAATAAGTTCTACAACTTTTTGTCAGTATTATTTGAAATTCGAGATGAAGAATGTCAAATATTTATACATTTTTTTTAAATTTTTCATTCACCAATTACATTATCTGATAATTTTTTCCAAAACATCCATATTGATTCATTTTATTTTACCAATAATAATTATAATAATTTCTATAATACATATAATAATTTTACATAACAATAAATCAAACAATCCAATAGGAATTAATAATAAAACTGACTTAATTAAATTAAATCCAAACTTTATTATTAAAGATATTAAACTAATCATAATTATTATTATATTAATTATAAACATTAATATATTTAAAAACAATTTATTTAATAATAATGATAGATTCATTATAATAAATTATTTTAAAACCCCATCCCACATTGAACCAGAATTGGTCTATTACTTATTGGAAATTTTTGAAGTGAACCATTATAATATTAGAAACAAACTTAACACTTTCCCAGTAAGGGTTCACAATGTTGACCAACCACAATTGACCCTTTTGTACCGACTACCGATAAAAAATAGATCAAGTCAGTGCTGGGCCATCACCAAATACTAATTCAAACTATTTTAGATGAGGTACTGTCGCATAACCAATTAACCAAAGGTTGGTTGGCCAGCACATTACGGAAATTTCCTCAGTGGTCTCATAAACATATGAAAAATAATTTATGCCCAATTTTGTGCGATGATAAGTTACTGTAACGCCAAAAAATTGGTGTGGTTCTGAATTTGTTTCCTATTTTTGACGTTGACACTTTATTAAATATTTATTTATGGAAAACCACAAATAAATATTTACAAACAATAAAACAAACTTTATAATTTAAAATAGAATTTCCTAGGTATCCACACACTATGGTGGACCTTAACTTTGTTTGAAAGAATTTTAGACTTCAATTAAATTTCAACAGGATATTTTTCATAAAATATAATATTTTTCATTTACAACACATTAATAGACAAATTGAACAAATGAAATGAACAAAATTAAAGAACTGAACATTGGAAAATAATGAATTGAACAAAAAAACAGAATTAAACATTTTGTTCTTCAGTGTAAGAGTTTTTATAATTTAGTTTGTACATAGTAAAAAGAAGAAATGGTAAGAAATAGTGAGATTAGTTTATTATGATTGGTTGTTACCAAAAATGGAATTGACGTTTTCCAGTATTAGGCAGATATTTCAATTAAGGTACACGTGTGTGACATTAACTGAGGTCAACCATAATAGTTTTTCGTATGGAAGACAATTTTCCATCGAATTCTAACGGTACCATTTCCTGCTAGATTTATTTAAAGAAGAATAAGAGTCAAAGAAGTGTGGAGAATTAGAAAATAAAACGAATTATTTCATTTGTGTAAAAATATAGGCGGACATTTAGAAAATGTTCGTCTATATTCGTTACAGTTACATAATTTTGTATGTTTTCTGGTCTCAATGCTGATATCAAACTCAGTGGCGTAATTATAGGGAGTCCTAGGAGACTATGCCTCTGGAAAAGTTTTGGCTTTCTCACTGACATCCCCGCCTCAATAAAATTAATTTTAATTACGTAACTATATTGGATGATAAATTAATAGCATCAGCCAAAAAAAACATTATCTCACTTTATCCCGGCCCCTCAAATAATTTTAACCCCCCTAAAAAAGTCTAGTTGCCTATGACACTGATCAAACACGACAGTCATTATTATTATTATTATTATTATTATTAAACTCCCACTAGCACCACAGCGATCTCAGAAAGTGAAAAAATTACTTTTTATATTTTATTCAATACACATTATCACATAACCTATATTCTATGTTTAACAGACTTTTAAGATCCAAGATTTAGGCAGGCAATCTGAGCTCTAAATCTAAAATTTATGAAAAATTACATTTTCATGCTTTTCCAAAAAATTAAAATGCTCTGAAAATCTAACAAAAGAATAAACCAACGTCAAATTTTAATTCATTGTGACAAGAAACATACCTACATACCTGCCAAATGATAATTTTAGTGAAAAATTTTGAAAAAAACCAACTTCTACTGCGCACGTTTCCATTTGATCTTACCAGGGCTCCAATTTGGGGCTTCAATAAAACATTTGTTGCTTGGTGGGAAATCAGTAATTCACACAAAATATAGACTGGGTGCTGGCCAAAAGCGTAAATAAAACTACGAAGATGGTCACCAAAAGCACAAATATATTCTCGTATTATTTGTCAGCGGTTGAGTGAGAAATAGTTGAACATATTTTATTGATTAATAGGCTACAACGTGAAACGGATGACTCCAGTGGTTCCAATCCAGTTTGTTCTCAGAACTTTTTTTCTTTAATTCAAGAACTCATACTCGTTAATACTTCGCGATGTTTGTCTGTTAACACACTTTTATAAGAAGTAAAAATCTTTGCGCTTTTAGTTTCTTTTATTTGCGTTTTAGATTAGATTAGCTACTTCTGCTGAGAAAAATTTGGGTAGGTACAGGGTTTGTAAGTTACTAACTACAGAAACGTACGGTAACTTTCTATACATTTTTACTTTGAATAAATTAATATTCATAACAAATATTCACCCAACTATGCTAATCTACTGCATGCCAACTTTTTTGTGTTTCTTAGCTGCTTCCCAAGTCACAGTTTTAGAAATAATTTATCGGATAAATTAAGGTTTTATTTCACTTTTTGGATAAAATACTAGGTATTTGATATTCCACCTATATTGGGTATACTTACTTATTCAGTAGTCTACGTAATTTTGTCGCCGAGTGTGGTACGTACGTACCCATGAACCGAAACTGATTAAAGTTTGTAAGAAGCTACACTATTCGTCTCATTACAAATTCTTTTTTCGCAAAATGATAAGCATTTCTAATAAAACAATTAGACTCTTACCTATTTTTTGGTGCGGAAGAATAGATTAGGTAGCTTCCAACGACATGGTTAGGAGCCGTTAACCAAGTCATTCGCTAATGAATGCTCGATTTTAATGCGTATGCTAAAATTCATTTTATGCGTGAATACCCAGTTTAAGTAAGGATAGAGAGACTAGAAAAACAGACGATCTCTCCAGTGCGAAAGGCATTTAATTTGCATACATGCCATTTCGGGTAACTCATTTATCTATACGACTATAGGTAGGTACGCATAGTAACTCACCTTCGAGTGAGCACTTGTTAAACGTAAAACGAAATAATTTTACAGCCCGATAGCAAACCGAACAACATAATATTATAGTAGAAGAAGGGCGCAGGTAAACGCCTAATGTTAATGAGAGGGTAAGTAAAAAAGATGGAAAGACGTTGTTCTCCATGTTGAAAAGGTTGTACGTACCAAGTTAGTTTAGAACCTCTGTTTTATTAAGCAAAAAACATGGCAATGAGCTCAGTTCGAATCTATAGGTAGAGATATACATATACACTAACTTACATTTTTGCTTGAACAGCAGCTTCAGCAGCAACAGCAGCAACAGCAGCAACAGCAGCAACAATAACAACAACAGCGGCTGAGTACATTTTGTAATTCTATTTCATGTCGATCCTGGTGTTTTATTTTGTGTGTGTGTGTATCTGTATATATAATAATAAATATGTAAAATAAACCACTCCTTCGACGCACAACTTCAACGATATGAAAAATATTTCGGATTAATTAAATGAAATTCTGTGTCGTTTGTTTTATAGACTACTTACATATGTTGTAACCGAACATCGTTAATTGTAATCCATTATGTAAATTTAATTCGCGAATGAATGTCGACGACGCGTCGATACGGATTCCCAGTATTAAAATAAATTAAAAGGTAATTTACCAGATTGGCGAGACATTTAAATAGGTATCTGCATTTAAACAATTTTTCGATATATTTTTATCGTTCCTGTAATATCGATTACATTAATTACGGCAACAGTATTTCTAAATTACCATAAAATTCATGATAGGCTCTCAAGATTTAAAACAAAAAAACTAAATACATACCTGATACTTACCCACTTAATATACCTTTCTTGACATGACAAAAAATATACAACTTCAGAATTTGGCCTCTTACGTGCTTTCTTTGGATCGATTTTGGATTAAAAAACAATTTCCATCCAAACAAAAAATGCTTCGGACGCAATTGAGGAGTGAGGTTGTTAAAAACTATCTAATGAAAACTGAAGATTTAGGTTCTAATGCTAAAATATAAGATGTTTGGTACTTGGTTTTAGTCTAGATCTTGTTTACAAACTTTTTACTATTATATTATTAAAGGCTAAATCAAACTTACCCCTCGTGGGCGGGGCTATAAACTAAGTATTAACAAATTTGCCGAAGATATTTCAATTTTGTACTTATCAACTATACGTTATTCTAGGACCTTTTTCTGGAAATACTGACTAATAAAAATATAATATAAAGTGTAAGCACCAACATGGGTGATTTTATTGATTGTTTTTGTTGTTGTATTTTCTTGGAGAGATAAAAAAAAAAGTAAACTCGACAGAGGCTACCTATAGCATTTTTACCTGAACCACACTGCGTCTAATGAATAGGTCATTTCAAAAGTTTACCACTCCTGTTAGCGCCAATACACTTTAGATTTCGTATTTTCATATAACCACATCTCCCTCTTTCTGGACTGACTGATTTTTCATTCATTTTGTCGTCGCCTCCCAATAATTTTACCATTAATAGAAGGTAGCAAAGCTTCCGCTTTAGACCACCTTCGTCCTCAGACATAATGTAGTGACGAGCAAAAGCAAAACCGAGACCGAATAATGCTGGTAGTCATTGGTCTTAGTGTCTTACACAGTCAAAAATCTTGATCTTGGTTTTTATCTTACATACTTTATCTTTGTCTTGTTCCAGTTCTTGCATAGTCTATCTTGGTCTGAGTATTGTTCTCGTATAGTTGATCGTAGTTTTGTAAAAATTTCTAGATCAGACAAATTTTTCTCTTCACTATATGGTTGGCCTATATATATATGGAATCGATAAACATAAATTTCAACCACATCGTGCAACATTCTGATCAGAAATCTTGTATTTGAAAAAATATCTTATGCTATTACAGGTTGATCCGAAATTTCTCCTAAAAACGAAGCTAAGTTTCAAAAAATTACACCAAGAAGTATTGACGCATGTGGCCATCTCAAAAAATTCAAAATTAAATAATAATAAACTAACATTTTCGAAAATCCCCATTTAAAATTACCTGTCCGTGGATTTAGATTATAACCATAATAAAAATTATTTCGTAGCCTAGAATCTTAGGCTACGTGTACATTTCTGTCTGTTTTTATCCCAAAGTTTTATTAAATTATTATTCCTTTTGAAATATATCTCCGCGGACTGGCATCTTCATTCTTTTCGCACATTTCATGCTGATCATTTCATCTTTTCTTCATATTTTTTCCTATCACTTATCTCTCTCTGCACTGTTTCATCTTTCTTATCTCTCACTCATTCATTACACTCTCATCATGTCGTTTTCATTCTCTTCACTCCTTGAAGATGTTGCCGCGACTCCATCCATAATAAATATCTACGAATATTTTCTGACTCCACTCTTCCAATCTTCTGTGGTTGCTGCCTCGGTTGCAGCCTCGGTTGCTGCCTTGGTTGCTGCCTCGGTTGCTGCCTCAGTTGCTGCTGCGGAGTCGGAGATCTGACCATTAATAAATTTCTTTATATTTCCACACCAGTTTTTTCCATCTCTTTTTCCACGGACTATCTTTCCTGAAATAATTTTACTAAATAGTATATTTTATTCACCTTTTTTCTTACTCTCGTTTTTATGCACTGTGCGATTGTACATCATACTTTGTTGTACTCGTCTGTCTTTTACAGACTAAATTTTTGTGACAAACTTTTTATATGTGCTGTTAAAATGTATACCGCTTTTTATTCTTATATTATACATTTCTTTTTATTAACAATGTGTTGATTTGTTTTAACTGGCAATGGGGTAGTTTCTAGGTTTGTATGGTCCGTGGTTTTTGATTTAATAGCATATTGGTGAAAATTTTTGCAGATTTAGAAATAGCTACAATGTAAGAAAATTAAAATTTATTCTATACATGGTCGAAATTTGAGTCCACGGACACCTGGCAGGCTATTCTGGGTTGGGTGGTGGTAATTCTGTGGCCACCATCCAGTGTAGGTGATTCTACCAAATTTCCTGAACTGTGACAATGGTAGTAGAAAAATATTGTTTAGGTTAGCAGGTAGTGGTGTCTGTTTGTGACCCCCCTCACATACCACAGTATTAGATGCCACCTTTTCAATTGGCTCAATGTAAAGACTCAAGTAAAATGGAAACGTTTTGCTCTAAAAAAGTGATAAAATAAAAAACGTTTTTGAGCTCTCTATGAACGAATCAATTTAGCACCATTGCCACATAAATAGATTTCTCTCACATATTGAGTTTTATAGGAATTAGTTTTGATTAAATTTGAATTCTTTCAATGAAAAATTTTGTTCAACTACCTAACTTTTACAACTTTTAAGAATCAAATAAAATGCAAATAATCATAAAACTGCATCAAAAGCTTGTGTCATCACTCAAAATCAATTGCCTTCGTCTTCACACAATAATATAACTAAATGATTATGTCAAATTTCATGACTATTAAATTAAAACGTGGAATTAAATCATAAAAATGCAGTATGCTCCCCATTCAAGTGGTTTTATTTTTATTCGCTTTTATTGTAGTTACTAACGTAACGAAATATGACTGGTAACCGACCACTAGGATCGCTTTCATCGAGTTTGTTGTTATTAGCAATGATTTGGTGCTATTCTGTGAATACTAGAGCAGCTAAAAAATGTTGCGTTTTTATATTTACAGAATTGAACCGCGAAATCCGTTCCAAACGAACAAATTTAATTTCAGATTATGTAAAGTAAAAGGATATTTTTTAAAAACTCGTTTTTAATCTAAATAATTGTAAGCTGCACTATACGTAAGCATTGTAGCAGCCAACAAACTAAAATATACTAAAATATAATTGCCAATAAAACATGAAAACCCAGAATATAAAAATTATTTTCTAAAAAAAAATAAACACCCAATATTTTTGAAAAAATTTTACTCTCTTCGAAATTTTGTAAGAAAATGTATTTAAAGCTCTTATTACTCGGCCTCATAAACTAAACAAAAAATTCGAATTCACCAATAAAAGAAAAATCTGAAATTCCAAACCAGCTTATTTTAGTCATTTGCACCTATATTTAGTAAGTAAAACTCTCTAATCTAAATTTTTCATATTTTAACGGATCTTTAACGTAATTTCCATGCGTTAAAAAAACAAAATGCATACAAATTAATTTTTCTTCGTAGATGTAGCGGGTGAGAGTAGTTTCATTTATTCTAGAATTTCAAATTTTCGTATTCCTGTTAGTTAATAGTTACCTACGTGGTGCTTTAAATAAACTTTTCAAAAAGTTTAGCTTTATGCACACATGGCAGGAAATTTTTTGGGCAACTGCCTAAGAAATTATTCGTTTGAACTTATAGTTTGTTCGCGAATACTGTTTTATTTTCTAGAAAAATTTATCCTCATACTTACCCACCCATTCACCTTTTCAATTTAAAAAATAAAAGATAAAAAAGTTAGATCGATGAAAAATCAAGTAGGTTAGAAGTTCCATAAAAAGCAAATAGACTATTAAAGCCATCAAGAAGATTAATTGTTCTTAAAATCTTTTATGACTGATTCAATATTTTCTCGGTAAGAGATTCAGTACAGCTCGTTTGTTCCAAAAAAAAAAATATTATGTTTTCGGAATGATACCTGCAGATACTTAATTTTACAATGAACCAAAAACTCATTAAAAACTCAAATATTGTGTATTACTTTTTATAAATTGACAGACTTTTGTTATTAAGGTGAATAAAACTGATAATGTAGGCCTTTCAAAGGGAGATTAAAAAAATATGTTAAAATGGAAAATTGGTGTCATCAGTTTTATTTTATCATGAAATCGATGACTTTAATCAACCCTACCCCAAACTTCTCCCTAAGGTCAATTTTAGTACCCCTTTTTGGTTTTTGCGAGAAAACTGGATAAATGGAAATTCAATGTTTGCAGAAGAACACCTTTATTCAGACATATTTAGGAAAAAAAACTTATTAATTATATGCAAAAATGAAGTCTTTTTTAGACATATTTTTAACTAAAAACCTTTGTAGGGATGAGGCCTACAGTTTGAGGACAATATTATTGCATTTTGTCCATTTTTGTGTGAAATAATGAAGATAACAGATACCTTTTCTTAGATGTTTTTCCAGAATTTTCCAGACTTTTCATGCATTTTTTTGGCTAAAACCTTTGCATGGATCAAACCTACAGTTTAATGAGACCAATATCATCAAAGTTAATTCAATCATGACAAAGTTCGCCTCGGAGGCGTTTTTCAGTTTCATGTTTATGTATGCAATAGACAGAAGATAAGTTCAAGTTAAAAACAAGTTTTTAGAAAATAAGCTTTTATATACTTATTTTTTATGGCTTTAGCTTCATGCAAAATAAACATTATTTCGTTACGGAAGTTTGGCAGCAATATTGATACATTTTATAAACCGTAATAGTTAGTAGAATAAAAGCTCATAATAGATTAAAATCAATAGATTCTTTCATTTCATTAGTAACGTCATAGAAATAATCGAGTTGAATTATATCTTTCAATTTAGAGTTTTCAAAATGAAACTTTGCCAAAGACTCCTACGGATAGGCGCCGACTTAAATCCAAAATTTGTAATACTATAAAAAACGCTTTTATGACCAAGTACCGACAGATGGTTCATAAATAGTACTCAATTTTTGCGGGAATTTATCAGTGTAATGGTTCATCCTACGTAAAAAATAGTAAAAACTTTTTTGATAATACATTTAACAAAAATTAATTTCATACATAACTAATTTTTACATAAGTGCAATATTTACAAAGATAAATGACAACAGCTGATTTTGAGGAAGGTTCCATCCCCAACCGGGCTACGTTCACCACCTAGCAATGGAGACTTTTAGTATGTTGTTCAGAATAGTATCCCCTTCATTTAAAAGATTTTGCTTGTTACGAATTTTTCCGTTCCAAATGAAGTCTATAATGCTTAAAAGTGTATTGGGATTACGCTCCCAGCCTGTTCTACATACAAAATTGAAACGTCTTTTCAGATGGGACGTGATATTTTTGACTTTTTGCAAAGATCTATTAATCAGATAATTTCGATTTCATTGAAATTTCATACGAAAATTGACCCTTTTATAATGTCCCTGCGCTTTGTTTTATTTGGACACCGCCACCCTAATCAGAATGAAATTTCAGCAACGAAATTTAAATAAAAATAAAAATTTCCAATTTTTCATCTTATGGGACTAGGAGATTATAGCGCAACATTCTAAAACGATGTAAATGTATGAATCAGAAAAAGGTCACTAAATGCAACACTAACAAGTTTGCATAATATTTTTCCTCTGTTCACCCTACACACGCAGCGCTATTAATCTAGCTTTCATCGATTTTCTTTTATAAATAAAGGTTTCTGAAGTGATAAAATAATAAAACACAGCTTAAAACCTTCCTTTGTTCATTTAGAGTGCATTTACAAAAATTCATCTACATCGATCAGGTAGACTCTGAGATTAGCCTAGACATACCTACACTTTTCCAAACTTTCCTCTTTATGTATTAGTATAGATGTGGTTAAATAAACGAACTTTAAGAAATAAATTTTATCTTTTTATGTAATAGATAGACATGAGTACCCCAACCTATAAATGGTCTATAATTTAAAAATCGAGAGTCATCATTTCAGCGTTATAAATTAATGCAACAATGTTACTCATCAACGAAATCACGTCTCAACCAGCAAGAAAGTTATCAAAATGTTTTTTTTTTTTTTTTTTTTTTAAAAAAAACCTATTTTTGCTATATTTATATCTGATCTATCTTCTTCATGAAAAATTTTAAATCGGACTAAGTTATTATTATACCTATTACCTAAAGAAGAGAAACGAGTCTCTGCAAAAACATTTAAAATTTATATTTTCTCTTCGTATAGATGTAGGCTATGAAAAACATTTTATTTCATACAGCAGGGTAACAGATGTCAACATCCAGTTATGTCACCTTGATACCTTCGTCGAACCATTTGAACCATTTCACAGAATTGGTGGGCCCAAAGGTAGCTGTGATTTAAATTTCTTCGTACGAACCATCCGACCCTTTACCAATTACTGATTTATAGCCTGAAGATATCACTTTTGTTGAATCATTTTCTACGAAACTGCAACGCGCAGAAGCCTCATTTGCGGCGAAAATTCTCCATGTCCCTATACCTCTATACCTGTCCCAGTTAGTCTAATTTCTCCTCATCAAGTTTGGTAACGTTTACGGCATGAAGATTCAGCCGTAATGCATTCTGATCACGATCGACCACCCTTAAATTCTTACCCAACATCGCTCATAATATACAAAGAGATTTTAAAAAATCAAAATTTTCGCTCGTTCAAAGGTCCACATAGGCAGTATCTTACTCATCGCACAAATCCCACAAAGTCATCGGTTTGTACTTCTGCATCTACCTATATGGCTGTCCGTGCTCGACGAATGTTTACTCGTCCTCGTCTCGAAGAGTGGACAACATGGATTACACGTGTAATCGTATTATAGAATCCGCGCAAAAACTACTACATATATACTATATAATGTGTGATGCCAAGAAAAGGAGTAACAATAAGTTAGATGGCAAAATAACGACTGTGATACAATGTAGACGTCGATGTTACCCGAATATTTTGTTTACCATTCGTGTGATTTATCGAGGTGCTTGGATTTTGGACAGACAGATGCGCGAGTTACTTAATAGCACAAAAGTCAACATTAAACGAACCATGGAGCTGTTGTTTACACTTAGCTTTACCGCGTAGGTATATGTATATGTATACCATATACCAACATTATATATATATATATATATACATTTATTCCCCCTCATAATCAAATAATTCGTACGTGTCGGGGTATTTGGGTATTTTGTCTGACCTGATCCACAAAGGGCACTTTTTTTTTGTCTCTTATTCGCAAAATATAATACCATTCGCTGAAGTAACAATAATCTCCTCACCGCAAGATTAAAAAAAAAAAAAAAAAAAAAAAAAAATCAAAGCTTTACCGAGTTTTAATAATATGAAGAATATCTAATATCACTCAATAATATTTATTCAGAAAGAACAAGGGGTAGTAGAAGCAGAGAAAAACGGTTATATATTTCAGGCGAGAATTGTGAAAAATTGTTGACAAAAACTATAAACCTATGTGCGCGAGTAAGAAGGTCGTTTTTACCATGGTTTTCTGTTTAGTGATGGGCAAAAACGATCTTATGTCTTGCTGGAGGTAGTCAACGTATGAGACAACGTATAAGACCTAGACCAAACGTAAAATCTGACAAAATGTATATGAACAAATTGTAAAGTGTAAACCATTCGTAATCTAGCTGCTTGAATAATTTTCAACGATAAGAGTTAGGTTTTTTTTCCTTTTATTCTACTCGAACATAGACCTACAGCTTTTTGTGGTAATTTATGATTTTGATAACTTATATGTTTGAAGGATATGAAAGGGGCCATTAATAGTCAAAAATAAACATTTTATAACTGAATACCAAGACAAAGACTAGGACTAAAATTTGACTGTGTAAGACCGCGCGGCCAATAATTGAAGGTTAAATACCAAAAACAAAATTCGGATGTAGTTAGACTAAGTGCGAGACCAAGACTGACCATTGAAGATTCAGATCAAGATCAAGACTACAATGATCTTGGTATTGGTTTCATCCATCACTTTGTTATAGTTTGTTATGTAAATTGATATTTCAGACCGAAAGGACTGACATATTATAGCCAATTTTGTTAATTTGGTGAATCGGTGATCATATTGTATCAAAATAACATTGATCCTGTGGAAAATTTAAAACTGAAATTCAACAATTGTATAGTTCAATGACTGAAACGGTTCTTTTCCAACTGTACTTTATTTGTTGTTGAATTAAAAAAAAAAAAAAATCCCTTCAACTTTAAAATATTTAATGATATTTATAATAGCCGCAATTATATTTGCCTATCTATCAAGAATCGTTCGAAGGGGAAGTGGGACGTGACACTCCCATTTGAATCATACGTTGTTGTAAAAACTGAAAGTAGTGATTGTTCTGTCGTATTTAGGCAGACAAATACATTCGCAGACCTAAATACTCCGCAACAATTAACGGCGAATATTTTTTCTAAATATTCACCGTTACCTCCGACTAATAACCCAATTAATAAGGCTAATGGTTATACAGATGTACAACTAATCTGCATAACTGTCAGCACTATTTTGGAATGTACCAGAGGTACCTTTTGCAAACATAAACGTTTATAGGCCCAAAAAGAAGTACTTGGTAAATTGATTTACACCAATACTTCACTTGCCTTTCAAAAGAGTCTCCGAGTAGTTGCCTACTTCTGAACTCTCTGACTGCCGGTGTGCCTAAACACCCCAAGATAGTAGTCCACCCTATGATGAGGTGTGACACAGTAGGGAATAATATAATTATATAATAAGTAAGTAAGTTTATCGTGAAACTGCGAAGTGTTATAAGTATAAGATATATTATAAAAACGAGATCAAAACTGATCGATTTATTGTGATGCGTTAATATTCAATTAAATAGTGTTTTATAGAAACTCGTATTCATTTTGTATGTTGATTAGAAATCCGGGTTAATTGACATAATAGTGATGACCTTTTTTTTTTGCCCTCTAAATTATCAAATGACATTTATTTCCGGAGTTTTCGGACCCAGGGGTGGAAGTGGGTATGTTTTTCATTTCATGACCTCCTGATCATTTTTGCACTATTTTTGAGAACTCTTCTTTTTTATATGTACCTCCTTTTGCATTGAGTCCATTTCCAGACATAATATTGATCGGATGGTTTCGAAATTTATAAAACGTATTTGGATTTGCCTAAAAAAGTACCATGTTGTTTTTGGTCCAGATCTGGATCATTCGAATGATCCATCCTGTAGATCAGTTCATACGCATTTTTTATTAAGCAGTGTACAGGTTGCAATTTCTAGTTGATAGGTCTGAAATTTATTATACGCATGTGTCATAAGTTGAGGACAATACTAACTAATTTTGGTGTGGGTAGGTAGTATGGTACGTCTGGTAGGGGCAATTTCATTGCATTTTTGGAAGTTTAATGGCTCCAAAAGGAGAAATTTTCAAGTTATAGTCACAAAATTTGGTACAGGTATTGATTTGAAGTATATCTAACATGATTTCAAATTTGGTTCCTGTTGGTATTATGATTCATTACCTGGGGCTGTTGGAGAGACCTCCTTCATCAGCCTGTGGAATTATAATTTTATTCGATAATCTATAAATTATTTTTTGTTTTTAGTTAAATTTTGCAATTGAAACCGTCAGCTCAATATTTTAAAATTTTCCCATTACATAAACTTCGATTTTTTTAGAACTATCCCAACCATTTTGGTTTTATTAAGCAGTTTGTGAAAGTGTGGTACTAGAAACCGTGGTAATTAGAATTTGGAATAATTTTTCATTTCACAAAAAAATAATGATTTTTGACACAAAAATTCAAAAGAATTCATAAAATATTTTGAAAAAGTGATGCGGAATCAGTATAGGTATTTTACTGCATGCTTCGTATTTGTGTGATATTCGTAATTGTTTGCAAAAAATATTAATACTTTATTGGAAGAATGTTGGTGGTAGAGGTAATTTTGAAACAAAAAAAATCTACTTTTTCTCGCAAAGCTTGCTACGCAAGAGTTTTTTGGATTTTCTTTCTTCTGAAATTGAAATTTTTTGACGTATTTTCAAAACTGATTGATGAAGTATACCCTTCGCGCAGCCCCTGATATCTATTATAATCTGTTCAATTCTTATCTCCTTCATCACCCACTTGTAGCAAATTTGCATCACCATCTAGTTCCATCTTCAATCCCGATGACGTTGTGAAGAAATTTATCTGGTGTCAAATAATTTGATAATCTTTTTCTTTTCTTTTTTTTTTGTTCCCGCCAAGATTAGTCTACTGCATTTCTTATTTTTATAGTAGGATTCACTTCAACTCAGAGAAGTCGATTGAATAAGCACCCATATTCAGTCTGAAAAAGTTTATTAAGTAGAGAAAAAAACGTTGCCATTCATCAACATAGGTATTGTTTGAATGAGACTATGGTTAGGCTATAACTGTATATGGTTGGTTTGTTGGCTGTCTATGCTCAGTTTATAGATACTCATTAATGACCCCGTTTTTTATTAAGTTCCACGACTGTTTTGTCTCAGTTTGTTTGAATTTCATTTGTGTGCAGGTGTAAGACAACATGTACTGTAACATTTATAACTTACACCTACAAGTTGCCATACAAAGTTCGTATTATACAGCATAAATCAAAGAAGAATGCAAATTGCGATAACTATATAAGTGTTTTAAAGTGCCCTGACCAGGCCAAAAGACGATCATAATACAAAAGAAAAAATTCTGTGCGTGCGTGTTTCTGCATTTTATTCTCCCATATCTTTCCCAGTGGATAAACGAAATTTGACGTAATAGGTCTCACATCTAAATCAACGTGCCATAAATCCAGAATAGGTTCAAGATATAAGCGTCGACTTCGTCACTTCTGGGGAGACCAGGCTCCCCAAATAATTTGGTAACTTTTAGTACATATATGTACGTTTTTTCATGTTAAATAATAGAAAATTCGCCGTCTAGATTAAATATGTGAACCAAAATATTTTCACATTTTGTCTTCGGTTTCCCCAATTATTTTTTCAAATTGGCGCCGCTGGTTTAAGTTTAGTTAAAGACCTCAATTTTCGTCGAGTCTCAAATCGTTCTTGAGCTATTCAAATTTTAGTGATTATGTATCTGAAACCACGTTGTAACGAAAGGGTTGATGAAAGAGGTCTCAATCGACGTGACTCCAAGCCCCCATCCCCGAGTGTTTTAAGGCCTTAGTAAGTTGTGGCATCTTGAATAATTCCGGACATGTATTCAGCTTCAAGTGATTGTCTGAGATTGTTAGCAGCAGTAGGCCTACGGTTCATTTATATTCATTATGAATCTTTTTAACATTCGTATATAAACAAACACCCAACACCCAAGATTCTGTAAAAGGTTCATTACTACCGATTGGATACCTCATATTTACACGAGCGTTAGTCATGATAACATATGTCTACAACTGAGGAGACCATACAGTGATACGGTATCGTTGATAGGTTGAGAAATAATATCGGTCAACGAAATAATTAGAAACAACAGATATGATACTTTTATTACGAAGAAAACGTTGTAGTAGACTGTGGTATCACGTTATAATAAAGTCTGAAGAAAGTGAAATCGTATTAATTATTACAGTTCGCACGATAACGTCTAGTCTGATCTATGATTTTAAAAACTTATGGAACCATTTCATTTCATTCGAAATATTCTCAAGGTATATTATCTCTTAACCATCACCTTGTTACGATTGCTAAAAATTTACAGTTTACTATTTTATGTATAGGCTATCGCAAACAGTAAAGCTTCAAACATCCCATTCGACATGATCCCTTCTTGTCGTCGAGAAACTTTACCTAAGTATAAGTCTGGGGCGGACATAACATTTACGAAAGTTATTTAGCTTGAAAAACGTGTCAGTACCAATATACCTTTTATTTTATTTTATTTTATTTTATTTTTTTCAACTCATCAATCTGTTCGAAAGTTATAGGTCTGATTATGTTCGTCGATACGATGTGATTAGGCCAGTTCGTTGATTTTGTGAAAACGAAATCGTGTTTTTAAAGGAAGAAAATTGTGTTTTACACCCAGGTAGTAAAGATCATCACTATGATAGCCGAAAGAATACGAATTCCTACCTCGCTGCTCAATTTGGTGAACGCAGAGCATTCGAAATCGATAAGTATTTCCATTTGTTCGATCGAAATCCAAAAATTAGCAATTACAGCGATATTGTCTATAACAAGTTTTTTCTTCCTCTTTTTCTTATTATTTTTTCTACTTTTTTCTTCTTTTTTCTTCTTTTTTTTTTTTTCTTTTTGGTCAATTAAAAGATTTGATCTCTTCTCATATACCTATAGGTATTATCTTATAATATAGTCTGATACTGTAGTTTTTCTGACAAAATAGAAACAGTCTACTTTTAATTCCTGTCCCATAATATATATTTCTAGGCATGAAAAGTGACTCTTTAGGTTTACGATTTTAATTTGGGTAACCCAAATAAATGACGATTTAATCATTTTAATTTTTTGATAGACCATAATAAAAAAACAAAAAAAAAGTATTCTGAAGCGGGAAGTGAGGTGGCTATCAGTAGAAGGTTTTCATTCAAAAATCGAGGTCAATTTATAGTGTAAGCCTATTTTTGTTTTATTTTATCCAGTAGGTACGAGTATACATATAATCGATTTACTTTTCATTGAATTTTTCTTTCACGATTACTTACAGTAAGACGTAAGTATATTCGAAAAAACGTCTGAATGGGAAACGGTTAAGCAGCTAAATTTTAATCAAAATCCAGCTAAAAAATGATTTTAAACCTTCAAATTTTTTATTTATTAGAATCAAATCCAAGTACAACTAAACCAAACGATTACTTCATAACTCAAAAAATGTTCCTAGAAACCTCTCCTCATTCACACAATGATTCCTCAGCCAATATTTAGGCTCGAGAGCTAGAATTGACATTTCTGGAAAGAAGAGAAAATTTGCTCAAATTTATTTTTCCTGTAATTTCTTAATCATCTACGGCTGCATAGAAGTAAACAAACGAAAAATGCGCAAATTAATATAAAGTTTGCTGTTTTTGGAATCTAGAAATCTCTTCTCTTTCAATCAATAATTTTTCAGCCGCTATTTAAGCTAAAAAGCTGGGGTTAGTAATGCTGGAAAGAAAAGAAAATTTACTTAAATGTACATTCCATCAAAGGTTTTATTCATTCTTAGCTAAATCAAATGAACAAAAAAAAACAAAAATTAAAGTAAAATTTTCTGTTTTTGTATTATTTAAATACATATTTTTAAAACAATATTTTCTTGGTGAAATTTTTTTTCATTTGTGAGGGGGAATTCCAAAAAATAGTATGCGATGCTCATACGAAGTAAGTGATCGCTACTTGTGTTAAACTAACCTACTTTAGGCACTTGTATAACAAATAATTATTTTCATTCACGTTTGTTATACTAAAATAAAATGAAAGTCAATTATTAAAAGTTCTCCAAATCTCAGGTATTCGCTTTTTCTTTTCTGTGTCAAATTCATTTAATTTATAAATTCGCCTTATGAAATCCATAGAAGATCAAGCTGTGAAAAACAACTTCATCAACATTGTATCATAATAACTACCACGATTAATTCATCAAAAAGCTCCTTAACATCAAGTTTGGTAATGTTCAATCTCTGGTTCAAACAATGGTAATTACTATGATTAAGTTTACTCATTCAACAGTATGGAAGATCGTTTTACTAAGTTACCTATAGGGCTTTTTCAAACAAATGAGGAACTGTGAGACACCACGGTTTTATTTAGTATGTAGGCTACCTCATTTCACATCACTTCCCAGTATGACCTACTAAGACAGTGATATTTCTTGCAATCTAGTTTTAATTTTTCAACTAATAACATTTTTTGATCAACTTTTCTAAAATATTTATGTGACTATCATTTTCAGATGTCCCAACAGTACCTAGCTGAGATATCCTGGCTACAAACTGAAATCAGTGGTAGATTCAGAGGGATCAAATCCTAATTCTTATGTTTAGCTACTTTTATCATCCTTACACATATGCCCCCATCGTAACAAAAATCTACCACCTTGACCACTAAGTTCTTTTTATATAAGGGGCAATAGCCTCCTATCTCGGGCTTAGATAGCCCACTGATTAAAAATAAGTATAATAGTCAATGAGGAATACGTTACGTCGTGGAAAGTAAAATCAACAAAGAAGGTGTTCAACAGAACAATTTGCGTGTTTATGCCAAAATACCAGAAAGGTACCTCGACAAACACTGGCAATTTAGTCTATGATTTTCTGGTTTTATATACCCAGCTCCCTACACACACACATACACACCTATGTAATATTTACATAGGTATAGTGTAGATAATTTATTCGTTCTTTACGGTTGCTATGGCAATGGTAAAGTACGGAGAATGCATCTTCGTATTGGTCTGTGGCATTGCCGAGATCGTTATCTATCGATTTGTCATGGTCCGAGATTTGTAACTTGTCTATATGCAAAAATAGACAAGTACAAACAAACATACATTTGTATTTTGATTTAACATGCAAGGCACGAATAATTGTCACCAAAGGTGACGACTGTCGTCGATAGGCTGAGCCTATTTCCTCATGCGAGTTATGGTCTAATCCCCACAGCTACTCCTCCCCAGTTTTTGCGTCGTAAAAACGATTAACTGCATGCCCAGGGGATTAGAGGTTTTTACCGCTGTTTTTGTCTCTCCCACTTGGCGAGGGCACTTCCAACGGCTGCTCCAACGCATTTGTAGGATTCCATCCATTGGGCCTGCCACCGAGGGAAGTTATCCCTGCTCTTCTGTCCCCTTTGTCTTGGTGGTTGGTATTGGGGGCGACAATAAGGGTGGTTACGGACAGGAAAGGAGCGGCAAGGATTAAAATGTCCGGGGGTGGTTAGCAGTGGCGAGTTGGATTTGTGAGTTGCCGTGAACTGCTGGGTGAGGATAGGTTTTGGGGCCAGAGGAGGAGTTGCTTGGAAGGCAGGGTCCTCATTGGCAAAAAGGAATCTGGCCCACTCCCGCATCGTCGGTTTTGGAGTTGCCATTTTTGGGGTTGCCAAAAGTGGCAACTCTTTGACAGGCGTTTTGGGAGGCGAGATCAGAGGTGGTAGTTCCTTCGTCATGTGAGTGACAATTTTCTCTACCAGTGACAGATCCGTTTCCATCAAAAGTTCTTCCTCAATTCTGGCCAAATCTCTTTCGTGTTCCATTAGACAATGTTGCTGCATATTTTCTATACGTGCAACATTGTCTCTGGAAGTTGAAGGAATTTGAGGGTCCGAATTGGCGGATAATCTTTGATGGTTAATGGACGACATTATAGGAAAAAAAGGAAATTTTAGAACCCAAAAAATAGAAAAAATAAAAGAGCGAAGTTCGACAGTCGAGGCGACAGTAGAAAAGGCGAGTGAGGACTTGGTGAGATTTATTTCCGTCCGTTGCATCGAATTGTCGTCTTTATTTAAGCGAGTACGTTTGTGGAGGGGATAGATATAAAAATTCTCTATCGTTTGCAGCTTTTCCTGAAAAATTTTGTTCATTTTCTGCAAAGTTAGGCGTGTTTGAACATTCTGAAGCTATAGATAATTCAAGATGAATAGAAATTCATCTCCGCTTCTGACGTCATCGGTGAGATGAATGTTTTTATTCTTTTTGTTTGTTTAACAACAGATACACGTTGCGATGTTTTGTTGTCATCGAGCGCACAAGAGTTTGTTGATACCTGTCGTTATTTTATTGTTCACGCACTTTTTCTTATCAAGGGATTCCACAGTCGTTGTTTTTAGCGGGTTTTCAATTTTGTATTGTATATTAATTTTTCGAAAGATTTTCATTTTTTTTGTGCTAATCGCTCAGATCTTCGACTTGGATGCTGGTTTTTTGCTTTTTTACTTCCTAGGGGCCTGCCTCTGGCATCTGTAGGGTCATAGTTTATTGTAATGACGTCGTCTGAAAATTTTATTGTCTTTTTCTTCTTTGTTAATATATTTGTTTGTGAATTTTATTTTTGTATATTTTGTGTTTCATTGTTAGTTTCTACTAGATTTTCCTGTACTATCTGTGTATTAGTGTTTTTGGAAGAAGTTGTCTGTGTGTTTCCTTTTATTTTCCTAATTATTTTCTTGTCGTCTGTTACCAAATATGCAGGTTTCAATCTATCGATTGATAATGTTTTATTTTCACCTGCTATGGATATCACAAAGTTTTTGTTATCACGTGATATCACTTTATAAGGACCAGCGTAGGGTTTTTCCAGTGAAGATCTTATTTTTTCGTCTCTGACAAATACGTGTGAGGTAGTGGCCAAATGTTTTGAGACATAGATCTTTGGCTGGCCAAGGCAAGCTGCCTGTGTTAGAAATTTATTGGCATCAGTTCGTATGTTCTGAACTAGGATTTCAGGGCTAATTTCTGTCAAATTTGTGAAAAAGACCCCTGGAAGGCGTAGCTCTTCGCCAAACGCTAGTTGCGCTGCAGAATGTCCTGTGTCTGATTTCTAGAGCTGATTGTAGGCCTAAGAGGATGGTTGGAAGTGCTTCCACCCATCTTTTTGTGTCATGAGCCATTATTGAGGCTTTTAAAGCTCTGTGCCATCTCTCAACTTTTCCATTTGCTTGAGGATGGTAGGCTGTGGTATGACTGTGTTGAATACCAAGCTTTTTTGATAACTCTTGAAAGAGTGAGCTTTCAAATTGGCGACACTGGTCTGTTATTATGACTTCACGTACGCCATATCGGGCAATCCAGTTTTCATATAATTTGGCAGCTATTGTTGGTGCTGTCATTTCATATAATGGTATTGCCTCGGGCCAACGAGTTGCTCTGTCAATCATAGTGAGGAGGTATCTGTGTCCTTGTGAAGGGGGCAATGGGCCCACTAAATCAATGTGGATTGTTCTGAACCACTCTGTTTGTTTAAAAGATTTGAGTGGTGATAGAGTATGTCTTCCTACTTTGGACTCTTGGCAATTCAGGCAAGTGTGAACCCAGTTATTGCAGTCAGACTTAAGTCGAGGCCAGACAAATCTTGATGATACTAAATTAGCAATACATTTGGGGCCAGGGTGCAATAAATTGTGCACGCTGTTGAATGCCAATTTACGATATTTTTTCGGTAAGAATGGCCTATTCTTACCTGTACTGATGTCACATGTTAGTAAGACATCAGTGCCGGTAATTTTTTTTTGCCTCAATTTAAGAGATGTGTCTTCTTTGACAATAACTCTTGCAATTCTGCATCCTTAAGCTGTTCTTTTGCAATCTCAGCATAAGGTAATTGGGCAGGAGCCGAGATAGCTTTGATTCTACTGAGTGCATCAGCTGGAGTGTTAAGTTCTCCACTTATATACTGGATGTCAGTAGTTAGTTGACCTATGTAGTCTAACTGTCATGCTCTTCTCGGTGATGCTGGCTCTGCTTTCTGCGTGAAGGCATGTATTAGGGGTTTATGATCTGTAAACACAGTAAAGCATCTACCCTCTAGTTGGTGCCTGAAATGCTTCAGCGCAGCGAAGATTGCCAGTAATTCCCTATTGTAAGTACTGTAATTTCTTTCTGTTTTGGATAGCTTTCTGGAGAAGAAAGCGAGTGGAAATTTTTGGTCCTTTTCCTTTTGGTACAGTGTTGCACCAATTGCAAAGTCAGAGGCATCGGATGCGACACACAATGGCAGACTTTTGTCTGGGTGAGCCAGGAGGGCTGCATTGGCCAGCGAATTTTTTATATTCTCAAATGCGTTTTCAGCTTCTTTATTCCATTCGAGTGGAGTTTTGTCTCTTTTCTTTGATGTTTTTATTAAAGCAAACAGCTTACTTTGTTCAGCTGCTGCGTTTTTCATGCAGCGCCTGTAAAAATTTACCATCCCTAAGAAACGTCTGAATTTAGCTAGTTTGAGGGTTTTGGAAAATTTAATATTAGCTCAACTTTGGTCTTTAGTGGGGCTATGCCTTTGGTCGAGACTTTGTAGCCGAGAAGGTCAATTTTGGTTTGTGCATATAAGCTTTTACTTACATTGATAGTAAGGCCGGCAGCATGTATACGTTGTTTAACAGCTCTTACATTCTTCTCATGCTGTTGCTCACCGCCTTCTGAGCATATGCAAATGTCATCCAGATATGCATATGCAAATGGCAAATCCCTAAACAATCCATTGATGAATCTTTGGAAGGTTTAAGCAGAATTGCGGAGACCAAAAGGCATTCGAAGGTACTCGAATAGTCCAAAGGGTGTTATGAGTGCCGTTCTTGGGATATCCTGTTCGGCCATTGGTATTTGGTGGAATGCCCAGTTGATGTTTATTTTGGAGAACATCGTTTTACCCCTCATATTTGTGTTAAAGTCCATTATGTTTGGGACTGGATAACAGTTGGGAACTGTTTCGGCATTTAAGGATCTGTAGTCTCCAACAATTTGCCATTCTCCACTTGCCTTTTTAGTCATGTGGATAGGGGAACTCCATGAACTGTTTGAAGGTCTGCAAATACCTTCTTTAATTATTCAATCATAGTATTCCCTGGCTGCTTTGAGCTTGTCTGGCAGAAGCCTTCTTGCTCTAGCATGGCATGGCAGCCCTTTTGTTTCTATATAATGAACTTTGTCATGTTTATAGGTTGGGTGCCTGCGAATTGATGGTTGAGTGACTCCAGAATAGTCTGACAGAATCGTTCATCGACTTTACTACAACTGGAAATAGCTGTGTCCATTTGAGACACTAGTGTTTTGCCATCCACACATAGTTTTGTTTCATTATCAATCAATTTGCCATTTTTTAGGTCAATGATTAGGCCGTAGTGGGCTAAGAAGTCAGCACACAGGATTGGATTTGGAACATCCGCAATTGTAAAAGATCAAGTCATGTCTCTTCGCAGTCCGATGTTGACTTTGATTGTTTCAAGTCCGTAGGCTGGAAGGTTTAGACCATTCACAGTACGGAGATAGTATTTCGGAGTATGTATCTTGTATTTTTTGTTTGCTGGCAATATACTTAGGTCAGCGCCTGAGTATTAGTTACTTTCTCCTGCTTGTCCTGTCCTTTAGGAACAGCCGGCATGAGTAGTTTTCCAAGAGGTCTTCGGCCGCATAGATGGCCCCTCGTTTTAGTTTGAAGCTTTGGACTTGTAGGTCCTGCCCCACCATTAACATTTGTTATTGCATTTGGTGGCGGCCTCGCCAAATCTATTATGGAAGAAGCAGTTCTTTTCATCCCAGTTTCGAGAAGGAGATTTGGATGAAGTTTTTTGGTTTTTAGGGGGAGTTGGACTCTGACCCCTGCGAGAATTACCGTCTCTTCGATCTTTTGATCGGCTTTGTCAATTTTTGTCATGTCTGCTTCTAGACCGGTTATTTCGTTAATTGTTATTTTTGTTTTTATTATTGTTTTTGTTGTTATTTTGACTAGATCAGCAGATTCATTTATTATTGTTGATCCTACTGCTGCCAATGCCTGTAAAACATGTTGTGGAAGTTGCTTACAGAATTGGTTTCCAACTACCGAAGGGGCTACTATGTGGTCAGCATTCTTTCGTAGTTTAGCCATGAAGATGGAGGGTTTATCGTCCCCTATCTTCATTCCACCCACTATTTTGTCAATTATTTCATTTTTAGTTTTGCCAAATACGTTTCTAACTTGTTTGCAGAACCAAGCATATTTATCGGTTTCTGCTGGAGGGCAATCCATGATATTTGGAATTCCTCTAATTATTTGTGGGGGCATGCCTCCACAAATGTGTGTATATCATTGGTCGGCTTGAATATTCTTGGTTTTGAATCTACTGTCGAGAAGGGTCAGCCAGACATCGACTTCATTTGGGAGGAATTCTGATATATCGATCCTCCGTCTATAGAATGCTGGGTTTTGCTTAGTTCTTGGGTTTAGTAACTGGACTATTTGAGCTATTAGTTCCGGGGTTAGTGTTTGTTGTGAGGATCCGTTTGCTGACATGGTGGGTGGGTTTTTGGTTGGCTGTGCCATTGAACCTTGTTGGCTAATATTTTTGGAAGATCTTGATCATTCGCCAAAGGTTGGGGCAGATCGTGTTTACTGATCTGTTGGAGGAGTCGGTATGTTTCTACTCCTCAGAGATTTGGTGGACAATTCGTGTTGGTCAATTGTCACACCTAGACATTCGAGTTTGGGACGTCTATTCCTCTTCTTATTTTCTGAGAGGTTGATGTCTTCGAATTCTCATTGGTGTGTCGAAGGTGGAGGAGTTGGTGGATGAGGCCAACTATGTCCTTCCAGGGTCTGCTGTGTCTCCTTCTGGTAAGTATACTCAAGAAGGGGGGTGTAAATTCCCACTTAGCAGACACTTTTGAGAGCTCCTGGTGTCTTAGTAAAAATAAAATTTCTGATTAAAAAATTTTATTTTTACTTTAATTAGATAGCGAGTTGCTCGCCAGCGCACCGCGCCACTTTAGTATAAGCGCACTGTGCCAAAAGACACCACGACTTGGCCAAAAAAATCACGTTGGGGTCACCACTGTGGAATACCTTACGTCGTGGAAAGTAAAACCAACCAAGTAGGTGTTCAACAGAACAATTTGCGTGTTTATGCCAAAATACCAGAAAGGTATAAGGGAGCCAAGACCTCGGCAAACACTGGCGATTTAGTCTATGATTTTCTGGTTTTATATACCCGGCTCCCTACACACACACATACACACCTATGTAATATTTACATAGGTATAGTGTAGATAATTTATTTGTTCTTTACGGTTGCTATGTCAATGGTAAAGTACGGAGAATGCGTCTTCGTATCAGTCTGTGACATCGCCGAAATCGTTATCTATCGATTCGTCACAGTCCGAGATTTGTAACTTGTCTATCTGCAAAAATAGACAAGTACAAACAAACATTCTTTTGTATTTTGGTTTAACGTGCAAGGCACGAATAATTGTCACCAAAGGTGATGACTGTCGTCGATAAGCCGAGCCTATTTCCTCATGCGAGTTATGGTCTAATCCCCACAGTCAATGTTATTCCATGTTTGGTCAAGAGATACAAAAAAATAACCTCAAACTTGGGATGAGTTTTCTCACCTATAGACTGTATATCAAACCTCAAAATAAGTTCCTAACAAATACTACAGATGTGACTCATGCTTCAGCAGGAACACAAAATTTTTGAAAAATTTTATTCTTTCAGAAAATATGTAGCCTAGGCTATATGTTTTAATTGTACCTATCTAGTTACTTGTCAGGTTTATATCAATTTTATGATTTTCAAGTGACAAAAAAAAACAAAAAGCAACAAAAAAACAAATAAAATTATAATTACTTACCTATAAAAAAATTTCTTACAGCCCCAGAAGCCTTTCTCAGGTACACTATTTCTAAATGGAGAGAATGGTGACTGAGTGTGTCAAAGAAAGTTGCATTAACTTAATGTAGGTATTGATATGAGACAAAAACCTTAAATTGTGACAATGGAGAACTTTGGCTGTGCCCTTCACCACACCCTATCAGTTTGCAAAATTTTAAAAGTCAAACATAAACCCTAGGGTCTAGGCCGAAGTCCAAAAATAAGCTCTTTGACTGTGGCCATCACTACTTCCCCAGTGCAAAATAAATTAGGGAAAGAATAATGAGTGAAATTATCTGATGAAAATAAAAAATCTGATTGCTAAGGTAGTGTTATGGGACAACTCCAATGATATTTGTCCTGATTTGAGACCAGAGACTATTTTGATAATAAATGAAATGAAAATTTTATTTATCTCAAAACGAGGAAATTTAATGAATTAAAATTCACCTTTGTACACGAGAAAATCTCTTAGTAAAAATTATTACAACTGCTGTTAACTATAGGCTTAATGTAATATCAATTAAATAAGTACTGACTTTGTTTACAATGAGAAAACGATATACAATGTTAGACCAAGAGAATAAGAGCTAAATTTTAGATATGTGTTAGCCTTACTAGTACTAATCAGTGAGCCTTTTAGTTAGATGTTTACATTATCGATGCCAATCAGTAAGTGAAGTTTTTCTGAAATTGGACTTAAGTAGTTGGCTCAAATTTGGGGGTTTTGACAGGCAAGGTGAGGTGGCATCCCTTAGAGGAGTAAGCAAGGCTGTCGAAATCCCTAATTCACCATGTGGATTTCCATGAATTTTGGTATATTTGGGGCGAATATCGAGTAGCTGGATCACATAAGACACCTGTGGTTATATGTACTTCTGTTTGGGTTCGCAAAGAATTCAATTAGGAAATTACTGGATATTCGATTAGATAGAGTTTTAAATAACTTTTTTCATACTGTTTTTCAATGTGCACCTATAAATTTCTATTATGAGAAGAATATAGGAAAAACATGGAAAAACAGTAGGTGTTCATGGTAGTCCAGTTGTCGAAAGTGTTCATCCGAAAGTGTCAATTCTGACCTGTCGTTAAGTGTTTGATTTCATTTCCCTTGATAAGCCGAATATAGGGTGAAATCAAAAGAAGGGTATAAAAAATGGTAGGTGCCTATAAGTGGGTTCGAGAGTACTAACGAGAACGCATTGGAAAACAGTTAGTGGTTCGAAATACGTACGAGGACGTTCAAAAGTAAGGTAAAGTGAAGGGTAAGTATGGTACATAACACCGGGTATAAGGTACCTAGAGAGTGAGAAAACGTTAATTTAGACATTGTCTTTTAGACACGAGCTATGTAGATTACCTACTATCATACTCTGATTGCCCATATCTAAAAAAGAGAGAAATCATCAGATACAAAGTAATTTTTGACTTTTCAATGACATAACGGTGAAGAGGAAAGATTTTATAATCGAGGTCAAATTTGTTCGTCTGTTCATGTTTTGGCTGATCGATCTTTTAGAAAATTTATTGTATAGGCCCTCAGGTTCTCGATGATGTACGATTACTCAAGAAATCGCGTACCTGTACAACATTCGACATACAAATAATACAAGATAAATCATGTAGGCTACACTCATTTCGTTTACAAAAGGCTTATAATAACAATGAATCACGAGGAGACCATATTCGGAGCCTACATCCACTCTGTTCGGACAATCAACAATAATTTACAAATTAATTCTCCTACAAATCGGATTAAAGTTCTATAAATGGTTTTCTTTCTTTCTTTTTTTTTTTTAACGAACCAGACACGATTTTTCGAATTTGGAGACAGGAATTCATAACGACTTCATATTATTATAGTAATACGCATATTGTAAATATTACGCGTTGGTAAAAATCTTTTCCCATACTCATTAAATCGCAATTGTAACACTACCTATCCGTTGTCATCACTGCGATTATGTTATATGGGCATGTAACGTCTTCGTTATTATTGATAAATGATTGAAAAATTATATTTTCATCAACACCATTATACAATAATGGCATATTCACACTGTTCGGCCAACTACTGTTGCCTTTAACCTTTATGTTGAAATAAGGAGAAACAAAACCTTTTTTATTACTGTCATCGAAAATAATTTTCGTCTCTCCATTCTCAAATTTTTTCGTTTTTTTTTTTTTTTTTTTTTTGCTCCTAAAAATTGTGTAAAACGATTATCTAAGAGTTACTGAACATAATGTGGCTTCTATTTAAAATATTAATAGCACTGATAAGAGACAACTAGCAACTGTAGCCGAATAATGAATGCTGTATTATATGTACACTCGTAAGTATAAGAGGCTAGTCTCATACTGGAAATCTGGTTTGTTTCTAATTTATTTGACTCCGACAACGAGATATGGTTGCATTAAATTCATTCGCAACCTTTTTTTTTCCTTTTTTTTTCCCGAACAATATTCTTTCTTTCCTTCTGATTTATTTTATTAGATTCTTCATCGTTGAAGTGACAATTATTATGAGATTATAGTTAGCCCTAATTAATACGTGGAGTGCGGTTGACGAATGATGCTTTGAAAAGAAAGAAAAAACATTCATCCTGACGGTACGTGGTAGGCAATAGAGGGGTATTCTTTATTTTCTTGATATCGCCATACAGTATTCGTCATTATAGATTTGGAATCACAACTGTCCAGATTTTTGAGAAATTTTTTTGAATTCAACAATCGAAAAACAGGTTGAGCATAGATTTGAAATCTGCGTAAATCAGCAGGTAGTTACGTTAGAATTATTGAAAAAACATTTTACAAAATGCATAGAGGAAAAAATTAGTTCTTTCAAGAAAATTTAAAGAATATTTTTTTAATATGCGTCAAATTATATAGTCATTGTATATATATATATATTTTTTTTTTAATAAAAAATAAATTGAGAAAATTATTTATGATGAAAATTTTTAAACAATAATTAGTATTAACTAGTTTTTCAAGTTTCAATTAAAACAATGTAGGTAGGCAATGAAAAATGGTGCGTTAGTTCAGTTAAGTACTGGAGTGGAAATAAAATTTTTTCAGCTCTTTGGCAAGTAAGTTTTAACCTATGAACGGTGGTGCTGATTTGGAAACATAACTGGGGGGAAGACAAAATGTGAAAATATTTCGATTCACATAAATTTAACCTAGATAGCGAATTCTTAATTATTTAACATGAAAAAACGTACATAATAAGCAATAAAATTTACAAAATTATTTGAAGGGCCCGAAGTTTCCAAAAAATATGCCAATTTGAGGTCTATGCCAGTAAAACTATCTCCTACTAAAAGAACCTTCTATACGTATTTTCCATTATTTATTTTCCTGCGAAATCCACTAATTAAGGTACAAGCAATAAAATATTGAATAATCACGAAACATAAGTTGAAAATTTATGATTTTATTGGCTACTTAGCAGCGGTTAAACGATTTGAAATTGGTAGGTGACTGAAAAAACTACCCATAAAAAGATAACCTAGCATAAGAACTTCTTCTTATTCACAATTTTTTTAAATTAAGCTTTGCCTGCGTGGCTATTATTTAGAGGTATTTGATGTCAAAGTGGGGAAGGGGACAGTGGAGATTTGTGATTAATAATTGTGGAATATCTAATGTGGAATACCTTGTCGTGAGAGATATTCACACTAGAAGGTCTTCAACAGTATTTTGCGTGTTCTGCCACTTCATACAGTTAAGTATGGGAGAGCCAAATCCTCGGTGAACACTGGCGATTTTTGAGCCGGTTCTGAGAGTTTATATACAGGATTTGGTACACACACACAGTTACACATGCATACGTACATGTACGTAATTATGTCATGCGTTACGTCATTTCTTGCCTCTGTCGAGGTGATAAGAAATGACGCAGCGCGTTTGGTACTGGGCCGTGACATCACTGAGATTGTTATCAGGTAATTGATCTCAGCCTGTACAAGGTATCTTACTTGTACGTACATACAAGTACGAGCATACAAACGCACCAGTGTAAATTTGTTTAACGTCATAGAGATGATTATTGCCAGCCTTTGGGTGGCGACTGTCATCAAGGGGTGCAAGCCCCTATTACCTCATACGAGTATTGTCCCCACATCTAACATCATGGAAGAAATTGCACATCAGAAGATTCTTAACAGCTTTGCATGTTCATCAGCTTTGTTGAAGAGTATGGGAAAGCTAACCTCAGCAAACGCAGGCTGAAGTTTGGTATTTGCTGATGCCTTATATACTGGCTCTGAACATACACACAAGCACAATGTAGAAAATACATATGTCTTTGTAATAATTAATTGTGTCGTGCTGCATAGTTGCTATGACAACTAATAAAGTTCAACATATGCACTGATAACCACGTTGTGATATCATCACGAGAGTAAACTCTCAATTAGCGACAGTCCGGTAATTGTAACATACTTGCAAGAACTTACAAGTAATTATAAACAAACATATTTGTTTAGGCAATAACTGTCATTGGGTATCCAAGCTCCTTAATTCTCACTCAGGACGATATCCCCACAATAGTACCCTAAGCATGAATTTTTCAGTCATATAGACTACTGGAGCACTAATAAAAGCAAACCAAACACACCGCCATAATGGATTGGGAATGTGACAGCGGTGGTTGGTGCTGAACTCGCAATCTTTCAATTGCAAAGCCAAGCACTTAACCACTACACCACACAGTCCACATGAGAATTTTCACAAAAAATCGGTTGTTTGAAAAACCTCATAAGTCAGACAACAGTACCTTTCAGAAAATCTTAGCAACAGTTTGATGAAAAACAAAACTTGCAAAATACTCTGAAGACATATAAGGTGGTCAAACTTGGGAATATTTCTGCTGTGTAGATTGCGTATGCGATTGTCAATGGAAAATAAAGTTTTGTCAATAACACGATTCTATCCAAAATTTGGTTTATGTGGTATCTCAAATTAGGTTACATAATTATTCAACCTTTTTTAAAATATTAAATAAATTATCTATATTTTTCCAATAGCCCAATTCTTCCAATTTCCCTTGTTCGTGTAATGTAGGAAGTATCTTTCTAAGTATTTATGGTGCAGATGTAATACCCCATACTGCGGGAAGTATTATTCTGTGGGCAGCTACTACAATACAAGTCAGTTTTGAAACAAAAATTCTAAAGTATTAGCTATCAATATTTGACATATAGGGACATGTATCGATGTACCTGAAAGTTCCCGTAATTTTCCTTCGCCGTGTAATGCGGGAAGTATCTTTCCACATATTTGAAATGCAGAGGTGCCTACCTATACCCTGTACTGGGGAAAGTAGTATGCTGTGTATTAGGCTACGCCTACATAATTAACAGCAAGCACCAAAAGCAACTTTAACCAGTGTAAATTTGTTGTCCACATCAACAGCACAAACAAAATATTTTGTTTCTGATGCTTGTTGTTGGCTGTGTAGGCGTAGCCTCACAATGCAAGCCGTCTCATCGTATATCGGTACTGTACTTAAAATTTGAAAATTTTTGTATGTCAATATATTATATATCTAATATATAAAAAGGAGGGGCTTCTTTTATTACCTCATCAAGGTGTCTATCTTACATGAATCGAATTCAGATTTTGCATACAGACTCACACGAACGCTTGCTGTAACCTTAGCCAAAATAAATGTAAAAAACGTTGATCGTTTGATAATGAATGAGCTTTAAACTTTCGATGACGTCAGTTTGTATTTTAAACATTTGATGAAGTCTTGCGACATTATGGACATTTTCGGAGTGGTAACTGGTTGGGTAGTAGGTGGAATCTTACCTTCGAATCTTATTTGATACTTCATGCTTAAGATCGCTTTTTCTTTTTTTTTTTTTAATAATAAAGGCACTGTAATGTGGCAGAAATGAGTTTTTTTTAATTTGTTCGGATGAAAGTTAGTTTCCAGTTCTGCTTTATAGGATTCTGGAGTGAGTTATGAGAAATGTAAATTAAAAAACTTGGAGCTTAAAACAAGTTAGAAAGTTTTCACTAAAAGTTTCAGATTTTACCTGTTTTTTTGAAAGATAATTTTCATTTATGCTTTAGGGTTGTTGTGTGGGTTCTAAGAAATGAAAATTCCAAAAACTGGGAGCAGTAATTAAGTTTCAAAATCATCACTAAGAGTTTTCGTCATGGACCCGTTCTATTGAAAGTTAGTTCTTAGTTCTACTTGAAGGTTGCAGTGTGAATTCTGAGAAATGAAAACACAAAAAAATAGCAGCTGAAAACCAGTAAAAAAGTTTTCACTAAAGGTTAAAACGTAATTTGTTTTTTAATTTTCCCTGATTGTTTTTCTCAAATGGAAAAGTGATCTTGACTTGGTCCACTCAGAAGGACGAGTAATATTTGCTAGTATATCAATATACCTATAGCATATATTAATCGATAAAAGTTGATGCATTCACTAAGCCTACTGCCTCATGCCTATTTATTATAATTTAAAAACTTAAAATGGAAAATAAAAAGGGTCTCGAATGGCCGCAGATTTCATTTTCCTGTTACGTCTTGATAAGTTCCTGTTAAAATTGCAAATGAACAAATAAATACTGGATGTCCGGGATGTACTTTGGACATACTTCAGCTGAGAATTTTTTTTACAAATAAAATATTTTCGTATAAGTCGGTATATGTAGTCTCTACCAATTAAAATTTTAAGAATTTTTGCGTCACGTGGATACTATTAAATGTATCTATGGGTTATTTGTATAAAGATTCTGATCGAAAGTAAATCCAACAAAACCTAATTATTTTAAAGCGAAACCTATAAAAGTATTTCAAATTCAACTTTTTTGAATTAAAAATATGGTTAGACAAACTACAACCCTTGGTCTCAGCCGTTTAGAGTTAAACAGTCAAGCTTTCTAATGTAAGTCGGTCAAAAAAACATATTGAACATTTTTCCGGGAAGTTGAACGCAGAAGTGGAACAATATTATACAGTATAAACATAATGAATCTAACAGCACCAAAGTTCAAACTCAAATGCTAATGTTTTTTTCAAACTATTTTTAATAGATGACTGCTGAAACTTGGGAATGTTTGAATGCACGTTCACACTTGGTGATGGAGCGACAGATCAATGCAATAAAGGCGGTATGAAAAAAATAAAACTAAGGGGGGTAAAAATGTGAAGAAGTGACGAAGAATCTCCTCCTTTTTATTGTTTTTACGGGTGTGCAAAAGAGTTTTACTCTTTGTTACGTCCAAGACACAACTTCGATTATTTTCAATAAAAGAGCGAAAGAACTACAGGTTTTTTCGTACTGAAGAATGTATGATGACAAAGAAAAAAAATGAAAGTGAAAAAGGATCCCGAAGAAACGTAGAATACCTTTATAGAATAAACAGGAAAAATGAACATCCATACGGTTTTACAAAGAGGGAAAAAAAAGGGGTTCATCCTCTTCATTCATAATTTTTTTTTTTTTATGTTAATATTTCTGGTTTTTTGGACGAATAGGTCTAGTGGCTGTCCACACTATTTGATTTTGGTCTATGGCGTAAAATGAAAACGTTTATACTCAGCTCAGTGAGCTTATGCACACCATGCGTGCTCAAAATTAATACTCATTATTTCGAGTCATGTGAAAAATTTAAAAGAACTTATATATGGATTTGATGAAATGAAATTTCCAACGTAAGTATTAAATAGCTATTATAGATGAATTTACAAAGAGATGATGCGAATCGAGTTCGAATAACAGATCAATACAAATGGAGTAGTTATAAATACCTAATAGCCCATATAGGTAACCTATACAGAAAAATACATTTTTACGTTATTTGAACATAAATTTCTCGCTAAGGTTACAATGTCACGATAAACATTATGGCCAATTTACAAATTTTGGCAGGCGTTTGTGTGGCGTAGTGCAAGGTTTTGCAGTCGAAAGGTTGCAGTTCTAGACCAACTGTCATTATCATATTTAACCTTCCCGACCCAAAATGGCGGTGTATTCGATTAGGTTCAGTGCGATTTAAAAATTCATGCTTGGTAGACTATTGACGACCAATTCTCGATCATCCTCCTCATGCCACTACAACATCAACATATTATATCCTTCGGCTGCTGGATAAAATGACAACGTAGCCAAAGCCATCTTAAAAAATAATAATAACTACATATGTTAGTTAATAATTATTATTTTATATTAAGAGTATTTATCTATCCACATCTTGAATTCGATTTAATTGGAAAAAGAAAATCGTTTTAAAAAATAACTGTGGAATACCTTGGTGAGAGATATTCTCACCAGATGGAAATTCAACAGAATTTAAGCGTGCTCAGCCACTTCGTACACAAGTACGGGTAAGCCAAAACCAAGGCAAACACTGGCGATTTTAGAGCCGGTTCGGGTTTTTTATATACGGCTTATTTGCACGCACACAAACACACATACGTAAGGTAATACGTACGTCGGTGAGGGCGGCCTGGTCGCATCATCCCCTATCATGATAAGAGATGGCTGGCCAGTTCGTGTACGGATTGTGACATTGTTTGGTGATGTCACAATTCGGTACTCGTACATTACCTGCATGTACTTGCAGGTAATTACGATCGAACGTATTTTGTGTGTAGTTTAACGTCACGAGGACGATTATTAGCCTGCCCTTTGGGGCGGCAACTGTCGTTGAGGGGTCCGAACCCCTTTACCTCATACCGTTGAGTCCCCACAATAACAGATGAAAATTTATTTTGTTTTCATTTCGATAAAAAGTGTTTAATTTGAAATTTTCACCTCCACAAATGAAACGATAAAACGAAAAATTTTATTATTTTCACTATTAAAGAAGGAATCCAATTTCAGATTATTTATTTTCTGCAAGAAAAAATTAGTAATCTTCGACAATAATTGAAACCGAATCAAAAACATTATTTGTCACCCACTATTAATTCTTCAGAAATGTTCTCAATAATGATTCCCCAGTAATTCGATCAGTTTCATCTTTCTCAGTAACCAATCATCAGAACATATTAAAAACATAATCGAGGTTAAAATGAAAACGAATAACTCACTTCGTAAGTTAAGTTTCAAAATTTCACTCTCATTTCGCATTGTGATCATAACAGTTTGTATCTAATTGGGATTTGTAATATTTTGTTATCTACTTAGATAACTAAACAGGTGCATATTAATAATTCATTCACAAACCATCAAATAGATTTATGTACTGAAATAGTCATAAAATTATTCATTAATGAAGTTAAACTTCATTATTATGAGATGTGAAAATATTTCAAAATGAGTGACAAAAAAATTAATCGTCTTCCTTTCTCCCTTTCTCCTTCTGCGACTGAAATCTGATAACAAGTACCTATAAGAAAAACATGAAAACGATCCGATATTAAGCCTATCTTTAACATTTTGAAACAAGTTGGTAAATCTATATCATGTAAATACCTAATATTAAATCACGTACAGTATGGTATTCCTTGATTTTTCTGGACTAAAAATCCGACAACCGTATTAGTCCATAATTTTCAGTTCGTGGCACTTATACCTACCGAACATAAAAGAGAGCATAATGATGTAAGTATTTCCAAAGCAGACATGATAAGCCTCTACCTATCCAAAAATTTTACCCCAATTAAATTATGGATGGTGTATGAATACGTGAACCATTGTATCATTTTCAGAGCTTAAATGCAAAAATAAACATGTTCATAAATTTTTCTTGATAATTTTCAAGTAAAGTCAATGTGAGAATGTGATAATATTGAGTCAGAAATTTAGTTTGCGAGGATTATACATCGGACTTTTATTCTCCAGAAAAATTTAATACTGCAATAAATCGTCAAAATCTGTTAAATAAGTACTTACCTAGGTATAGGTACTTCAAACTTTGGAATAAAATATAAAATAGGTCTAAGTGATTTCGAGATTTCATTATTATCATTCTTCAGTTCGTCAATTTGAAAGCTTAAGCAATTATTTAATTATCATAAAACTATTTTCGTAAATTTAAGTACCTAAATGATACCAAGATCTACGATTTTTCTTGATTTTCGTGTTTTTCTTTTTGTTTTTTTTTGTTTTGTTTTTGTTTTTTTTCACCGTTTGAATACCATGCTGAAAAATATTGAGGAAATAACTCACTAACACGAAATTTGTCTGTTTTCAAGCAATGTTAGGTAATTAATGGTTTACAACCCAAATGTTTTTGTATGTCCAATTAATTAATTTCGTAACGAAAACATTACTTGTTAATGACTGTGGCAGTGTTGTAAGCAAAATGAAAGAAGAAAATAAAAATTTTTTAATTATACAAGACTGTAACAACTAACAAATGCAAAAATACAGCAACCGTGTTGCAAAATTTTATGTTATCCTGAGTATAGCCTACATGCATTTCTGAAATACATACGCATGGTTATTATTTCACAAAATGAACAGACTGCTGAACTTTAAATAAATTATAAATTAATGAAAAACTAAAAGTTGAATAAAACTGATAAAAATACGATCATGACCAAAGGTAAGAAGTGATTTAAAAGTATTTCACTCAACTAGTTAGTAAAACGAGTTATTACACCGATTCACACGTGGCTAGTTTTCTTCCTACTAGCCAGCTACTTGGGGTAATATTCTGTTAACAGTTAAAGTTACTTGTCGTTTCAGCCTTGCAAAGTTAACTTTAATTTGGCGGATTTTCATGTAAGATTCTAATAAGATTCTTGTAAGACTATCTACCAAGCTAAAGTTTACTTAAATAGCTGAAAACACAAACTGATTTCATCCGTTAACAGAATAGTTCCTCAAATAACTCGCTATGAGCTACAAAACTAGCCAATTGTGAATCAAGCTATAGTCAATGAGTTGCGTAGTTCCAGCACGAGCCACAAAGGAGCGCTGTAATCATAACACGTCGATATTATCACGAGTGGCTAACTAGTTGAGTATATCCAGGTTCTTATATATTCGTTTTAATAGGTAGGTAAACATTATTTAGGTACAGAATTTTAGACAATAATTAAATAATTATGGAGAGGTGAATTTGGTTGATTGTAGGCATCACCATGTAAAACAGCCCCTTTTTAACCTACTTCAAAAAATGTGTATATATATAAATATATATATGTTTTTGTTTGTTCAGGCATAATTTCTCAAACTAAGTACTGATTTTGATGAAATTTTATTTAAATGATAGGTGATGATTCCGTGGTAGTCCCATTAAATTTTTTTCAGAATCGATGAGGTAGTTTTGGATTTATCTTTAAATAAACAACAGCTTGTTTTAAAGTAAGATTGATGCTAATGCTAGAACCGAAACAAAAGTCGTTGAAAAAATTTTTTTCTAAAACCAGAACCATTTTCGAAAAAATAAGCAATAAAAATGCTCTAAGAAATGAAAAATACTTTTTTTTTTAATGTCTCCATCAAGATGTAAGTCTAAGGACTGGAATTATTGAAGTCAACGCTCTTTTCTTTTACCACATACATATACCTGCGTCAGTTTCTTCCAGTTTTGTGACAAAACTTTTTAATTAGCGCCGATTGCAATAATTTCAGTCCCTAAACCTAGATCTTTCTGGAGAAATTTAAAAGAAAATTATTTTTCACTTTTTAGTGCATTTTTTATTGCTTTTTTTTTAAAGTTGATTCTATTCTTTGAAAAAAATTTTTTTCTTAGTGACATTTTGCCACTTGCATATATGTAAACGGCGCTGCGAAAAAATAAACGAAAAAAAAAAAAAACAGTTAAATAAAAATTTCATTACAACACTGGTGAAATAATGAAAATCATTATTGACTGTTCAGAATCGACTTGAAAATCTTTCACTTTGCTAACCTAAATCGATTTAATAATAACCTCTTTTTGGCGTATGATTTGGAAAAAATAATTTTGGCACAAGTAGATATGGTCAAGACGAGGAAAGCGAATGGTACATGTCTATAAGTACTTACCTAAGGAAAAATGCTCAACGCACATCTATTTGTGTTCATAAACTGATATAAATGATGGCACTAACTATCCAATAAAATTATGTCAGCGTAAAATTTGAAGAATATATGTAAAGAACTGATCCTGATTGTATCACGAACTGGCACCCATAGTTTTTCTTGAGTAAGGTAAAAACGAATTGTCAATTTAATGTCAAATTAGGTCGTTCAAAATTTTTAGGAATAAATGTACAGAATTAGTAATGAAAACTGGAGTTGAGTGTTACGAACATTTTTTTCTGTGTTTTCATCCAAGTATGACTTTGGGGGGTCTCAAGAACTATCCTCTAAAGAATAAAATCATTCTTATATAATTCTAATCGCTTTGATGGATGGGTGTAATTATTTTTTAACAACTCATTTCGCCTATCTTCACATTATGGTCAGCTCCCCCACAGTAAAAATTAAATCATGAAACCACCACCACCACCACTGTTTTTATTAACGTTTGAAACTCTTAATCTGATGCACCAAGTTGCACTTACATCCACTTTTATTTTCTATTATGCGATTTTGAATGAATAATGATGAAGGAGTATGGAATACCTTGTCGTGAGAGATATTCTCACCAGAAGGAAATTCTAGAGAATTTAAGCGTGTTCAGCCACTTCGTACATAAGTATGGGTAAGCCAGAAATAGACCGAACATTGGCGATTTTAGAGCCGATTTGGGTGGTTTATATACGGCTTATTTACACGCACACTAAGACACATATGTAAGAATATACGTACTTCTGTGAGGGCAGCCAGGTCGCATCATCCCCTACCAAGATAAGAGATGGCTGACCGGTTTGTGTACGGATTGTGACATTGTTTCGTTGTGTCACGATTTGGTACTCGTAAATTACCTGCATGTACTTGCAGGTAATTACGATCGAACGTATTTAGTGTGTTTAACGTCGCAAGGACGATTATATGCCTGCCCTTTGGGGCAGCGACTGTTGTCAAGGGGTCCAAGCCCCTTTTCCTCATACCGGTGAGTCCCCACAGCTACTCCCCCCAGTTTTTGCGCCGCAAAAATGATCAAAATGCGCAAGGCCTGGGGGGACATGCGGGTTTTACTTCCGCCTCTGGTCGGCCTCCCGTTTTGCCAGGGCGCTACCTACCGCAGCCCCGACACACTCATAGGATTCCCTATGGGCGTGCATTTGGGCCAGGTAATTTGCCCGGCTGTCATCTCCCCTATGCCTCGGTGGTCGGTTTTTGGTATGGGCGTAGGGATGATGACAGGAGTGAGGGGGCAGGGGACATTTAAACTGTGGCTTCCTTAACATTGGAGAGTTCAAATTCCCCAATGTCCAGGTGGCCATCTTTGCCTTTTTGTTCATGGCCCTCTCAGCCATGAACAAGAACCTCATCAGCTCCCATTTTTCCTCTGGCATCAGCTCTGGCTTTGGGGGTTCCAGAGTCAGAGTTGACTCCTTTGGTGACCAGGGAGGAAAGATTATTGGAGGCAGCGGAGATGTCATTTCCACTAGGACATCGTATATGGGAGGAGCTGTGTCAATGAGCAGCTCCTCCTCGATCCGGTCCAACTCCGTCTTCTGTTCGGTCTTCTACTGAGTTTGTGAAAACTCAGCAGTTTTTCAAACAGTCTGGGAGGTGGTGGATTTCAGGAAGGTGGTTGGCAGCGACATAGGAAACAGTTTGCAGGAGAACAGAGAACCAAAAATATTGTTTTAGAAAACACGTCCAAGATCTATGACAGTTCTAAAACGGGTGAATTTACTGCTGTTTTTGATTTACCATTACAGTTTCGTTTTATTATTTTTGCATCTTCTTATCAGCAGTAGAGGGGATAGTGTTTAAAATTCTCGGCCGTATGCAAGTTTTCCGGTTAAGTTCTGATCGGTTTAAGCAAAGTTATGCCTGAAATAAACTCAGAGAATATATTTTCAAATTTTATTACAAAGGAATCTCCACTTGTGACGTCACAACGTTGAGATTATCTTTGTGTTTAATGGTAAACGCACATTGCGATGTTTATTTCCGTATCGCACGTGGATTTGTTTATTCCTGTCGTTTTCTTTTTGTTGGCATTCCTCATTTGCTTATCTCCGGAGTTTCTTTAGTCTCACGGAATTCCGATTTTCGTCGCATATTTTTTAGCTGGTTTAAACTTAGCGGATATTACTTTTTTGGGAGTAAATTTTATTTTCTTCGCATTAACCTCTCAGACTTGCGAGAAGGATGGGAATTTTTGAATTTTTTACTGCCTAGGGGCCTGCCTTTTTTGTGGGCTTATGGGGGGCTCTGGATCGAATGTTTTAGTGGTAACATCGTCCGAAAATCTTACAGACTTTTTTATTTTTTGTGTTTTCTTTAATTGTGAATTTATTATTTCACATTTTTCGACGGATTCTTCTGTGTTTGTTGGTGAATCCGTCTGTATATTTTCTACGTTCTCCCTCTGCAACCTTTTTATTCTTTTATCGTCGCTTACCATGTATGTAGGCTTCAATCAGTCGATTGAAATTGTTTGAGGTTAGCCTGCAATGAGTATCACAAAGTTTTTCTCATCTTGTGATACTACTTTGTAAGGACCGGCGTATGGTTTCTCCAGCGCAGATCTCATTTTTTTGTTTCTAACAAATACGTGTGAAGTATTGGCCAAGTGTTTCGAGATGTAAATCTTGGGCTGGCCATGGCGAGCTGCCTGTCTTAGGAAATTGTTGGCATCATTTCTTATGTTTTGTACCATGATTTTGGGGCTAACTTCCTTCGATTCTGTGAAGAAGTCCCCTGGAAGGCGTAGCTCCTTGCCAAACGCTAATTGCGCTGCAGAGTGACCTGTATCAGTTTGTAGGGCAGATTGAAGGCCTAAGAGGATGGTAGGAAGTATGTCTACCCATCTCTTTGTATCATGTGACATGATAGATGCTTTGAGAGCTCTATGCCATCTCTCGATTTTGCCATTGGCTTGAGGATGGTAAGCTGTGGTATGACTGTGTTGAACACAAAGCTTATTTGCTAGCTCTTTAAAGAGCGAGCTCTCAAATTGGCAAACTTGGTCCATAATTATGACTTCTGGTACGCCATACCTCTCAATCCAGGTATCATATAACCTGGCAGCTACAGTTGGAGCTGTCATCTCATATAGAGGAATTGCTTCTGGCCATCGTGTTGCCCTGTCTATTATCGTTAACAGGTATCTGTGTCCTTGAGATGGTGGCAATGGGCTTACCAAGTCCATATGTACAGTTTTAAACCGCTCTGTTTGTTTGAAGGATTTGAGGGGCGAGCGAGTGTGTCTTCCTACTTTGGATTCTTGACAGTTCAGGCAACTGCGAGCCCATTTGTTGCAGTCAGACTTCATTCGTGGCCATACAAACCTTGCCGAAATTAAATTAGCACTACATTTTGGCACAGCATGTGACAGATTATGTACACTGTTGAAAGCCAACCTGCGATATCTTATCGGTAGAAATGGCCTATTTTTACCTGTACTGACATCACATGTTAATAAAACATCAGTACTGGGAATTTTTTACTGTCTCAATTTGAGAGTAGTATCATCATTCGATAACAACTCTTGCAATTCTGCATCCTTAAGCTGTGCTTTAGCTATTTCAGCATAAGGCAATTGGACAGGAGCTGAGATAGCTTCGATTCTACTTAAGGCATCAGCTGGAGTGTTAAGTTCTCCACTTATATACTGAATGTTGGTAGTCAATTGACCAATATAGTCTAATTGTCGTGCTCTTCTCGGCGATGCCGGTTCTGCTTTTTGTGTGAAGGCATATGTTAGGGGTTTATGGTCAGTATACATAGAAAAACATCTACCCTCTAATTGGTTCCTGAAATGCTTCAACACAGCAAAAATTCCGAGCAATTCCCTATCGTATGTGCTATAATTCTTTTCTGTTTTTTAGAGCTTCCTCGAGAAGAAAGCTAGTCTGGATGAGCCAATAGAGTTGCATTAGCCAGTGTATCTTTGATTTTCTCAAAGGCCTGTTCGGCTTCTTCGTTCCATTCGAGTGGAGTCTTATCTTTCTTTTTGCTTGTCTTAATTAGTGCAAACAGCTTACTTTGTTCGGCTGCTGCATTCTTCATGCAACGTTTATAGAAGTTCACCATCCCCAAGAAACGCCTGTGTTCAGTGACATTTGAGGGTTTTGGGAAGTTCAATATTGCCTCTACTTTGGTCTTCAAGGGGAAAATGCCTTCGGTCGAGACTTTGTAGCCGAGGAAGTCAATTTCAGTCTGTGCATATAAGCTTTTACCTACGTTGATAGTAAGCCCGGCAGACATTCTCATCGTGCTGTTGCTCACTGCCTTCAGAGCAAATGCAGATATCATCCAAGTATGCATATGCAAATGGCAATCACCTAAACAGTCCATTGATAAATATCTGGAAAGTTTGTGCTGAGTTGCGAAGTCCAAACGGCTTTCGAAGGTATTCGAATAGTCCAAAGGGGGTTATAACCGCTGTCTTTGGTACATCCTGGTCAGCCATAGGAATTTGGTGGAATGCCCAGTTGATGTCAATTTTGGTGAACATCATTTTACCCTTCATATTCGCGTTGAAGTCCATTATATTAGGGACTGGATAGCGATCAGGAACTGTTTTGGCATTTAAGGCCCTGTATTCTCCAACAATTCCCCACTCTCGACTTGCTTTTTTGGTCATGTGGACAGGGGAGCTCCATGAGCTTTTTGAGGGGCGACATACTCCCTCCTCGACGATGCGATGGAAGTACTCCCATGCCACTTTGAGTTTGTCAGGCAGTAACCTTCGTGCTCTAGCATGGCAAGGTGGTCCTTTGGTCTCTATGTAATGAACTGTGTCATGTTTATAGGTAGGATGCCTGCAAATTGATGGTTGAGTGACTCCAGGATAGTCAGACAGGATCCGTAAGAGTTGTCCGTCGACTTTTATACAGCTGGATATATTTGTGTCCAGTCTGTAAGCATGCGTTTTGCTATCCACACAATTTTTAGTTTTGCTATCTATCAATTTTCCCTCTTTGAGGTCAATGATTACGCCGTAATGTGCAAGGAAATCTGCACCCAGGTTCGGGTTTGGAACATCAGCAACTGTGAAGGACCACGTCATATTTTCCTTAAGTCCGATGTCGACTTTGCTGGTGTCAAGTCCGTAAGCTGGAAGGTTTTGACCATTCATAGTACGGAGATAGTATTTCGGAGGAAGTACTTTTTGGTTTTTACTTACTGGCAATATACTCAAGTCTGCACCTGAGTCTATCAAGTACCATCTCCTATTAGTCCTGTCCTTTATGAACAGGCGGCATGAGTGTTTTTCCGAGGGGTCTTTGCCCCTTGTTCTAGTTTGACGCCTCCTTGGTATAGGATTTGCCCCATTATTTGCATCTGTTGTTGCATTTGGTGGCCGAAACAACTCTTTTCATCCCAATTTTGAGACTGGTTTTTGGGTGATGATGTTCTCAGGGGAGTTGAACTCTGACCCCTGTTATTGGAACTTGATCTGCGGTCTCTGGACCAGGACTGTCATCCTTTGCTGTTGCTACTGTTTTTGTTGTTGTTGTTTCTTGACGTAGATCGTTGTTGCCAGCTATTATTGGGTTTTGTTAAGCTTTGGCTTTTGTTCCTCTTTACTTCCTCGGTCAACTGAGCTATTTGGGCTCTAAGTTGAGCGAGTTCACCAGTCTCTGCAGATACTGCACTTACTACAGGCCTTTACCTGGTATATTCTAGTGCATTATCTGCTGATTTTGCAAGGATGTCCCAGTCTGCGGATGTGTTTATCACTGTCAAACCTACGGCTGCTAGGCATTGCACAACACTTTGTGGTAGTTGTTTGCAAAATTGATTGCCTATGACAGAAGGGGCTACGATATTGTCCGCCTTCTGCCTCAATATTGCCATGAAGATTGAGGGTTTGTAGTCCCCCATCTTCATACCACCCATCACATCATCAATAATTTGGTTTTTCCTTTTTTCCAAAAACATTCTTGATCTTCTTGACAAAACAGGCATATTTATCATCTTCTGTCGAAGGGCATTCCATAATATCCGGAATGTGGCGGATTATCTGCGGGGGCATGCCTCCACAGATGTGGAGATACCACTGGTTCAGTGTAATGTTTTCTGTTTTGAACCTGCCTTCCAATAGCGTCAACCACAAGTCTACCTCATTGGGCAGAAATTCCAGGATCTCTATCCTTCGTCTATAGAAGTTGGGGTTTTGCCCAGGATGCAATTGCAAAAGTTGCATAACTTGCACCAAGACTTCGGGTGTCAGCTGTGGCCTCCCTGCGATGGTTGTGGGTTTTTGGTTGGTAGTGGGACCATGGCTGTGTCTTTCTGATGACAAGCGTATTCCACAGAACTACTTCTTTCCTTGCTGGTTGAAAACACTGGCTCCTGTGTTTGTAGGACAGGTGTTTTTGGGTCAGAACTTTGGCTTAAAGTTCGACCACTTCTCAACGTTTTTACTGCTAATTGATCTTTATTTATTGCAGCTCCCAGTCGTGCTAATTCTGGGTGTTGAGGGCCTTCTTCCAGATTTGTTAAATTCGTGGAATGTCGAGTCAAAGTCGGGGGGATTGGAGGATGAGTACAACCTTCTTCCTCCAGGTCTACTGTTTCGGTTTCTCTTTGTTTATATATTTTAAAGAGAGGGGTATAAATTCCCACTTCAGCAGACTCTACTTCGACAACCTAAAAGGTGTCTTAGTCTGCAAAAAAATATTTTTTAATTTGCCAAGCAAGAGAGTTTCTTACCAGCGCACCACGTCAATTTTTGTAAAAGAGCAATGCGCTTAAGGACACCTCACGACGTAGCCAAAAATCACGTCGAGGTCACCACTGTGGAATACCTTGTTGTGAAAGATATTCTCACCAGAAGGAAATTCTACAGAATTTAAGCGTGTTCAGCCACTTTGTACATAAGTACGGGTAAGCCAGAAATAGACCGAACATTGGTGATTTTAGAGCCGATTTGGGTGGTTTATATACGGCTTATTTACACGCACACTAAGACACATACGTAAGAATATACGTACGTCTGTGAGGGCAGCCAGGTTGCATCATCCCCTACCGAGATAAGAGATGGCTGACTGGTTTGTGTACGGATTGTGACATTGTTTCATTGTGTAAAATTTCGATACTTGTACATTACCTGCATGTACTTGCAGGTAATTACGATCGAACGTATTTAGTGTGTTTAACGTCGCAAGGACGATTATTTGCCTGCCCTTTGGGGCGGCGACTGTCGTCGAGGGGTCCGAGCCCCTTTTCCTCATACAGGTGAGTCCCCACAAAGAGCTTCTCCAGTTTTATTATATCTATATCCTATCTCGGTATACACCTATGTAAATGAAATATTAGAGTGGAAAATGGATGTCCTGGCATCACTGGAGAACTACTGGAGAGATTTTGATGAATTTTTTATGAAATTAATCGTCAAGTTAAGAGAAAGGTTCAGGAATAAGTTATTCTAAAATTGACTCAATTTTTCAGTTATCTGTAAAAACCGATTCATTAAGTAGCCATTTGAATGACCTAAACACATGATTTTAATTTTGGAAAAATCCTTCTTTTTCACTCAGTCATTGTTCATCCACTATCTGAGCTAGAAATAAAGGGTTAGTATTGTTGGAAAAAAGATAAATGTACTTATATAAAACTATTTTCGATGTAAATGCATAATTTTTTTCAAATACTGAAATATTTATTTTAAATGGTAAACAAATATGATTTCTTTAAATTCATATACGAGAATATAGAACGAAGACTAAATTTTCATTAAACTGCCTCAAACTGATACACTCACCCTACACCCTATAGGCATAGCCTACTGTACAGCGTCTATATGTGGCATTTCACAAAATTAAACGAATGAACATTGTAAACAAAAATAATAATAATAAATGTAGGGGAAGAAAAAGTTTCATACAATAAGATTATAACAAGACAAATGATGTGTAATAACCGCCGTGCTAATGGTTCGAAAATTATTTGCTTAGGGATAAAAAAATAATTTTTTGCATCGAATCATTTGGTGTATGAATCCGTGTAATTCGTATAGTACGAAAGGTATAAATACATTCGACAAGAAAAAAAAAAAATAAAAATAAAAATAAGAGCAAAAATAAGAGAGAGAAAAAGAAAGGGTAGATTATGAATTTCAAATATAACCACCGAAAAAAGCATTTTTCGAAGGCGGAGGGAGTGGTTAGGGGAAAGTAACGATGTCCCCCTCCTTTACATGTTTACTCAGAGCCCACAAACTGCTGTCACTGTATATAGGTACTATCAAAAGAAGAAAAATTATTGTGTACATCCGTACGTACAATTACCAGAGAGACAGCTGAATAAAACGTGTTAGGTACAACGCTTTCAGATCTCAAAAACTCGGGTTTGTCCTTCTTTTATGTTGTTGTTGTTATTGTTTTTTTTTTCACCTATTTTTTTTTTTTTTTTTTTTTCATCCATCCTGTGGCTGTCCGTTGTAGACTAAAATAAACAGATCTACCTTTTCAATCCTTGGAATTGTTAATAATCACCAACGTCGTTACACCCGAGAGGTGAGAGTTTTTACACGTACCACATTCGAACTGGTGGCAATGGAAGCCAGTTAGACAACTTAGTAACATTCATTATACGTTGGAGGAAAGAAAAAGAAAAAAAAAAAAAAAAAACCATTGTATATGTATCATTCATTAGGAGTTTGTAACGCATTGATGGACATGGAGTATATACGGCGTATACTGTGGCTATATATATGTAATAATTATGTATATGTATATACCTATACGATTCCATCAGAAACGTTTTGCGGTTTAATATACATGATCACGTTCGTGCCCATTTTTACATTGGAGTTGTAGTGCATTCATGGTGCGACGACGCGCAGTTCCAACACGATAAGATGTACCTATGGCCTACAGTACCAGCAGAAAAATACCGAAGAGTTTCATCTCTGTGGCTATTATTATTAACTCATGTAAAGCATCAGTAATGGAGTTGAAAAAGAAATAAACGACGAGACTATAGGCTATTAGAATAACAGAACATCGGTATGGACGAAGATGAGTCGAAACTTTCTTTTCTGGTATTTTTTTTTTTTTTGGAGGGGGGGTGGTTGGCAGAACAGTTCGAAATTAATGCTGACACGTTTTCACTCATTATCGCGCATAGCCTATACGAGTGGGTGAAATGATACGGTAGGCTAATACGGAAAAGAAGGCGTGGACTTTTTCTGGATAGATACCCTTTAGGCATTGCTCAGTGAACGGAAATAGCTGTATCTATGTCGATAATAACCTAACTATACGATAAACCTAAATGATTATACGCCTGTGTAGTTGCAAAGACGACATACGTGCATGTAAGTCAGATTGTTGTTTCCCATCACCTAAAGGCACGTAAATAGTTAAATAAATTAAAGAATTCAAACGATCTCTGCCTACAAATTACTCGAGTCGAACATTGTGAAGTGGGCAAAATAAAACAGAACCGACCATAGGCCTATTGTGTCAAAATAGCTAATTTCATGATTTAAACTAGGCTCGACTTTCCGCTGGTGAACTCCTGGGTGAAAGAAGAAAAGCTGACGCACCTGAAATCCCTCATCGGCTCACATTACTCGAAAAGAAAACCTGGGATTATAACTGAAGACTGCAGAGGCGGCAACGTCGATTTTTCAGGCATGTCGCGAATTCGAAGTGGCGCAGTCAAAAGGTGTGCGACACCGGCGACTCGGAAGTTTCCACCCTTGAAGGACTGAGGAAGAGAAGAGGACTTTATACAGCGATGTGCTCGTAGGGTATACGCGGTATACGGAGTTACTCTCAATAAATTTATGAAAAACTTATAGTATAGTATGCAGTTTACTCTCATAATGTAGCACTAAAAAGCATAAGTAAGTCATACTCTCAGTGTTATTCTTATTTGGTTAATATTATTTGCTTATCGATGAATAATACTAATTTTTCTTCTAGGTACTTACACCTGTTTGGAACTAGCTTTTCTTATTAGCCGATGGAATGAACTCATTCTAAGATGAAAAGTGCGAGAACCAGACGCTAAACTATGGCTCAGAGACTCGTGCACATCATTAGTATCCAAAAGACTTTCATTGCTGAAAATAACAAGAATTATGGATATATAAACATTCGGAATATGAGAAAAATAAATTTTTTTTGAAGTTCGTATATGAGAAATATTTATGCAGTGTCAATGAAAAGTGAAAAATTTTGTTTTTTTGTTAGTAGTAGTAGTAGTAGTAGTAGTAGGGCCAACCAGAAGGTGAGTATGATCTCAAAAAATTTGATGAGTACATAAATGCCTTCACAAACAGTCCAGTCTACTCGCTGTGTGAACAGGAATCCTATTTCGCTCATTTTCTAGGGTTTGACCCTACATTTTTTCAGGTAAGTCTGGCCAGGTTTTTCAGAGAATTAAGTCCAATCTTTTCTTAAATTCAGCTTCAGATTTTAAAAAGTGTAGCAAGTTACTCATTTTTAGGTATATTGAATATAACTAATAATACATCATATCAATATTATTGGCCCCCTGCAATTCTTTTCCCTTAAAATATTTGAAAAAATTATATTTAATTTGTTTTCTCAAATTTTGAGCTTTTATTCATTTCCCATGTATGACATTTTCCCGCATAATACATTTTTCTCCATGGTCCCTTGAAAAATGAATTAACGGGGTCTTAGTGTACCTTTTTGCCTTTTTGTTAAACATGCGTGAATATTTCATTGGTTGGCTCGAAGACGGCAACACTTATACCGATGAGTCAGATTATCGCGCAACATGCGAAAATCCCACATGTTATGTGATAATTTGACTTGCTATAAGAACATCCCGAGGTATGGTAAGTCCTGGCTCTACACGTACAGAAAACTTCTTAAAATGTGAACACAGGTACATATCATTGATGTGCTAAGTTTGTACTTGTTGTGTCATGTGTGTGATTTAAATTTGTATAAATTATGTATTCAACCCAAAAAAAAAGTGGTGGATTACAAACTCCCTTTAGGCTATTGTTAAACTCGAAAAAAGTTATACGATTATTTTTTGCATTAAGTACCTATAATATGTTCAAATGGGTTTGATCCAAAAAATTCCTTGGTTCACTCCCTGCACACTAACAGCCAAATACAAAGCAAAGAATTAAAGTTATTTATAAGTCTCAAATACTTGTCAAGTCGTTAAAAAAAAAATTTGTGGCTTATAAGCAACAATTAACTACCTAACATAATATCTGGATGCGAATAATATCAGTGAAAACAATACCAAGGCTATGTATTAGGCTAACTCTATAATAGGGTACCGAAAGTAAATTTAAAAATGAGTTTTCAGCATTGGGAACGACAGTTTCAACTAATACATAATTAATAAATCTGGAAAAAAAATTAAAAATCTCAAATACAAAGGGAGATATTAAGCATTAGAGTGTGACTGTACCAAAAATGGTATCTTGTTCAACAGTCAGCAGTTATGACGTCAATAACTGATACAAGATTTTTTGTAAACAATATAAATGTTGTAATTCTAGCTCAATAAGGTTGAAATTCGATATGTGGATAGCTTTTGGCATAATCTCGCATGGAATTGCTTTTAGTACACATCGGTCAAGGGGTTGAGGCGTAGGGGGCCAAAATGAGTTCCACCAATGAAGGTTAAGACTTATTTATCATTTAATAAGGCTGAAATTTGGTACACAGATGAACCTTAGTATAATAAAAAAATTGATATTAATTTACATGGAAATCAGTCAAGTGGTTCGGCCATTGGGGCTGAAGAAAATTCCACTAACTGGGTTAAGACACAATGATCATTCGATAGGACTGAAATTTGATTCATTAGTAGTTTTGAATGTAATGAAAGCTAACGTAAATTTTTATGAAAATAGGTCCAGTATTTCAGCCGTGGAGAATTAAAATTAATTCTCAGTGTTAAGGGATAATTTTCATTCAATAAGGCTGAAATTTGGTTCTGTTAAAGCTAATGGTTAATTTGATGAAAATTTTTTTCACAATGAATATGTATCGTTTTATTTACATTCACTAGCGGCAGTTGTTCTTTGAATCATGCCATTTTTTGAAGACAATATTGTAAAACGTTGTCATCAATTCTTTAAAAGAAAACAACCAATGAGGTAAACCCTCACCAACAGAAAAGATAAATTTAAAAAAATAAATAAAATATCAGTTTACTATAGTGTATGCCCAAATTTGGGAAAAAGTTGGTAGGTTAATTTGTGGATCAGAAATAATGATTGTGTTAAATTTTGTAGTACTACTGATAAAAAATTAAGTATTTTATAGCCAAAATAAAAACAAAAAACTCCAGAACAGTAAAACCAAATTTCCCAATTTTCATTCACAATATTGAAAAATATAAGTATATGTACATAAGAAAATAAAAATTAAACCTAAATTAATCCAATGCAGAACATAAGCTAATAATCCCTTGCGCCATAAATAAAAAATATACTTGGAGCAAAACAGTTAACTTGCTTTTCTTCAATAATTTTTCATTTTTGTTTACATTTTTCTCTGAAACTACTGAACCAATAGGCACCAAAACTTCTATCCAATATGCACTCACATAATGACAATCTATGTTGAAAATTTCAGCCCGATCCCCTTCGTATTTTCATAAAAATTCAGGAAAAACCAGTTTTCCAGGAATTTTTTATATTCCAGTTTCTTCGGAAACTACTAAAACAATAGGTAGTAAATTCCTATCAGGCCTCATCACATATAGTGACTATTTTTCGTGAAAATTTCAACCATATCCATTTTGTAGTTTTCTCAAGCCATGAACCAAAATTCTTTTTCAGTTTTCTAGGAAACTATTTGACAAATAGGCACCAAACTTCTATTAGACTTATACATTTGTAAGAAAAACATATCGTGAAAATTTCATCCCGATCCCTTTGGTAATTCTTAAAAATTCTAGAATAACCACTGTGGGGACATTACTCGTATCAGGTTATAGGGGCTCGCACCCCTCGACGACAGTTGCCGCCCAAAGGCTGGCAATAATCGTCTCTATGACGTTAAACGAATTTACACTGGTGCGTTTGTATGTTCGTACCTGTACGTACGTACAGGTAAGATACATTGTACGGGCCAAGATCAATTACCTGATAACAATCTCGGTAATGTCACAACCCGGTACCAAACGCACTGCGTCGTTTCTTATCACCTCAACGGAGACAAGAAACGACGTAACGCATGACATAATTACGTACATATACGTATGCATGTGTGTCTGTGTGCGTGTACCAAATCCTGTATATAAACTCTCAGAACCAGCTCAAAAATTGCCAGTGTTCGCCGAGGATTTGGCTCTCCCATACTTAATCGTATGAAGTGGCAGAACACGCAAATACTGTTGAAGACCTTCTAGTGTGAATATCTCTCACGACAAGGTATTCCACAACCACATTTCCAGAATTTTTTTTTTCTAGTTGTTTCGGAAACTACCGAACAAATAAGCACCAAACTTATATTACACTTGCACTCACATAAGAAAAATGTATCAAGAAAATTTCGACCCAATCCATTTTTTTGTTTCTTCAAAATTCTTGAAAAACCACTTTTCCAAGAATTTTTTGTTTTTCAGTTTTCTTAAACAACTGAACCAACAGGTAGATATCTTCTTTCAGACTTGATCCTATATGAAAACTACGTGTCGTCTTTAAAATTTTAGTCTTATCCGTTTGCTAGTTTTCTCAAAACCACAAACTAAAAGTTTTCTATAGCAATTTTTCTTCCCAATTTTCTCGAAAACTGTCCAACAAATAAACACCGAACTTCTATCGGATTTGCAGTAACATAAAGAAAATCTATCGTGAAAATTTTACTCCGATTTCTTTAATAGTTTCTTTAAAATCTTGATAAAACCACTTTTACAAAAATTATTTGTTATTACCCATTTTAGAACACTTAAACGACTAAAAAAAATACAATAACATTACACCTACCAGATGTACGCTATGACCAATCAGCACAGAAAACAATGGGACTCATTCTTGTCTACATACGAATATCTATACCAAATTTGGAGACTACCGGATCAAAATCGCAACCTGTACCACGTTTGATAGAAATGTGTTATACATAATAACACGGGAATGCGACCAACGTGTCAACTGTTGACGTCACACTGCTTGTCTCGATAAGTTCCATCCTTTTTCTATACCTTCGAATTTTATATTTTAAAAATCAATTTTTCTCAGCTTATTCTGATCCGATTTTAATGCGGTTTAAAGCTATAATGATTTTTGGTTTTTTTTTTTTGTTTTTTTTAAGAGATATACAAATTTTTGAAAATAGGTTCCATTACCTTATTTTTAGAAACATAAATTGTGATTCATTCAGGTAATATATTGAGAATATGTTTCAGTGAGATATACTTACTATCATACCGAATTTTAACTGACAGATTGACCTTTCAGTAAATTTTTGCTACCAATGTCATTAATTTACAAATATTATTGGTATGAAATTAACTTCAACGCAATAGAAGAAGCAAAGTGCATTAATGCTGAACCATACCACAAAGATGATTAATTCAACAAATTTTTGGCGATGTGAGCTCATGTGAGATTGTATCTCAAATTTTTGCTCGAATTAAGTATTTAGACTATAAAATTATGAGCCTACGATTGATAAATTAAATGATCCCTATTTTCTAAGCCAACTTGAAGTGTGTTTATCTTCAGACTGCTTGATCCATGTTTTAAAATCTTAAAATTGAGAGAATCAACTTAGATTTAGGGTTATATTTTATTTTTGAAAAAATAACGGTAATGTAGAAAAAGCTGGCCTTCGTATTTCGATCACAGGTGCTTCAAATTTTACACATTCAAAATTCATAGAAAACATTTACATTATGTTAATATCCCCAGTCTCTCAGTTGTCGAATATTTGACCAAAATGTTTTATGTTTAGATTTTTTGTTTCAAAATTCCACTAAAGAAACCGGAAATAATACCAGAATAATTTTGCATTCATCGACAATTTCGATTATGGCCAGAGCCAATTTATAAGATGAGTTAGTATTTGCACCTTGCGCTTGCTTTGCTACATAAAATTTTAGAGGGCAATAAAATAAACGATTGACCTAAGCTCGAATTTTAGTCGAATGCAAATTTACTGGATATCTATAAAGGGTCGATAAATTAATAATCAGTTATATTAATTCACAGACACGAGTGGGTGAATTGGCCATTGGGCTGTTATATTTAAAAAGTAAGTGGTTCTTAGAAATTATAAATATTGAAAACGTTTCATTTTATGATGAAATTCATGAATTGAATCAAGGACTCCACAGACATACTCGCGCCAAGTTTAGTTGCATAACTCCATCGTTTAGGTACCTAGTAATTGAAGTGACGATAAGTTAAAATTTTAATATTTTCTTCAGAACTTAATTGCGTCAGAAATAACATAATATAATTTTTGCATATTAACGATCGCAAGAAATTACTTACCTACACGAAAAAATGACATCCAAAATATCCTTCAATACTTGGAATTTTATGTATTCAAAATAGCTATATCTATTTAACAAAGAATCGAAAAATTATGACTTTTTTTTTCGCTACTTCTTTCAAATTTCCAATAATTAGTAGATACCGGAAGAAACTTGTTTGCAATCATGCTGATCTTCTAAAAAATGTTTTAGAATGTATTATAATGCGTCGTTTTAGTCACGTTTCATTCATGATTTTCATCCAGTGAAAAAAACAAAATGGAAATATTTTTTCTATCACACCTGTTTTGAAGATCAAGAAAATTTAAGTTATACTGATTGAAAAATATTAATCAAACCGGTTTCTCAGTTTGAAAAAAATATTTATTAATCGACGTAATGGAATAATTTTTTGATTAATTAACACTCTTCGACTTTTCAATCAATAGGCTGGTGTTTTTGAAAAAAAAATTTCTTTATAGTCGATAATTATACTTTTGCTAATTTTTCTGCGTCAAAAAGACGCAATAAATTCAACAATCAACGTCTCTATTTTTATGGGGTGAAATATTTCTGAAACAATACATGTTTGCATTCGGAAAGAAAAAAGTGTATATTACGACATTGTAGAGGATCTTTATCGCAGAATTTATACAAGTTACACTGAATCGTATTAATTCAACTTTGGGTCCACTAATTATCGCCCATGAAGGTGCCGCAAAATACTTAATTTCCAGTAAGTACCTACGTACCTCGATTTAGAAACAAAAAAAAAAAAGAAAAACTGCTTTTATTATACATACTGTGCCGATTTCTTTCTGGCTCTTGCGTAATTTACAAAAACTATTTCTTTTTTTTTCGTCTTGTATTTTTGCTTGCCATAACATAATTTTGAGGAACAACCAGAGCTATAAGCATACATAAAACTATAACATATTGACAGTAAACAAAATTTTCTTATTTCTTGACCTCACTCTTCGATGTCACGAACTTACAATTTTCTTTCAAGAATATCTTCGGGAACGTTTGTTTGTCAAAATTGGAGAACTCGATGACTCTTTGAGAAAAAAAAAAGCTTGCCTTGAAACAATTTAAACTCAACAACATAACATTATCTTCCAGTTTGCTTTAAAACCTTCTCATCAATGAGTTCCCTGAGTTCTTTCTTTCTTCGTACATTTGTCTAGTTCGATATCATTTTTAGTCTTTAATCCTCACCCCCAGCACTTACCTATTAATTTTTAAACGGTACCAATGATATTTTCTGTAACTACCAATGGTATTCCAGCATATTTTTTGTTCTATAATAAACTATGTAACGATATATTTCTACTCATCAACGCTCATACCTATTCATACATTGTCACACCAATAAACTGTTATCCATCCGGTAGAATATGTTACGATGAATCTGGTAAACAGATCTCAGACGCCGCACAAGAATGTAATTGCATCATGCTCTATTGCTCTCTCACACATACACATCTTACATGCACCATATTTGGCTGGAACTTTCAAAAATGCGCCGAATTCGCTGACATATCATTTACCATTTAAATATATATTCTAAAACTGTCTAGGAAAACTGCCTTGTACAAGCCACATGATTAGAATAGAATCATCAGTCACCTCATTGGTCAATTATGACATCATCTTATTATGGTCATCTCACACCACCATCGTGTTATATCATGTATTCATCTAATCTCTAAATTGTCGTTGATTTAATTAATCTAATTTTAGTGGATAATCACTTCTATTGTAACCATCAAACATTAAAGGATTCAGTCTTCTGGGTCTGGATTGTTAAACTAGTAATAGTAATTTGTAATGTATAAATGTTACTTTAAAGTCATTAAAAATGATCAGAACTCAGTCAAAGTGTTTTGAGTTTATCAATCATTTTCAGTCTAAGGTTACCGTCATAAACTAGATTCTTCTTTTTCACATTGATATATATATATATATATATATATATATATATATTATATTCCCCACAAAATGGCACCTAAAAACAAAAACACAAAATAATCAGAATCAAATTCTTGAATCTGACAACCTCACAAACAAAAAATTCTATTAATAGATAGGCACCTCCATTTAACACTCCTTGTTCATTCACTTAACAATTTCTTCATTTTTCCTTGGTTTTCCTGCTTTCATACCCCTCCACAATAATATAGAGAAGTGTGCCATTAGTCGTTTTCACTGCAATTTCTATAGATCCATTCAAATTCAAACAATGCAATTTAAATTTTTCATTTCCAACTTTCTTGCTTTCCCTCGAGAAAATATCGGTCACTCAACTTCTGTCAGCTTCATCCTCAAAAATCCGAGTCCATGTAAAAGTTATACCATCCCTCGCAAGTACATCAGTAGGCGGTTCCGGGGATACAAATCTTCCCACAGCCAAAAACAAAATTCGGACATATAAAAACAAAGTGTCTTTGTCGGCGGTGGAGTATACTGAGGGGGCGATGTCAGAATTTCAAAGGAGATTGAGGATAAGATGTGTATCCCCACCTTACAATGGAACAATCTACACCCTTGCCCGTCCCAACTTCATTTACCCTCTACAACAAAAATGTTCAGCTATTACTCATTGTACTAATGTCTGAATTAAAAAAATAGGTAGGTACCAACTTAACGTTTTGCTTTTTTCCCATGTTAAATCATATTCTGGCTTCGGAGCAGCATCCTGTATCCCATCTATAAATTTTAAGGTTTTTTGTTCATCCAGACGCCGATCTTTATTCTAATTTTATTCGCAACTTGCAATTAGTCTCCGTTCTTTCAATTTTTCTTTGAAACCAATGTGTGTTTGTCTAAGAAGAAACAAAAAATTGTGAAATTCACTCGATTCGATTCGTCTAGTCTTCTCCCATTCTCCTTAATATTTACATGAAATTCAAATAAAAAAATTTTAAAATTAAGTCTTTGAGTACCGTACTTACCTTTCAGTATGTAAATTACTATTTTTTTTATTATTTTTTTTAGTACTTATGAACAGAATTTGGGGAATTGGTGAAAAATGTATAAGATACTGGCAAACCTCGAACAATAATTTAAACTGCATGTACAATGTACAATTTTTTTCACTAGCGACCAAAAAAATAAAAGTGTGTGGGTAGATATGAGGTACGAATTGATGGTTATCAACTAATAACTATTATAAAGTTAATTAAGTACGTACCTATGTACCTATGTAACTATGTCGGGGAAGAAGTAACGATTTTTCACTGCAAAATATAACGGAGAAACCTTCGCTAAGTATGTAATTCAAAATTAATTTTTTTGTTTTTGTTTGTTCGGTATGTAAATGTAAACTTAGTAATAATTAATAGAATTTCTTATTTTTTAATTAAGTCTGTTTTTTTTTTAGGTGTGACTGCAGATATTCTTGAAGTGTAGTATTTTGTTCGTCTTGAGAGGTTATTATTAACCTAGGTATATTCAAGCCGAATTAAGATAGTATAGAATTGGTAAAAAGGAATGAATACTGACGCATGATTTGACGACGAGAGATAAAACTGTACTTAGTCAGTTAATTGGCATAAAAATACTACGTTCATCGACATAAGGTACCAAGAACAGGAACGAATAAATTCCATAAGGAAGCATATAAGTTACCGAAAAAGGATAACAACCAGTAAATTGTAACATGTCAAGCACAGAGTATAACAGTTCCAAGTCATTTTCTCGAATCCATTTTCCTGAAAAACCGTTTTCTCAAGTGCATAATTCCTAAAAAAATTTTCTTCTTAATACCAATTTTCCGAATATTTTTTCCCAAAGTTTCATTTTGCCGAAATGAAATATTACCAAAAATTACCAAAAAATACAAATTATTTTTCAAAAAAAACATTCACTCAACCCAATCTCTCACAATACCTAAAACCACAGTATAAATTATTTTTCAAAAAAAAATTAATCCACTTCACATATAACCTCATCCAACCTCCCATAGTACCCAAAGCTAAAGGCACAAAAAAAATTATTTTTTCAAAAAAAAAAAAATAATAATAAATAATCTACCTCACCTAACCTCCCACCATATCCTCAATCGAATTTTTATGCTTTTATTGTACCTAAAGCAGCAAAATTAAAGAAAAAACAAAAGCCAAAATTTTCATGTATTGTTCATTTGGGAAACTGATATTCGAGAAAATGGATTCGAAAAAATGTCCAGGAACCAAGTATAACACACTTGTACGAAGTACCTACATGACTAAATATGAGCTAGTTATAAGTACATAAATTCTAACGTTTTCATTCATTTACTTTTTGGATTGGGGAAGGGTGCGAAAATAATACTTTCGCATACTTAATTTAATCCCCACACTTTCAACCCATTCCGACACCACTGGCTCCCATCAGTTTCTTTTAACCCTATATAATCGAGAATTATTTTTATCACTGACACAGGTCTTCGTTCACATTGTCACCTTTTTATTTACAGCAAAAAAGAAAAAAAAATTTCTACTCTGGTCAATGAAAGAGTTCGATATTAATGAGGATAAACATCACTTTCGTATTTAATAAGATAGATGGGTCAGTCATGCACATCGAGTACCTACAATGATTACTTACGTGCAAAATAAAATCACTGTGGTAGGCTAACGATTTTCTTATAGCACTTAGCTTCATTCTTCACGCCATAGATCGTGTATTAGATGTCTGATGTCACAATTTTTTCTTTCTACATCGTCGTTAAAAGCTGTTTGTCGAAATCAAATTCATTCATTGGAGTTTTTTTTTTATCGATGAGAATCAAAAAATCGTTAATGATTCAAGGTAAACCATCTAACTGGTATAAGGTAATTCATTTATTCATTTATATTCCCCTCCTCTCTTTTTCTCATTCCGTCTCTCTTCCACAATTGATCAACAAACATTATGTACATGTATATCAATGACGTGTAGGCGTTTTACTGTAACACGACGTGTTGCTGTCTGGTTTTGTTCTTTTTATTCTTTTTTTTTTTTTTTTTTGCACTTCGAATATGAGAAAAACGAAGTTAAGAATGGTCGAGTACATTGTGTTTTTAAATGTTTTCTTGATGATTATTATTCAGCGCTACCGGACATGGGTTTTATGGTAATGCGGTACCACACCCCCGCTTTTCTCATCCTGCGTGTCGTCCTTCGAGTTATACTGCTCTCCAAAAACCTTTCCCCTTCCATCCTTCTCCCTTCCTACGGCTGAATGACCATCTTTGCGTTTTCGCACCAGCAGCCGAGCGATTATTAGGCACGTTTTCCAATTCCTAGTCCGCAAAACAGATTATACTGATGGCCAAACAGCATCCAGTTTTTGGGTTCGTGTATATAATAAAACAACGATATGCATTTAGAGCAGGACGATATCCTTATTAATTCAAAACTATAGCGAGTACGTTAAAGAGGTTTATCACTGTACCAGATATAACTAAACAGAAGATTATTTATACGAATATACAGCATCGCCACCGTCCTCATGCGTCGACCATTTGCATTGCTGCGTGCATTAATAACGTGCTGGCGATCATAATTAAATTAGAAATTTGGCAGATTAATCTCTCCTCTTCGTCATACCAGCATGAGATAGAAAAATAAAATTTTCGCCAGATGCGAATTTCACATTATTGTTGACACTAATATCGACATGCCAATTTTGGAAACAATGCACTCGAAAGTGTGCACATTACCTTCGCATACCCATCAGAGCAGGTTTGTAGACAATTACCTATGTTTTTTCAACAGTTCGATCTTTACACAATGACAATCGATTATCGTCTTTAAAAACAAGTAATTAGCAATTGTTTCCTAAATGTCGAAGTGCCCAGTCGTGAAATAAAATTTTTATAATTAAGGCTTATAAATTCGAAATATTAATGTCGACCAGAAATTCCTTTAAAGAGAAAATTAAAATATAAGACTAACTGAGATACCACAGGTAAGGCTCTTTTACTAGCAGGTATGCGCATGAGGGTGATAAGAAATGAATGTGGCCATCTTTTGTTATTCGGTTTTTCTAAGGAATTGATAGTTTTTCACGAATTTTACATTGTTATATGTAATAATTAATAACACAAAATGGCGGTTCATCTCTTATCACCCTCATGCGCATACCTGCTCATAAAGGGCCTTACTACAAGGTGGTCCACTTATTACAACCACTTTTCCTTTGTTTTTTGTGGATGAAAAAAGTCATCCAAGGTGACTCCCCTCACTTCTTGATGCGTATTTTGAATTATTTATTAGAATGTGACGCCCCAAAAGGTAGTCATCATATTAGTAAAATGAATACGAGATCACGTCAAATGATCCAACACAGTTCCCCCTTCAACTCCACTGAAAACCTTTATTTTGGGAAAAAATCTCTGTAAATACAGTTTAGAACAATTATACTGATGATAATTATTGATCTTACTACTACTTACAATTTACCACTGGTGTTGAATGTCAGTCAATTTGTTATGTGAATAGATACCATGTGGAGATGAACACTCTTCAAATACTCGACCAAAATAAAAGAAAACAAGCCCGAACCAAACACTTGACTTTCGTTTATAATATCATTTTCATTTAACAATTAAAACATAGATGAAATTAATTAAAACATGGATGAAATTACTTTTATATCAGTAAGCCGGTTAAAAATGGACTGATTTCCCCAACTGCATCTCTCAGCAATGTCTTTCTGATCTGAATAGGGAAATCAGTCACCGATCTTATAATTTGTTGAGTTCCGATACTTAGCTGAGTAAAGTGTATCTTGACAAGTAACTATACGTTTTGATTGATTGTAGTAGAACTGAAAGTCTATCAGGACTAGCACTCTCGCAGCCATGTGTGCACCTGTGCACACAAATCTGATTACCATTCACGCCATGTGTGCTGTATTGCACACGGATCATACCAACATATTTTTGATTGTGTGCTGTAGAAAAAACAGTTTACATTAAAATCATTGTGATTTTTGGATTCTACTGGCTTGAATACATCTAACTCTGGAATAGCAGAGAAATTTGGCAACATAGTAACAAGAGATGCGTGTTTCAAGAATGCCATAGAGTAGCATACAAAAAGTACCTTTTCACCTTAGTACATTGATTGTTTCTCGTTTGTTGAGGCATTCCCAAAGGACTTATCAGTTTCTCAATACTGTATTTACCGCCTAGATCTTTCACGGGTGGAAGTATGTTTTTAGCTCTTCAAGCCATGTGTGCTATATTGCACACGGGTGAAAGCCTCCCTTACACAGAATGGTATGATGAAAAAATGATAAATATATGACGTTATCTAGATCCTTCTGAATGAGATTCAAACTTTGGCTCAAGAAAATTTTCACACTGATTTTGGTGAAACCCTGTCTGGCAGTGAGAATGCTAGGATCTATCATACCCATCGGAACTTGACTATTAAACCAATTTTTTTAATTTATTTATTTACGTTAAATACCTCTCAATAAATTATTTCAAACCCCCGCAAATAATAAAATCTTGACCTAACTTCATTTTTTTTTTTTCAAATGAGAACCCCATTTTTATGTTGGTTGTCGAAAAAAATCTACATATTAAAACTGATCTAATGTTTTGTTCTATCCTTACACTCTTTAAGTCAGCTTTAACTTGGCGCACAACTGCATAAGAGTAGAACAGCTCCCCCACTGCTGGTCTAGAACTAAAACTTAAAAAAATTAGCAGATTTTGATTTTATAAAACTCAATAATATTGTGCACTTTGTACATGCATCTTTTAAGTATAAACATGGCATCAACAATGTATAAATTGTACCTATCTATAAATGAGCTAAATACTTACCATAAAAGAATAATGGTCATGTATTTTAAATACCTAAGTAACTTTTCGCCATCATTTTCCTCTCACTTTGCCTTCGTATGTATGAAACAATAAGAAAATAAACACACAACACATTTTTGTTTTTTGACGAAGAGTAGGAAAAAAACAGGAATCAAGCTGTGGGAGGTTTGCACAAATTTCGTGGATTGTAAGTGTTGGTTAGGTTCCTCAGTCATCACTTATCAGATAACAGTTGTAGTTTTATGGCCGTCAGTTTTAATTTATAAAAGGTCGAAAAATTCATTCATTATGAGTAAATTAATTCGTTACTTTGTTTTATTAGACCACATGCTGGTATATTTTGTAATGTTTTTTTTTGTTTTTCGTTTCTTTCCAGTTACGTGCGAATATTTAATTCAATTCGTACAAAATATTTCGGAAGTACTCGAACACGTAGACATTTTCAGGCTACCTATTACTTTACTTTTTCTTCTCTCTACCTTTTTTCCTTTTTTTTTTTTTTCTAAATGTTTTTGTATTCTGAAGCGACTATTTAACACTAGAATATCGGTGGGTCATACTTACTCTTTTTTTTAATTATTACACATCTACATGTTAAATTCGTCGAATTTCTTTCTTCTAATTTAGAAATAATGATATTTCATGTTGATTAGGTACATACCTAACTTTGGTTATTCTTCCGTAGTTTATTTAAGTTAATTAATAATTTTGTCTGTTATTTATTTAAACATTGTATAATTTTAATTTTTTCTTTCAAATTAACTATTATATTGTTATCATTTGAGTTTGGTGAGTTGGTATTTATTTCTCTTGCTCTCTCAATTTTTCATTTGTCTTTCTTTCTTTAAATACCTAACAATACTAATTTTCTTACTTTTTTTTTTTCCTACAAAGATATGTTACCCAGATTGTTTGAAAACGTTGAACTAATTAACTTTTAGAACACGACTTCGAAGCCGTTTTTACCCAGTTTGCTTGCAAACGAAGTATTAAAATTTTTTTCTCAACTCATATAACAAAAATATATAATTATTGAATCCATTTTGGTTAGCAAAGTTCTAGATTTCCGAATTGATTTAGAACGTTGAAAAAAAATTTCATTTCTCTACCAATGTAAAAATGAATTTTTCTTTACTGTTTTTCGTTTATTTCTTAACTAAAAAAAATTTCATTTATTCACTAGTGCGAAAATAAGTCTTTTCAAAACCGTTTTTTATTTGTTTCTTCACTGAAATAAATTTCATTTCTTCATTAATGCACAAATTGAGTTTTTTCTTAACACAATTTTTTTTTCATTTCTTTGGACCATTTACCCGCACACAAGTTATGCAATGTCAGCATAAAAAGGGACTGTTTTACATAGTGATCCCCATAAACTAAATATTTCACTTCTCACTAATTATTTAATTATTTGATAAAATTCTGTTGATTAAAGGCGCTGACATATTTAATCGAATAAATAATAACCTCAGTTTGATGGATTGGTTGAAAAAAATAATGTACTCAACTAGTGAGTCACTCACGATAATCGACTCGTTGCGATTACAGAATTCACCTACAGCTTGTGCTGAAACTACGCAATCACTCATTTTGCTAAATAGTTGAGTAAAATACTATTTTTCTACTCAAATAAAATATTAAACATAACACAAACACATTTTCTCAACTCATACACTAAAAAGAAGTTATTATTAAATTGATTTTGATTTGCAAAATATGAGATTTCCAAAACAGTTTGGAACATCGAAAATGGTTTTCATTCCTTCACCAAGTGTAGAAAAAGTGTAGAAATGAGTTTTTTCTCAACTGTTTATTATTTATTTCTTCACAACACCGTTTACACATATGCAAGTTGAAAATTGTCACAATGATAATGGGCCATTTCACAAGGTTATCCTTACACAAACAACCAAGTTCACTTTTCGATAATATTTAATTATATCTAAAATTCTACTTATGAATGAAGTTTACCTGTTTAATTGAATTAAACTCTTTTTGGTGGATTCGTTGAAAAAAATATTGTACTAAACTAGTTAGCCACTCATGATAATCACTCATTTTGCCAACTAGTTGAGGAAAATACTATTGGTGCATCGTTGCTAATAATTTGGAACCTTCATTGCATTAATTGTGTGTACCTACTTTTATTCAATTCTATTTGTTGTAATTTCGAGTGATATGTAGATACCTACCTACAAACTTATACTCGAGTCACTTTGAAGAAATAATCTCATATATTATAGATTCTAAAATATTTATAAGGCTGAAACATTCATTTTTACTTAATTTTTATTTTTTAGGTACTTATAGTACCTACCAACCCCATAAATAATGACATTTTTGTATTTCAAACACAGGAAGCGTAAATATTGAGAAGATGACAAAATTAAATTATTTTTAATTTAAAAATTAGAATCAATCAAAATTGATTGAGTACAATCAAAGGCCGCGCTATGTGGAGGATGGAGAGGGGTCTCATGCTCCCTATAAGCCTAGATTTTTGTAAAATTTACCTGCTATTGTAAAAATTAACAGGACTGCAAAGACCACATGAAGCAATGTTACGGCGGGGGAAGGCCGGAAAAGGTGTCTTGGATAAATTTTTACAACACGTCCAAGAAAAAAACAATTTCGACAAAAATCCAAAGAAAGCCCATTTGATCATTTGAAAACCACTCAAAACATTTTTTTTTCTTGAGTAAATTATTATTTCTTTCAATTTTTACAAGTTGGTTCAAAGAGGGGTTATTCACACATCTCCACTCCCCTTCGTTCGACCGCTGCGATTCATTTAAATTATGGGACCTTGAAATTGAAAATAATAATAATGTTTTTGTTTTCTGCCAGAATTTTGACCCATTTTCCAAACTTTTTAGTTGAAGTTTATAAAAAGGAGCAAATTTAATTTTTGTATTAAGAGTTGATCTTTTACTCTTAATTCTCAAAATCAATTTATGATGACTTATGTTAGTATGGAGTATTATTTCAAAATTAATTAGTTTAAATCATAGTTTATTGCATTTTTGTTCTTCAAAGAATGGAAGTTATAGGTCACCTAACTTCAGCATAATATTGTATCTCTCTCCTATCTCTCATATTCGTGTCTTATTTTTTTTTTCTCTTTGCATTACGAAATTAAGGAGCTGAGCATCCAGTTTTGAAGAAAACTACTTTTTCCTATTTTTTTTTTTTTTACAATTCTTTACATTTTAGATGCATCGGTGAACTGAGGTTTGCTCTTATTACATTTGTAATTCACATTCATCAGTATGTGGAAAAGTGAGAGATAGAGGAACCGAGGTAAAATAGTAGAAAAAAAAAATGCAAGATCCGAAGGCACCTTGGACAAGCCGTATGGGACGAAGTTAATGGTTTATTTATTACACCAAACAATGTGTTTTTAAACGAGAGAATAAATGAAAATATTTTTAATTATTCATGAATTACAACAGTAAAAATAGATTATACCAGTATGCAAATGCGAAATTAGGTTCGTAATTAGGGGAAAAAATTCGTTAACCAACACTGCCGAACAATGTACTGAAAGAAAACATACCTTGAACAAAAAAAAAAAAATTGGTAGATGCTACAAAATAATTGCGAATTTTGAAAACTGAAAAATTTTCGGTTCAGTAACAAGTAACGAATTAGTTCACAATGAACGATTACTACAAGCTAGAATAAATTAGAGATGTTCAGTTTTTTGTTCTTATGTTTTTTTTTTGTTTCCCTTTTTTTGGATTAAAAGTTCAGAACACAATAAACGTAGAGATGTACTTGATAATGATGTCTTCGAAGAGGTTTGAATCAAAATTTTGTCGTGGTAATTAGCAATTACCATGAAAATGCTGCAGCATGACGAATCCCAAGTTCTAAAAAATCGTAGCCTATGCCAACTCATTCATTTGACAAGTTCAATCGACACCTTCGATCGTTTATATTGATTGTTTCGAATAACGAAATTAATGTTTTATACGAGTACATTGTCCTCCTGGCAAATAAATAATTTTTTTGTCGTTTCCGTTGGAAGTTGTGAGTACCTATTTGAATTTAGATTAATTTCTAATAAAATATGGCAGTAAATTTTTTTACTGTTTTAAAAGGGACTCGATGCAATCGCAGTCAAATTACGTACAACAGATTTGTAATATTTTATTTTTATAAATTTAAACACAAAATTGAGTCGTACTTAAATTCGGTTTTTTGTACGACCATTGAAACTTTTTTAAGACTATATCAAATTTTTAAATTAGCCGCTCAGATTTCTCGAAAATTTAAAAAAATCTTAGGTCGCAAAAAACAATTGGTTCATTTGGTTTCAAGCCTGTAGCGATATAGCCAGTAATACTCTGAAAATACTTTTGATATTTCTGATAATTTAAAATTAAATATTCTCGAAAAAATTCATCATAAAATGCTCCTAAAGGAGTCAAAAACGAAAGAGTAGGAGAAAAAATAACATATTTGAAGAAAATTAATTTCAAAATTTATGTTTTATGGTAAAATAAATGATCGCTAATTCTGATTTGTCACAAAATGGCGCCACGAGTCGTAAGTACATTTATTTGATCATTCGAACGCATAGATTCCAGGTTTAATATTGTCATCGTACCTTTTACTATATAGTAAAGCTCCATAATACCAATGAACATTTTAATGTCAAAACATTCCCCCCTGGAGTACCTTTTACGTATTTTCAACGTTTTGCTTAAGTACACAAATTTAGAATACATCTGATGAAGATATCCCTGAAATTCACAAGGATAGCGTACATAAATACAAAGCAAAGTAGGATGTCAAAAGATACGCTCTGGTTGCTTATTTAACGCCGGCATGTCTAATCGAAAATCATCTTTCTTTACTGGTCCAGTAATATATAGTCAAAGCATTGAACTTATCTCAGTTTTGTTAGTTTTGTCAATTGCTTTTCTGGATTTCCAAGCCCTCCCATCATTATTATTCCAGTTATAAAACAAATGGTCCTATTTCAAGATAAACAGATTGATTTTGGTTTTGTTTTTTTGTTCTCGACTAAAAAATCAGTGAAGCAGGTATAGAAGATGAATCAAATAGGGTAAATTCTTCTGATGAATGTGTGATTTTAACAATTTTGAGTAATCATATTATCTAACTAAACGTTAAATTTCATGATTCGAAAATAGAAAAATCAGATTTTTCAACTAAACAGCTCAAATTTAGCTAATATTCACGTTACCTAATTAAAAACTTTCTATTTCTTTGTTTTTTCTATGGCAACTTTATTGCCACATCACTATACAATGAGGAAGAAGAAAAGTTGCTGTACCTTCATGTCTGTTTCAATAGTGCATATTATGAATATAAAATTTGATGCTCGCAAATATTTTTCTTTACACACGCCGTAGTATAGGACACAGAAGCGAAGCTTTGTCGGTGCTCAAGTCTTATAATTTTTTTATTGTTATTACGTAACGAGTATAATTGAATAAAAATTGGTAGAATAAAACCCAACTTTGACAATTAACTGTTCACTCAAATATGACTTTAATTAACAATTGTCTTGACAAGTAAAAAACATAATATTGCAGTCTCTTCAACTAGAGAGATCCTCAATGAATCGTGGTTAATTCAGAAGTGGAGATACCTCATATTTTGCATCATTATGTAAAACGAGCAATTAACTATGCGGATTAATACAATTCTGATCAGATCTAACATTGACCAATAAAGATGATTAAAAATGATGTTATGAGCGATGCGCTAATGAAATAGTTCCTTCTAGAACATTATTAAATATTAGGCTAATGCAATTGATGACAGTCAATATTCTTGACTAGAAAGAGACAGTGTTAGGCAGGTTAATGACGTGAGTGGGAATTAGATAGAAGATGTATGTATATGATTTCACATACAGATGAATAGATGATCACATGAAATTATACAGGGTAATTTATTATATACAGAGTGTAATGATATATGACGAGAATGATAATGAGCAGGAATATATCGTTACCTACATAATATGAAAATATGTATAGAATTATTAGGCTATCATTTGTTTTCCTTAATAATAGAACTCATATTCTCGATTTTGTTAATAAACTGGCTTCACCAGCTTTTTGAGGGTCTTAGTCTCTCATGCCTCGCTTGACTTCACACTTGATAGGAAACTGAAAACCTAGATTGTCTAGTTAAAATATGGTGGATTTAATGGCAAAAAAAAACAGTATTTGTAAGTAGGTGTTTAGTTTAGAGCCAAAAAGTGAAGAATAAAAAGACAAGAGTAACAAAAAATGAGAACCTGAAGGGAGTCAAGTGTTGATGGAGGTATGGTAGTGGTGAACTAGGGGAGAGCTTCAACTTTGAAAAACTGGCTGGTACGGCATAGAACCTGAGATGATCTTCCATAAATACATAAATATCGTGTAAACGTACGATCTTTTTTCCCACGTAATCCATTTATGGGAGTTAATTTTACTTATGACGAGCCATAATGCAGCCCTCTGTTAGATCTTTTTTGTCGACTTTGTTCAGTTCTCGGGAAAAATTTTCGATAATTTTTAATAGTACTAGTCTAACACCAGAATGTTGTCAAAAAATAGTAAAAAGTTTAGAAAACTGGTTACTTATTTATTTCTTAAATAAGTTTTGCGCATCTAATCTATATTATCCAAATTATTTTATGCTAACAATGAGAAACAATTGGTCGGATTGCGCAGTTGAGTGGTCCTTTAACGTGAATTTTTTAATCTCTCCCGAGAGTATGAAAGGGCCAAACTAAATATACCAGACCCAGTAGCGATTCTATAACGGGTATTAGCTCAGTAAAATTACACCAGGGCCTTCGGCAGAAATGAATTTTCGAAAACTCATAAAAAATTATTAAGTCCTGCATCCTGCAATTAAAATGGACCTTTTAATGCATTTTATACCTAGGCTTTTTTCCTTAGATCCGCCACTGACCAGACCACCATTGTGGATCAGAAATATGGCAAAAAGTGATCACGTATTAACCACGTATCACAACCCTCGATATTTCCTCTGTTTTTTAAATATTTTTACACTTTGCTACATTGCCTCGGCATATACGAATTATTTCTTTGTATGAAATAGTATTTATACCCCACAGTATTCAATCATCTGTTACATGCTAGTGAAAATAAAATTTCTTTACCCCTGCATTACCTAGTCGACTATTTCTCTTAGTCCTGCGCAGATATCGTGTTTAAAGAAAAATAGTTGAATTCTAATGTTTAACGCCTAATAATGTTTATTGAAAGCATAATTATCTAATACAATCTAAGCCATAAAAGCAACTGAGTGGGTAAGGAACGGCAGTTGTAGTCGGAATAAAATTTGTTCGTCGAAATTTAATGTGTTGGGCCACCTGTCGTGAAACATTTCGATTTAAAATTTTCATTTTTCAACCAAACAAGAATTGATGCTTATGTCCATCGAAAAGCACGACAGCTTTCCGATATAAGTTACAGGATGAGCCAGTTTTCGATGGGCCTTGCAAAAATTAACTTTGACACATCGTGATCATTGACTCATCAAGTTTTTTCCATACGTACTAAGCAATGAAAGAGTGAGTCGTTGGAAAATCTAGTGAGGTTAAAATTTGACACTAGCCTCATGATGGGAGCCCCGACCATATTTATCATCGAGCAAGTAAATTCAGCTTGGCTGTGAGACAATAACCCTTATATTTAACTATGCACGATGGGCACGCATCTTTCGACGATCGACTTAATATTTGATTATGAACAAACCAATAAAGTGTACCTTTAACATCTAATTTAAACTTTTTCCGACACTTATGTTCCAATTTGTAACAGTGTATAATTTTTTTATATTTTTGTCATTAAAAATGTATTCTTTTACGGTATCAACGACATGTTTCAGTAAGCCGAATATTCTTCAGATAGATTTTTATGGCAAAATAAATTTTTACTAGATACACTTATGGCTAATCTCTCTATACGAAAAAATTTTTCGGAATAAAAAAAAATATCAATCTCCCAGTATTGGGATTGGGAAAAAAAACTCATTGTCTCTAGACTAAATCGGTTCTTACAAGAGATGATTCTCACATAGTAGTCTGTAGTCTGTACTACAGCTGTAGTACTGACTACGATCATTATGTATTTTTATTCTTTCAATTATATTCAAGGTTCTTCATTAATGTATTGATATACTTCGCATATAATTAATCTTTACTTCAAGTTTTTTTGGGTACTGAATTAAACTTTAACATTAGTAGTTAGTTCCTACCTTCTTACACTGGACAAAGTTTTTGGCTCCCTAGGCGATTCAAATGGAAAGTGTTTTCACAAATTTACTCTCGATAGAATTCTCGTTTGTTTGTCTTAAAAAAAAGGCTTGTCAGAATTTATAATTATTTTCGTAGTGAATGCGATGTTGGCCAGCATTTTTTTCCATAATTTCAAAAGAATTCGTCTCGATTTTGTCAATTCCGTCGACGCTCATTATTTTTTAAGGCTTTATGTTTCGAATTTTTATTATTTATCACATATTGAACGCACAGATGGATGTACAGGAAAGCTGGGGGGCTCAGATCATCAACATTTGTCCAACCCGATAAATTATAATTTAAAAATTTTTATGTTTTTTCTGAGCTGCGATAGAATTTAATTCCTCTCCCCAAAAAAATCATCAAGTTCCGCCAATCATAAATTGATTTGCCATTCGAGGTAGTTAACGCTCATGAAATTTCATTTTATTTTTATTTTATTTTATTTATTTTTTTTAAAAAAAGTGATATTGACAGTGCGTTTAAATTAGGTCTCAAAATGCAAGTAGTGAACTTTTCTGGATGGTAGGTACAAAATATGGTCAAAAATTTTCAATAATTGTGCCTCATCCCTTGTTTACGAACGATTAAGTAGATAGTAACTGTAAACGTCAGTGCATGAATTTCTTAAAGAAACGTCACTGTATACACCTACGAAATAATGCTATTCAAACACTTAAGAAATAATAGTCCTAAAAGTTATCGATCATGTTTTTCGCTCAAAATTTTTTTCTGAAATGAAAACAGGACGCTTATAGATAAAAAAATAATTTTTCAAAGGCTACTCTTTGATAATTTCTACATTAAAAATACGAATGGTGAAACAGTAACGGATTAAGAGGAGGAGCGATGATTTCCCTTTTCCAAAAACATTTTTCCTTATACCTATAGGTGAAGTAAAAGAAATCTAGTTTTTCTCTTTACCTGTCAAATATTATTTATTTTTGTTCTTACCTCTCAAATTGTACCCACCGCACTAAACAAAATTCCAACCTCTAAGAATATTTTCGCTCTATATCCGGTCTGTATAACCTCGAAAAAATATAACTAGTCTTTGTATCGCTGATACGTATAGCCTTATACCTATTTTTTGCAATGTGCGAAGGAAAAAGTTTTAAAATTCTGAAATTCTTCAGATATGTCATACATGTTTAACAAAATTATTGATGTATCGGAGGAACGCCTCGTCTTTAATATTCGATGAAAGTAAATGTTTTTAAATCGATTTCAAGTGTACTGCGTACGAAGAACGAATCTACCGTGGATTTTATGTGAAATTTTTGTCAAATAAATATCAAAAAATTCAATTATTCAGAAAAATAACAAAAATTATATAACTTAAAAGCAGTTGAATGTCATAAAATTACATTAAATTTATAAAGGATCTATTGTTCTTTTTTTCTGTGTGTATCTACTCAAGTACAAAATCTGCAGTTTTTATTGGAGGGTCAGAAAATATAATAAGAAATTGAATAGAGGTTTTTTTTTTTTTTTTGAAAACCTGGTAAAATGGCAAAATTATGAGCCAGATCAATTTTAAAACGTATGGAAGTCGAATAATACTTTCGTCAACTTGTCATTGACAAGGCTATGTCGCCTACCTATTTGTTCACAGACAACAGTTTCAAAAACGGAGATCGCATCTTCTGGAATAAAGATATGTAAGTACAGGTCCCTGCATTCGCCAAACCCCTTTATTTTCGTCAGTTCTCCATTATTTTAACCTAATACAAAATGGTGCGAATTTAATTCGCTTAAACTTACAATCTTATTGCTGATTTCATTTTTGATTTTTCGTAATTTTATTTAAATATAGTTAATTAGAATATTTAAAAACCGATTAGAATTAACAATTAGGATGTATATCAACTAAAGAACCTAGTGTTCAAATAACATCCAAAACATCACCAACACAAATCCAGTTTGCGCTTATGTGTTTCCCAATAGCAAAAATAATACTTTTTTTTTTTTTTTTCATTTTGTAGAGGTAGGGATCGTTGTAAAAAATAGTGTGTGACACACGTGCATATAATAGTTGAATTGATACTCGTATGATTTGTATCACTCGTCTTCGGCTCGCGTTGCAAAAATCACATTCAGATCAAAATCATCTACTTCATAGACTTGTATCAAAAATAACTATTTTACACACTTTGTTTTTACTTTAAAGTTATTTGATGACCGTTTTCTCTTTTTTAAATAGGTTTACTTTCAAAAATTTACTTGTTACCCTTGGTGCGGTATTAACTCCCAGGGTTGGGGGTGGGTACGTTTTTTGTTTCATGATCTCAGGAAAATTTTGGTACCAATAACATAAATTTATGTATATATGTATATTTATGTAGATAGATATCAGATAGATATAAGTCCATTTTTTGTTCCCACAGTGCAGGTAGCAATTTTTGTCTGACAATCACCAAATTTGGTACAAACATTTGTACTGAGCCAAGGACCAAGCCTATCAATTTTCGTGCGGATTGGCCGGACGGTACTTCCGGTACCACTATTTTTGTTTTCATTTTGGCTGTAAAATGCTTAATTTACCACCAATAACTACGAAATTTGGAATGAATATTTAGTTTAATCCATTGTAGTGCGGTACTAATTGTAGCGTGGATCGGCCGGACGGTACTTCCGATACAGCTATTTTTGTTTTTATATTGGGCATAAAATGCGGAATTTGTGCGAAATTTGAAATAAATATTCATTATAATTTATTGTGGAATGCTACCAATTTTGGTGCGGATCGACCGGACGGTACTTCTGATAAAGCATTTTTTTCCTAATTTTCGTGAACTTTTCCTTTTACAAATATTAACCCCATGTTTATGTTTTTTTCGTTTTTTTTTTTTATTTCATAACGTTATTATATTTCTTTGGTTTTATTTTAAATTATATGATTATGTACCATACTTTATCATCTTAATTAATTTTTCATTTTTTCAACAAATAATGCTTTCAAATTTCACATTGTTCAATATTTTGTCAATATATTTCATACAATCATACATTAACGCATATAAACTTACTGACAATTTATGTGACCATCAAAATTCGTAACTTTTTTTCTCTAAAACCAACTTTTTCTAGCGAGGCTTGCTGCGCTATACTTTTTTTCTTTTTTTTTTTTCGTCAATTTTGTAGTTTTTCTCGAATAGTCTTATCCTTTGAAAAAAATCTATGCACTCTGGCTTAGTACCAACTAATGTTTGTAATAAATTTCATGACTAACGGACAAAAATGTTGACCTATACCTCGGTAACAAGAAAATGGAAAAAGTATAATATAAGTATCTACCTATCAGTGCCAAAAGGTTCCTTGTGTTATGAAACGAAAAACATACCCAACCCTACACCCCTATGCCGTTTCATGAGATCGAAATTAGACTAGTGTGTAGATTTTCACAGAATAATCTTGCATAATAATGGGTAATAATATGTAATTTAGGGTTTATTAACCTTCCTGCGTACTACAGAACTACAGTACCTACCTTGTTTTTCTTTCACTATCGTCGCTGAACGTCATGTTCTTTACAATATTCGTGGAAGTTATTGGTTGCTGAAATATGTGTTAGAGATAAAAGCTGCCTATTTCATATTTTCAAGTTAACAAGTACCATTCAAGGTGCTGCTCATAATAACATATTTCAGTGAACTACATTTGGGCATTATGACCGATAATTTTTGCATCACTCTCTCGCCCTCTCGCCCTCTCGCCCTCTCGCCCTCTCTCTCTCTCTCTCTCTCACGCACACACATTTTCACTTAATGCGCCTCGATGTTTCCCTGTTCAAGGACCTTTGCTGATGTCCTCAAATTTACGTGAACCGTAAAAATGACGTTCGAACAAAACAGACGCAGCTTCTTATCGCTGACAACGGGGCAGCGCCTGATAAATTGGACATATTTTTTTCTTTCATTTTTCAACTACCCCCCATTGATTGAAAACAATTGTTTAAAGACTATCTAGCGTGTTAAACAAATTACGCGATATTAGGTACATATAACGGCAAATTTTTATAAACTTTGCGATGAACGTCATGTCGGGTTCTCAGTTTTTTAGCTCGTTATCGCACATCAAAATTGAACATTTGCGTAACTAAATACCTGAAAGTAGGTTTGCGGTCGCGATTATGGTTCAAATGTCAAATGCTTTACAGTGGGGACTCCATCGGTAAATGTACTCGGCCGCCATTTACCATGTTATTTTGTGAAAATTCATGAAATCAACGCAAAAACAAAAAAATTTCCTCCTACGTTCTACGATAACCGCCATTAACCAGAAGAATTAATCGGAAATTGGCTGATTGAAATCTTCGTTGAATTGAAAGTAAGCTGACAAAAGCGATGAAAGGAGAAATTCTCCCATCTTTAGGTACCGGGTACCCATACCTGCCTGGTGTAGAAAAACATCAAGCGCTGGAGTACACCAACTTGACACAGAAGAATCGGGTAGGGTATACCGATTAATCCAAATCAACGAAGACAAAAAGCAAGGCCAAGACAAAGACTAAGAATATATGGTCTTGGTCTAAGTTTTGGTCATGATCTATGCTTATAAAATTTTTTCTTTCGTTGATGGGTAAACATTGAACTTTTCATTCACACCAACTGACGATTTAGGGGGATGATGGGAGTGGTTCACGTCGAGCTTCTCCAACAGAGAGGACCCCATATTGGTTCCAGTAAAGTTTAATCAAAGAAAATTTGTGTATTATTAACAGTTTATCCACTGAGTAGGGAAGGAGCGGTGGTAGTTTACAATGGCCCTTCAAACGGTGCTGAAACAAATTAATCTGGAAGGCTGAAGATATGGATTCAAAATTTGAAGCCGTCCCGGACCACTGTTATAGCTTTGGTTCGCCACTGTTCATGTCATTTCGAAAATAAGAAAGAAAAAAATTATTAAGCTTTAAATAGCACATTGCAAATTATTTGAGCAACAGCTAATTACGAAATATTCTACAGTTTGTTCATGTTTTTCGAGTTTTCGTTTGGTCTTAGTCTTGCGTAAACAATTTTTTTCTTAATACTCTTACTAAAGATCTTAGTCTTAATACGGCAGAGTTTTTAAGACCAATTTTGCTCATTCAAAAATTTAAACCATAGTTTATTCGTAGAAAATTCGTTTTTTTGTTTATCACTCAGAAAATTTTTAGGACTATCTCCTCTACATCTCTTCTATGGTTCAAAAAATTGTTTTTTTTGAGTAGGTTTTCTATGAAAATCTACTTACTAATTTTGGTATCATGGAACAACCAGCGGGTGGGGGAAGGTACGTTTTTTGTTTCACAGCTCAAAGAAAATCTTGCCACCAAAAATTCAGTTCGTATCTATATTAATGAAACTCAGTGTAAGGATATTTGTTCGTTCATAACATAGGAATGGCTGGACAGTTCGAGAAGAAATTTTCAGTATTTATTTAGGAATAAAAGTGAATGAAAAAATGACGAATCGCAGATGCAACCTTGGCGAAGTTGCGAATAACATAGGTATATTATAATATATAAGCCAATTTCTTGTTTTCATGGTGCAGATCGCGATTTTTGTCCGATAATCACGAAATTTGGAACCACCATTAACACTAAGCCAAGAATCTGACCTATTTATTTTGATGCTGACCGGCCACAAGATACTTCCAAAACATTTTATTTTTGTTTCGGTTTTTAAAGAGGTAATTTTGTTTTTAACTGCGTAATTTTAGGTCAATAGTTACAAAATTTAATATAATCATCGCAATATTATATTAAGATATATTCATAATTTTTTATTAACTAATTTTCTACTTTTCAAAAACATACTTTTTTTACTGGAGCTGCTGCTGCGTTTTAAAGTTTTTATACGTAAGTTTCTTTTTAATTTTTCTTTTTTCCTCACATTTTTCTTCCTTTTTGAATGAGTCATTAAAATTAAGGTACTTACTAAAACCCTGTTCATTAGTCGAATTTACATAAAAATATACAGTTATATAAGAGTTTCAAATAGGTATAACTTTGTTTGGAACATTAGTCCTATCCTTGGTAATATTTCGAATGACTTTCCTGAAGAAAATTGACAAAAAAAAAAAAGTGGTTTAAATCAAGGTAAGCATGTTGGCTATACAAGTAAACTATTGAATTTTTCTAAGGAAACTGAGCTTAATGCATTTCAAGATTTTTTTTGCATTACATTCCATTTATCAAAATAAATTTTCCCAAACGCCGATCTTCGTTGTAAAATTATTCCGAATGATACTTTTTCAGTCATATTTAAGTAAAATTTCTCAACTTCTGATACTGAACCTATCATTGTAGACCATTATTTCGACGAAGAACCCACGTATTAATTTTTCTGCTGAACGAAACTCGAGATATTTATTTTTAAACGTTAAGTGACAAAAATAAATATATATATATAGGTACTTGCATAGAGTAAAATATTATCCACAGACTGAATATGCCTTTAACATTATTTTATAATTTCAATGCGTTCACTTTATGGTTTCTCATTAATCTAAAGTATAGGCTACCAGTGGGCCTACTAATCGCAAAATACGAATAGCCGAATAGGTTACGTACCTACTGTACTATGAAAGATATCCATCAGAGTAATTTTCATCAAATGTTCAAAGCACGCAATAATCTGAAATAATTATCGTAAGTTGTCCCAGCATGACATCGTGTCCGCAAAATTACAAATTTAATTATTTCGCTTTCCCTGTTGAATAAATTTTTTTTTTTAAACTCAACGCTCTTATCACCTATCCAAAAAGCTGCCGACGCCGCCGCGCCGTTTCAAACTTGTCGCCTAAATCCTTTTTGTTGGAAGGGTTAGGAAGCCAAACTAACGACGAAAACTCACCAATATCGTCATCAATTATTGTTATAGCCTAGTGATGGCGAGGTGCCTAATTTTCCTCAAAAATTGCAATTATTTGCTTCATTTCTGACGGAGAAAAAATATTTTGGGCCAGGAAAACTGGGAATAATCGGAATTTCTTTCATATTTGTACAATAATTATCGTAATTTGAACAGCCAAACCCAATGCTTTGAAAATAGCTGAAAATATCTTCAGCAGCAAGATCAATTCGAGGGTAGAGATAACAAAGCAGTGCCATGTCCCACTTCATTTATTATATACGTTCATAAAAAGATCCTTAGCATACGATACCATTATGTTTTTAAGTTTCAGTATGTTTCAGAAAATGCTAAAGAAAAGTTATGGGATCAATAAAAATTACACTGGAACAAATAACAAAGAAAAAAAGGTTGAATATGACAGTCATAATTTTCTGTTAGGTTTTTGACGTTAAACGATATCTTTCGATTTAACAGTTGGCCTAGTGTGCTGAAATAGTGTGGGTATTGTCTGACTTTCTGCACTTGTTAGACACTATAACTTTTGTGACAAGTGGAGGGAATGCTATATTCAAGAAACTTAAAGCAAAACTTTGTTCCTTATGACCAAAAATACGGCACTTCAAGTTGTTGAGAAAAAAGTCCATTCATTTCGAAAAAGTGCGTTATTTTAATACTTCGAAGTGTCTGTTTGATTTACCAAAGATACGTAGAACTTGAGACAACATATTTTCTCGAAAATTGCAAATTAACTTAACCCAACTTAGTGAATAGGCATGATCTGATAGAAAGTTCTCTCCAATAATAATAATAATAATAATAATAATAAGCGCGTCTGTATCATATTTATGCTCTTCTTGCAGTTAAACAAAAAAGAATTAAATAAGCACAAAAACTTTCACAGCACCACTTTTTCTCGGTACCAAAAAACTTTGAAAGAAAAAAAATCAATTAATTTAACCTTTTCAATCCCATATAATATAATATGAACCATCGCATGCCTATCTCTATTAAATAACTCTCGTAACTTAGTAGATGGTGTGGTAGCCTTCCAAACTGACAAATTTATGATTTACTGGATCAAATCTCAACATCAGAGAAACTTTTACTTATAAACAAGAAAAATTCGATTAGACAATGGCAGGTATTCTTTGAAGGACGGCATAAGGCATGTGGAAAGTTAATGAGGCACTGAGAAGGCGTGCAAAAGAAACACGAGAATCCTAAAAGGGTGTAGAAAGCGGAATAAGAATTAAAAAATTCTTAAATTAACCCCTTTCCGCCCGCCATACATGCATTTACATGCAGATGTTATAGAAAATAAAATTTGCAAATTATTATACAACTTTTCTGTCATCAGTGAGCCTGCCAATTTCGATTGAATTATATACATTTATTTGACTTGTCAAAAATTATTTCCTTTACTTACAGAATTAAATAACATTAACCTATTTCCTTTTATTGACTTGTGAGTTGAGAAATAAAAATTTTTTTCGTAACTTAAGTGACAAAATTTTAAAAAAAAACTCACTTCCGAACTACAGAAAAACTTCAAGAAATAAGAAACTCTTAGAAAGATTAACCTGGTTTTAATTCATAGAATAAGTCAACAGAATGTTTTCAAAATGTGTAGCTTTTTTGTACAGAAAAAGAATTATACTGATATATTATGCATCTGTCAGCAATAAACTAGAAAAAATGTCACAGCTGACCCATTTAATTTTCTTTACTATGTTTCTATTTTTGCACGTATTTCCTACTTCGATGATTGATAGTAGTTTTTTTTTTTTTTTTTGAAGCCAATAGAAACCTTTTTTATAAGGTCAGCTAAACCCAATCCAAAAACTCTCAATAACATTACTGCGTTTACAAAGACAACAGATTATTGGTAATTTTTCATTTAACAGTAAAACAAAAAAAAAATGAGGCAATTAATCTCACGAAGAAGACACCTAGTCAATCAACAATGAGAAAAGCACTAACCCTCCAATTAAAAACTTATCAGTCAACAGAAGCCAAACTCGTATCCAGATCAACCGTGTAAATTTATTATTTTTCTTTCTTTCTTTATTTCTCTTTATCTTCTTTCTTCCCATGAACCTACAGTATCGACTATGGAAGAGTATAGACCTACTGTAAATACTCAGTTGTCACTTCAATTAATTTTATTTAATTGAATACTCAACAACACGGAGTTTTTTTCTGTTTCATTTTTTTTTCTTTACATTTCTGTCAGGTTTCAGATCAGGTATACGTTCAATTTTTTTTCCTCTCTTCTTGGCACTTCTCAAATTAAATTTTTATGTTCAGTCAATAAAAACTATAGAGAGAGAAAAATTAACGAATTCGTTCAGATTTCTTTGACAATTTCCTTTTGAAACGTTTCTATTTTCTTCACCTTTCTAATAAAACCGAAAAAAACTGACTATTTTACGATTTAAAAAAAAAAAATAAAATAAAAAAATATACAAAAATCAAGATTAATACTCATTATTGAATTGAAATCCAATAAAATTTTGCTCATAAAATTGATGTCTTTTAGTCAAATAACACAATCTGGCAACTTGGTTACGAATCAAAATTCTTGGGTGCGAAAATACCGATGTAAGATCGAGATAATCGAAAAACTTACCGTTTTTGGTTAAAGATCCATATCAAAGTTGTAAAAGATTGATTAAATTTTTACTGTCGCATCGTCGAGCTAAAATTGATTTTTCATTAAATTATTTAGATTTTTTTCTCTTCTTTTCGTGCATTCCGTCGAAAGAAATTTTATTGAAGGAAAATAATTTTTTGTGCTGTGGCTATCCCGAAATTAGAGTAACGGTATCATTCTTGGAAAAAAATATAAAATAGCCCTAAAATAAGATTTAAAATAAACAAAAAATAAAAATGACTAAATTAGATTAATTTTGAGTACACTGTTTTTAAATGACTTTTTTTTAAAAAAAAGAAGGTTTTTAATTTGACCTCTAGAGGTATGAATGTAAGTAGTAGGTACCTATGTATGTTTATCCGCCAATTTCTGGAGAATTATGGTACAGAACCGATTTTGATTAATATTTTTTTAAATGATATAAAGTGCAATCATAAAGGAGATCAAATACCTGCCTTTTTTTTTTTAGAATCGATGAGATAGTCTCCGAGTGATATTCAAAAAACTATCTTTTTTAAAGGCAAAGTTGTCGCTAACACTCAGGTGGAAACGAAAACGCATCGAAAAAATTGAACGAACTTCAAAACAAAAGCTGAAAAAAGAAAAATACCCCCTTTAAATTTTCTATAGCAAGACTGAGCGACTGAAATTATTAAAGTTGGCGGTAATTGAAAAGATTTTTCATAAAATTACTATGTGTTCAAGTATATTTTTCAATTAATTCATAAAATATTTAGGTATTCTGTACGTAACCCCCTGGTATTTCAGGCAAATTGTTTAATCTTTATTAATAAAAATCGAAGCAGTTATGTTTCTTTGCACATAACTTCAGAACTGCTCAACGGATCAAGAGGAAATTTTTAAAATTAATTGTTATTGTTCCAAGGAATGTTTGAAGCCATCATCTAATTTTTCAGCCCGTCTTGGGGCAAAGTTGTTCATTTTCATCAAAATTTATCATTGACATTTTCTTACGGTGGGGTACAATGATAAACGAAAATGAAACAACAAGAATAAAAGATGTTGAAAAAAAAGGCTCTCTATCTTCCTCTCATTGTAAATGAGGGGCGTTCAAATATGTAACTTTCTCTGTTTTTTTCTCCTATATCGAGCAACACTGTAATAGTAGCGATTTCAGCTTTTAGGTACAAAACTGTTATAAAAAATTCTGAATTTCTTTTTTTTCATATAACATTAGTGTATGCTGCGTTCCATCGACTGGAATACGAATAACTTCCCTTCCTCACTCCGCCGAATGTAAAGTGACTCTTTCGCAGAACAATAGCTAACCCCTTCTGGCATCATAAAATAGCTCCTCAAATCCTTGAAATGAGATATTTTAACCCTCCTACAAAACTCCCCCACCTTTGCTCCTTCCAACTTCCAACTTCATTGGCATGAAATGAGGCTGTCAACTTTTCAGAAAACTTTTAAACTGTTACACAAATTTCAGCTTTATTATCGAACTTCCTTCCTCCAAATTTTTTCTACAGCTGTGGGAAACTGAGTAAATATATAAATTGAAAAGGGCAAGGGTGGGGAAGTCTTGTGGGTGGGATAAAACATCTAGGAACCATTGAGTGATGCTTGAACTGCGGGGTCGGTCATTATCCCGCAGGAGCAAATAAAGAGTTTACTGTATCCATTTGATAATTATATGTTAGGAATCAAGTTTTGAATTGTGGGTAAATTGAGAATAAGTGATTCGAAGTTTTTTTCAAACACATATGTATAAGTTTTTGTTTCATGACGTACTAGGCAAAAACCTTTCATAAGTGGCATCCTGCACTCCAGCCATAGGTTGGAAACACCTGACCGAGAGCAAGATAGCTGTTTCATGGAAGAACTAAATAAAACTTACGTGTAACAGCCAATTTTATTATAGGTACTTCACTCATTCTCAGACAGGTATTTAATGAAATAACTGGGCACAGCTTATAGTTTGTTCAGATTTCATTTATTACTTAACCAAAATAGATATATTGTGTAGAATACCAATTTATTTCAGGAATTAACTGATTTTTCCTTTTAACACCTACGTGAACAGAGTGACTCACATCACAACGCACCACAGAAAATAACAAATAACATTTTGTGCGTTGAAATTTAAATCGCTCATTTACTTGTCCAGAGCAATTCATAATTCGTTGCACCACCTTAATCGTTGAAATTGGAATCATTTTTTCTGGTTCTAGATTATTTGGAATTCGAAACACTTTTTTTTTGAGATTTTTCTCCCTCTTCGGATGAAAGAATACCAAAAATATGGCTTTTTGGTTATTTTTATGTCGGTTTTCATAGAAAAGATCTACATATTTAAATTGATGCAGAATATTAAGAATCGCTATATTTGTTTATACATATTTCTGTGGTCACGAAATTTGGCACTCCCATTTTTATCCGGACAAGGAGGAAGCCTTTTGTTTTTGATGTAGATCAGCCGTTACGTTTTTAGCAGTTTAATGGCTCCTAAAATGTGTAATTTTAGAGCAATAGACATCAAATTTGGTACAGACATTGAATTTTTTTTTCCAACATTCTGTTAAATTTGGTATCAGTCGGCTTAACCATTCATACATAGATGTAATTTTGAGAAAATCTTAAACAGCTGCTAAGAAGAGAAGATAAATTCAAGATGATCCGAAGAACTGTTAGAACGAAAGTATAGGCCTGCGTTAATTTTATTTGCTAAGCAATCATTTATTAACATCCGTATACTTTGTTGAATTTTACCAAAATATCAGTGCCCAAAGGAAACTTTTACTTTCAGTTTTTTGTAAGGTAAAGTTTTTATATCTTCATTTCTTTGTTGTATTTATTTGGATACCCTACGGATTTAATTTTGTTTTGTAAAAAACCTACATTTTCTAACGTGGCTTGCTGCGGTATATATGTATATTTTTTTCGACTGATATGATTCGTGATTCGCGATTTAAATAATTTTTCGTGAAATTTTTTCCACTCTTGGTAAGTGTTCGGTCAGAATCCGTTCTCCATTGGTTCAATAAATTGACCAAACCGAACACAACAATATTTTCGGTCAGGAGTGGATATAACAGCCGCTCGTCTTGAACCTATAATTTTGCGACTGTGGAGCTAGATGTTCAACAACAATACTTTCCAATGATAATTATGTAATTATGTCACATAAGTAAGCATAAATCTCTATAAAATTATTAAAGATAGTGAACAGAAACAAAATTTGATCTTTATCGATAGATATCTAGTTGTAAACTTAAGTAGGTGTAGCTGCGCAGTCCAATAGTGAACTATAGATATAGTAAGTATATATTAAATATTTATTTTATAAATTTTGTTTCGCAAAACTGTAAGACAAACAAAAATCCGCAACGCTAATTTAAAGAAAATAAATTTTTACTAAATTCAATTATAAAATAATGCAACTTCTCATTCGTTGACGTACGTTCAAAATCATTAAAACTCACAATTAACATAACCTTCGTCAAACAAAAACATTGTCAATTAAATTTTTTTTTTTTTTTCTGGATGAATTTTAATGGGTTGGGTAGTCCATGTATGAGCAATGACTGTGTATATTTGTCTTCGCAGTATATTATATGCATGTGAACGTACCTCTCTTTCTCACCTCTCATATTGTCAAAAATAATAATAATTGAGTTCTACGCGTCGAATATTATAAGTAGACAAATTATTTATAAATTTTAGCTTCGTTTCGACTTTCGAAACGCCTTTAAGAAAAGAAACCGCTTACACTAAATCATGTCCAAAGCAGACATATGTTAACACATATGCTCTCATTACTTTGATGTGGAAGGTTTATTCTGGCGAATAATATCGTAATATTTTGTTCAGTATTCGACTCGGAAGTTTTTCTGACTCATTATATCAACTTATTTTAGAGACCATTCGAATATCATCAACAGATTTATTAGTTTACCGAATTGAAGGAAGCGAACAAAGTTTTTTTTTATTTTGTTTTTGTGGTTTTTTGTTGTCGTTGTTGTTGTTTTTTTTTCACCGGTCGTTTCAACCATTTGCCAAAATGAAAGTATACCGGAATTTATTATGTTTTCAAATATAATAAATAACGTAGTAGGTAGGTAATCTTCAGATATTTACAAAATGCAGGGTCCATTCAGAAACAAGTCGTGCAAAATGAGAACAGAGTTACGTCAAATATTTTCTATTTTAAGGTACCTACCTAACGTATATAGTAGGTATAGTCTATTTGCACAGCAACACTTTCCTTTGCGAAAACAATATTAAATATTTTCTTTCACCTTGAAGACACAGACGCATTAGCTAAACTGATAAATAACACATAGTATAAAAAAACCAAGGTCAAGCAACGGATTGTGAAAAAACATGTAAAAATGGCCAACAAAAGTAGAGCTAAAATATCAATTTTTTGATTTCATGGTACTTGGGTGGCAAACATCTTCAATTTTCACAGGAAATTAGTCCCTCATCGATACATTTACTTTCGATATGGTAATGGTTAAAATAATTTATAGATCAAAAGATTTCGTATTATGAGAAATTTATGAACTTTATGAACTAAAAATAGCCTATAAGTACATTGGATTATTCACGAATTTTTAAAATGTTCACCAACTTCCCAAGGGTAGCTTATCTGAAGAGGTCGTGATAATAGGCGATTCGAGGATATGTTTTTGTGCTACTTTCCACACTTACTGCCTCTACAAGGCGCAAAATAGGATATTACGAGACTAGGGAGGAAAGTGATCAATCGCATGTGTTGTTAACTTCTCACTCCAACCAAGTTTCGAACAATAATTTTTCCAAAAAGTGAATGGAATTCTGTATTTAGATTCCCGGTCAGACAAGAAAATTTTCCAAAAATCGAAATTAAGCATTTTATAGCCAAAATAAAAATGAAAATATAAGCCAGTCCACACCAAAATCATTCGATCTGGTACTTGGTTTAGTCTAATTGTTCGTACCAATTTTTGTGACTATCCAACAAAAATTGGGACCAAATACCATGGAAACAAAAAAATAAGACGGATATAATTAAGTAGTGTAAATACCTGTATGAATTACCTACTGCGAATAGTAACAAAATTTTATTAAGGTCATAAAATGAAAAACGTACCCGCCTCCATCACCACTGGCTAATACTGGATCGAAATTAATGAGTAGATTTTCATAGAAACCCACTTAAAAATTCTTTCATACCAAATGCAGAATATCTCGTTATAAATTGTGTAAAATGCAAGAATTTTATAGTATCCTCAGTATCGTGTCAAAGTATTCCCTCAGTATTGCGCCGGTGTGCTGAAGCCTAAGGCTTTACTGAACAAGAAGCGGGAAATTTCAAAACAATGTAAAAAAATATGATTTGACATATGCGCACTCTCAAGTTGTCTCTCTTGTATGGCTCGATTACTTTCTAGCACCACGATACGACTCGATCACTCTTTCTCACAGCTCAATTTTTGGTTAAATAATCCTTTTTAAACCATAATATTACTAAATTTATGCTTTTATTCCAGCTGGGTTGCCAACTAGCTGGTATTATATTGGTATGTCGGTATTCAGACACTGCCGCCGGTACAAAAAAAAAAGAAGGGTGATTTTTAACAGTCGCCTTCGGCTCGTGAATAGAATTTCACACTAGTGGCAAAATCACTTACATTTCGCACTCGGTTAGTCTGAACCGAGTGAATAGTATGTCCGTTAATATCACATTTTGACTTGCAAACAACGTAATTCCGACGAACTCGCCAACTAGAAATCAATCACATCAAAAAATGAAAGTTTTCATGTTCATTTTTTAATTAAATTAAGTCGCCTATAAATAATTGAGAATGGTGATGAATCGTTGTAAAAAGTATACCAACCTGGAAAAATACCCATAACGACGATGAAGGAAAAATGCAATGATATTTTGTCATATCGTAAATTTTCTTTGGTTTACGTACCGTATAGTTAATTCGACTTCAGCGAGGGCTCAGCTTTCCCCACACCTTAGCCTATCTTGCAAACTCAATTAAAACTCCTTTCCGCACGATTCTGATTACTTTTGAAGGATTTACAAATCGTTTCGTGGTACACAGTGTTCAACGTACAACACCTTCCACCCAACAACACAGTCGTTCAAAACGTTTCATTTGAATACAATGTTATATCGGCGAAGTCTATTATCACCGATTAGCAACCAACACGTTTTCATTGCACAGCACAAAAAGCTATATCTTCGCTGATGTCACCCTACAGGCTATGTACGCTGGTACTCACGATTTTGCGTCGTATATGTCTGTAGGTACCCATACTTCCTGCTCTGCACATTCGCAAATCGTCAACCGTATCATTCACTTACCATATGTACCCGTAGCCTACGTAGGTACGTTTAATCGAAGAAACACGAAATTTTTCAATTTTATGATACATTCTCACCCCCTTTCATCCATCCCCCACCACCATTATAACGTCACCGTTCTTCCAGTTATTTATTTTTATTAGGATATACATTATTATTATTGTTAAGTATTATTATTTTTATTTTATTTTATTTATTATTTTTTTTTTTTTTCTCGCAAAGCGACAAATCGTGAACGCTGCAACAACACGAATACAGCAAGCAGCCACGGGAAAATGTGCTTTTAAATAAAATGCATTTTGTGCCCACGAATACAATATGAAATTGTTTTGCGAACCGTGTACCTTCTGTGCAATTTCTCTCTCTCTCTCATTCATGTCCAACTGCTGTCGTTATCAGCGTAAAATCGTGTACAACTGACAACGTACTATAAGATAGGCAAAATAAAAAAAATAAAAATAAAAATAAAAATAAAAAAGTTTGAAAAAAAAAAAAAGAAAAGCATACAGTTTTTAAAGAGGATGAATCGCCATCATATATCACAAGTTGAAAACCAACATAAACGCATTCCATTTGAGAACGTATTACAATAGAGGCGAATAGAAAACAGTGAGAAAGACGAAGAAAGAACGAGTAATAGAGCATCGGTGAAAGAGAGCAAAGAATGGAAAAGTGAGAGGGAGTGAGTGAGAGAGTGAGAGAGCGAGAGAGCGAGAGCGAGAGAGAATGAGAGTGAGCGAGTGACGGAGCGAGGAGAGGGTGAGTGAAATACGTAAAGAATTGCGGGTACCAAAGCAAGGTGGTCCGGTTAGTTTGCTGATTTGTTGACTTCTCATGTCTCCCTAAGTCCGCAAGTCCACGTCTGGTCTATCCGCAGCCAAGTCGTATGGGTTTTAAAAAGACAACACACGGTCATTCGTCGTTCCTCTTATTAAACACAATGCGCCAATTATTCTGCCAATAATCGACAACACAATTGGCACCTCTATGCTCCATATATTACTTTCTTCTGCAATTTTTCTTCTTTTTTTTCCTTTTTTTTTATTTTTTTTATTTTTTCCTCTTTTTTCCTCTTTTTTTCTTTTTTTCTTTCTTTCTTTTCATTTTTATTTATTTACTTTTTTTTGTTTTGTTTTGTTTTGTTTTGTTTTTGAATACCTATATATAGGTGTGTATATATTATATACATGTATGCTGGATATATATATATATATATATATATATATAGTTATAATATGTAGGTACATAGTTTAATGGTTCTGCGCGAGAAAAAAGACGATCTCTTTGAAAATGTACCATAAATATTACCACACGTTTAAAGTGCAGAAATGCGGATCAGCTTTAACGATGTTGAAAAGTTTCTTGTCACCTTCGGTCGTCGTATTGCCATTCTGTTCATTTTTTTGTTTTCCTAAAGCGAATTAGAGCGAGAGTAAAAAAAAAGAAAATATAAACGAAAAAAAAGATTGTTTTTTTTTTGTTTTTTTTTGATGACGATCGAAATTATTTTCGGTTTTTACCTACCGTCAGAGCGCATACTTCTTCGCTGCAGGTGCGTTTTTCGATAAAAATCGAAATTCTGGCTAATCAAACGGTGAAAAGTTGGTTTTAAAAAAGATAAATGCGAGTTCACACTTGGATTAACAATGTGACTAATGACGTTGGTGGCTTTGTTTTATTAGAATAAAATGTTGAGAGGCCAGTTTACGAGGGGTTTTTGGCCAGGTTAAATAAATACCGCGTGCTGCTAGCCTCTAATCTGTTCGGAATTCATAATATACTTTCTTTGGCTTGAAAAGTGTGGCATTCTTATGTAGATATTGACAGTGTGATGCGCATTCCATCCTGTTTGGTGTTTTTTGTTTCGCATTATTTTCACTGTTGGAGCAAATACAGTTATATTTTTTCTCCATGTTCCAATAATGCGAAGGCGAAACCGAAGGCTCGTGGAGATAGTTCCATCGTAAAAGGGAAGGTGGTTCACAACATCTTGTTTACCATCTCTTCCGGGTTCCTCGCAACCAGCAAACTCATCAACATCGATAAAAACTCGCTATTTTTAGATGCAAAGCATTGTTTTTGGGTATAACCCATAAGGAGAGTGCGAACTGGAGAATCCCCTCACCGTATCTACTTATAATTTTATTCGTTTTAAGTTTAAGAACAGATAAAGGGTCATTGAATGACGTCAGAATACCGATCAAGTCGAAGCCTGTGGAGGTCATTGCTTCCTTCAATGTAATTTTTTTCACTCTTTCCCAACCATGTTAGGCAAAGTACCTCACATCGTTCCTGAAGTTTGTGTAAAAAAGTACAATGCGAGGAAAAAACCTCGAATTCATGAAAAAATTCCGATACTCTGATGCTTCTTATTCTTAAATCTTACATGAAATTAATAAATTTGAAACAGCTACTTAGTATGTCAAGTATTTCGTGTAAATTATTACTTAGGTATCTAAAATTTCTTGTAAAATTTATAAAGTTAAAGACTAACTAAATATCAAAAATTTTTTTTTCCTTGGTTTGGCGCTACTGCTACGTGACGGACTGCGGCCAAATAATGTTATTCAAGGTACATAGTGGGGTAATTGTAGAATAAAAAAGCGTAAATCTAACTTTGTCGTTAATTTTTGAGAAAACTACAAGACCTTTGATTTTGAAATTTAGTAACAATATAAGTTGGTGTATGTAGGGGAAGTTTCTCTATTATTGTCAAATTACAGCACAATGGGAAGGTACAATGAACTAATGAATAGGTAGAGTCGATAATCTATAATTACCCCTGGCACTGGTGTAATTATAGAAGCTGAATTTTTTTTAAGGTATAGATTTTTATAATATTATTTTTTTCAACAGGATTGGAAAGATCTTGTAAATACCTTTGGAACAAAATAAAAATAGCCCAAACATGTTTGATAACAGTGTCTCAATTTATAAAAATATAAAAAATGTTAAATTTTGATGGTATTTTATAACAAAATATGTTTTTAAATTTTCAACGAAAAAGATTAGTAATTTCTTGGCATCTATGAATAAATTTATTTATTTTTAAATTCTTAATGCACAAATGTATCGGTGCGTCATTTCTTGTAGTAACAAGAAATGATGGGCCGGTTTGTGTATGGAATTGTAATATCTTCGTATTGTTGAGATTGGTCACAATTTGGTACTTGTACATTACTTGCATGTACGTGCAAGTAATTACAATTGAACGTAATTCATGTTGACGCATGTGGCCTAATGTCCAATTTAAAAAAAATCTATAAAAAAATAATTTCGATTTATGAACTTTTCTTAGATTTAAATAGTCCGCGGATCCTTACAAACACCCTGTATTTCATTCTCTTGTAGCCTAGAAGTTAGACTGCGTATAATTTTGTCTACTGTGCATAAATTTTTCCAATAGAAACTTTTTCTATCTATATATACACTGCCATGGACCAGCATTTCTTTTCACTCTGCAGATTCACCCTAATTCATCTAGTAATTCACTCTTTTTCCTGTCTTAATGCTATTTATCTCTTTTCCATATTTTCTTATCATCCACCATGTTCATTGCACTCACCACGATTAGTTTATCATTCCCTTTTTACTCCTTTCGAATAATGCCATTGTGGACGAACTTCCACTCCGTAATTATGTATATTTTTAACCCTCCACTTCCCATCCGTTGGTACCTTGACCTCCGATGCGCTATTAATACAGTTTTTCACTTTTTTTTCACCCCCTCTAACTTCCACGGATGGACTAATTTTGAATCTGAGTTCCAACTATTTTTTTTTCTTTGTTTTTGGATGTTTTTAATAACATGTAATTTTTTTCTATGATGTTATATACATATATATTTATTAATTCTGGATGTCACATTCTTTGATGTAAATGATTTCAATATGTTTTGCTGGTTTTTAATACGTTCGTGTATTTTCTTTTCAATATACACTAATTTTTTCATAATGATGTGTTAATTTCCTGGAGGCAATGGGGTAATAAGGTATGTTGGGTCTTTAATTTCTAGTTTTATGGTTTCTATTGTGTTTTGTCCGCGACAATGGGAATAGCCATTAATGCAGGGATATTTTAAACTGATCGCCTGAAATGGTCAAAATTTGAGTTCACGGACACCTGGCAGTCTATTCTGGGTTGGATGGTGGTAATTCTGTGGCCACCATCCAGTGTAGGTGATTCTACCTAAAGTTCTTGGGCTGTGATAATGATGGTAGAAAAATATTGTTTAGGTTTGCAGGTAGTGGTGTCCGTTTCTGACCCCCCTCGCATACCACAATGTATTTGGTTTCACGTCATAGAGACAAATATTTGCCAGCCTTGCAGTGGTGACTGTCATCAGGGGTCCAAGCCCCTTTACCTCATACGATGTGAGTCCCCACAACCAATATTATGGCTAGAATTCAAACATGGGTCTCAGTGGGCAGATTACAACCACAATTTACTGATGCGAAGATAAAAATAGTATTAATTTTTTATTAGTTCAACTTTTTTTTTTATTTCTTAGTGGGATGTTGCAAAAATATAGTGTGTAACACGCGTGCATGTAGTTGGTGATTGATGCTCGTGTGATGAGCATCACTCGCCTTTGGCTCGTGCTGCAAAATTAACACTCCTATCAAAATCACGTACTTTACACACTTGTATCACAAATAACTATTTTTTGTTTTGAAATTTCAAAAAAAAACTTAATCGTTACATTTTTTTGCACTCAATAAATTTAAATATGATTTTCTGCTTATGTTCATTCAAAGCTTTTTTGAAAATTAGGCTGAAGTATGGAATTTTCATTTAAAACATCCTCACTTTGTACACATTTCTTGAATCATTTACTCGAGCAATTTTTCTGACATGCAGTTGTGGTAAGCACCTCACATTTCAGCCCACCAATTAACGATTACCCTTGAGTTTGGCCTACTTTCTTTTTCGTTGGGCTTATAAATAAAGGTCGAGGGTAGACCTATATACTTAAAAACGAAACTGGACGCAACTTTGTGGTTGCCAAAGTTCTAAAGTATTCGCTCAATATTGAGTATATTATAGTGGAACAGGATGTGCAATAAAATACACGTGAAATACCTGAAACAAACTGTATATTTTTTAACTGAATAATATTTTTTATGATATTTTAGGTTAGTTGATTTGTTTTATCGCATAATATAAATATTTTATTTGCATGTTATTTTAATTTAGTAATTTGAATTGCATATTTTTTCAATCGAAACTTTTCTCATCTTTCATTCAATTTTAGCTGCCATGCGAATGTTCGTTTTACGACTGAAATATGCTCAGGAACGAACAGTTAGCCAAAAATACGCCACCCTTTCACGACCTTTTAAGGTTTACGTGAAAATTAAATATAAAATTTTCTAATAAAACGGTAGTGTACTCCGCCGTTAACCTCATCTAACTACTCATTGTCGTCACACGCATTTTTAATATTATTGCTATGTAAATTGTAATAATGTTCGAAGTAACTTTTGTAGGTCTCCAATAGTACCTATCCGTTTATACGTCGAAGCAGCGACTTAATTATAAAATCTAATTTAAATAGTTCCTTTATTTACGTGACGTAAAACACATGTAAACAACAGGCACATCAGCGAAATAGAATTAATTACTACAATGGAGTCTCCGAGTTAGGTACCAGCGTTTTATAGACTGTTTGAACTTCTCTCCCATTCTTCCTCTTATTCACTCTCTCGCTCTTTCTCTCTCTCTCTCTCTTTCTCTCTCTCTCTCTCCCTCTCTCCCACTCTATCTCCATTGCTATTTACAGTGCGCAAAATTAAATTAATATTTTTCTATAACTTTCTACAGCCATCGACCTAATTAAAAGAGCTCGTCTATATAGTATACCTATATGTACAATAAGGGAGAGAAAGAAATGGTGAAAATTAGGTACCTACGGTTTAGTTACCTGGACGTTGTTAAAATTTAATTGACGTGCGGTTAATTAATATATCAAATAGATACTTACATCAGAAGATGTTTAAAAAAAAATAAATGAAAAAAAAAACAATTTCCAACATTAATTACCTACAAATCATACACGCCCAATAAAGAAATCAAAAGAAACTATTTTTCTATTTTTTTTTTTTTTTACTATTAGCCTATTATTATCTATTATATATCGATGGTTGTTTATTTTTTTTTATTTTTTCTTGCCATAACATCCCTTGAAATTGAAGAAATAAAATAATTTTTCCGATCCTTGGAACAAGTGCAGTACGTTTTCCATTATTTATCTGTCGTTGAAAAAAGGCATATAACTGGTTATTTTTCTTCGCGTAAGTATTAGACGTTGATGATTTAAAAATAACGTTGTCAATCGAATGAGAGACTCTGAACTGTATTTTCAGTTTAAGACCTACCGCGGTTTAATGCAACTAATGAAGTCTTAATATCATAAATTGTTCCAACTTTGGACGATTATTATCGAATGGCAATAAATCTAAGGTTTGAAATGACAAGATCGACCGCCGAGTAGCACTGCAACTCCTTTCCGTTTGGTGACCTACCCTTCGCTACCTTAAAACATATGTTTGTTATTGTTAACAACTAGTTTTCTCTGTGCGACATTCCGCCGTCCAATATATAATTTGTATTCTTCGTATGGTCACTATATAAATGCGTGTGTGCGTGTGTGTTTGTGTATGTGTGTGTGCGCGTGTGTACCTATGTGTGCAGTCTATACATTCGATTTTAATTGCAAATCTACGGTGTATTTAGCCTCCGTCTCCGAATACATTTTACCAATCAAAATCTACTGACATCGAAAATTGACATTATATCCAGGGAGATAGAAATTATCATACAGTAATTTCATTGCCTCCATAAAACCAACATATAGCAGTTAGTATCACGGAGGCAAATGTTAGCGATGCTCTTCAAGATAATATATTATATACATGAGACCAAGTTGTTCAATCAGTCTTGATCATATTCCATCATCATTTAGAACAAAGGGTTCCCAATCTCTTTTAAATGGCGTTTCCGTAGCCTCTCATTACCTTTCTGATTCACTTCTGGCTTCGAGATAACACTATTTGAAAACAAATGAGCGCATTTTGATGACTTCTCTTTGCAAAAGTCGGCTTGTGCTCCCCCGGGATTGATGTCATGCTCCCCAGAGTACATCCCACAGATTGGGAACCACTGCTGCTGATAATACGTGCCTAAGAATAAGCAGTTGCTTGTTTTCACAAAAACCTAATTTATGGGAAGAACTCATGTCCGAATGATGAACTTATGATATGGTTATCTATGGATCCTTATTTTCTCTTTATTTCAAAGATAATTTAATATTATTTCACATTTTGTAATTTTCAGTTTTTTCTTCTTTCAAAGGATACGAACTCGGAAGGATTTTTTCAGATGGTCTTCAAAATATGTAATAGTTATGCAAAGATATGACTATGCTCATAAGTTAGATTGTCCGTTCACTTAAGCACGCAAACGGGCATTTATGCGACAAAATTAATACTCAATTTTCTTTATCACAAATAGATTACGTAAAGGAGAACGAAACTGCAAAAATAAATAAAATAAAATAAAACTTTTCAACGTCTTAGCCGCAACTCATCTGCTATTGTGGTTTTGGAAAATGTATATCTCTTCTAGATTTGTTTTCCGTAGATAGATTTTATTGGAAACATGTCTAATTAAAAAATGTTCACATCTCAATTAGTTTTATTAAAAAAAAATAATTATAATTATTATAATTTTGATCTCCACGAACAACTAACCCATTAATCATCGAGAATATACATAATTTCGACTATCCAAAGACCCAATAAGTGCAGCAGACTTTGGAAAATCGATACAAAAAACTGTATTTTTATATGCTTTATTTCGGTCACTAACGCAGGGTTGACACGTTAACACAAAAAAATTACCGGTTACCAATCCAAAAAGATAATTTCTATTTGTTTTTAGACAACTCCATTCTAATTAGCGAGATTTTTTTCCCCTTATTAGCCGCGTTCGGCATGGCAAAAAAGTTGAAAAAAATATGCATCTTTTTTGCCACGTCTAATATAGATACTATCCTGTTAAGTTTTATTTTAAAATAAATTACAGCGTCCTATTCAGGATTCACCTGGGGGAAGATCTTACAAATTAAGAAATTAATTTCGGGAGCAGAGAGACTGAAAAAAATTTTTTTTTGTTATAGAATGTGTATTTTAGCGGCTTTTTTGGAGCTTTGAGGGTAGGTAATCATATTTATGACAAAAAGAAAACGGGTGATTACCAGGACCGGTATTTTTTTTCAACCCTTACCAGTCGGCTCATGAAATTATACCGAGCAGACCGGTAAAATACCGGTCAGGTGGTCACCCTGTACGTATATAGGGCTACTTGTCTGTTTTTTCTTAAAAAATAATATAGCTAGTTATGTATAATAAGTGGGCTACATCTCTAAAATATTAGTTAGGTAATACAAGTGGTCTACCTCGGGTAGTTGTTCGGCGATGGACTTTGCGATCGAAAGGTTGAGAGCTTCAAATTCGAAACGGGCTGCCATTAAATTACCAACCCAAAATAGCGGTACGTTTGGTTTGGTTTATTCGGTACTTCAGTAGACTATGTGATTTGAACAATTCATACTGGAAGATCACTGATCACTGGTTACTACCAGCCATCTCTTCTCACGCTCTGACATGAAATATCCTCCAGATGCTGCCGCTGCGTAAAATAGCTATGCAGTCATAATCTAACGAATTACAAAACAAAAACAAATACCTTCGAGTCTTCGTCAATAGATTGATGGAAGCCTACTCTCTGTACTCACCAGTTACTGAGCACTCTATCAAATTTTTTTTACCATTCAAAGCTATGGTAAACATTCTGAGATCATACTTCCAGCTTACTCTCGCAAAACTTCCACATTCTGCCACTGCTTCTAATACCAACAATTATTCGCAAAAAAGTGTTAAATTTTCTTACTGCTGATTTTGTAGTCAATTCATATTAACAACCGCAGCTCAACTAGGTTTCGACGTCAAGTTAGTCTGTTGTGGGGTCCACATACTCGCCCATCGAGACACATAATTATCTGTGATACACTTTTGAAAATCTTTTCTTGTAAGTTCAAAATTTTTATGTGCGAAAGTGATACGTTGGTCACTTAACACTTTAAATTTCATAATCGCATTGATTGTTGGTGAAAATTGGCTTCAAGATCAGTCATATTTGCTTGGTCAATCTCTGCAGCCTATACACACATGCAACATAGGCCTACACAATATTATGAAACATGAGTATTATAAAGGTTGAAGATGGAAATACCGATGGTGTAAGGCATTCACGATAAGCCACTACAAATGATGGAAACATTTTGTGAAAGAATTTGTCGAATTGTTTTTTTCGTTGACGGTGGGTCAGACCTTTTTATGAACGATTGGTATTGATATTATATTATTAGTCTGTTGAAAATTGTGAAAATTGTCCATTTGTAACGAACATTGCATGTTGCGAAATTGACACAGATGCAAAAATAACTATACATACCTATATGCGCCAGCAAGTATCCTCGAAAGAACTTGCATTTCCCGACAAGCATTGCGAAAATCAAATATATTGGTTATTAAAATCTCCATTTCCTGCAGGTGAACAGCAGAGAAGTTTTGAAATATTTCGACAACGCATCGTATAAATCATTCGTTGATGTTTATATGTCCATTTACCATTGGTCGTGAGATGTGTTCTCTGTAATTATTTCATAGCCGAAATGGCAGTGATGATATGTTTATGTTATACCCCACGTAGGTACAAGGCGACAACGGGTCAAAAATTCTTATTTTTATTTTTACAGTCAATAAAAGCAACTTGTCGTGTTAATGGTGTACATTACCCATCTCCTTTCACGACCACAACATGAATGAGCTCGACATAAAAGGGTAAATTACGAGACGAATGACTAATTAAAACTAAAATACATTTTTGGATTTCACACATATTCGCTTCAGGTTCAGCGAGGAATTCATATTTTCAGCTGTAAGTTATAAGTGCCTACCACTACCTACGTCGACTATAATCGGATGTAAAAATAACGCCAGACTTGTTCTTAAATGACGTTTTCGTTGATTTTTTTTTTGTAAGAAGTATAATTTTAGACATCATTTAAATTGAATAAGGATGATTTTCTTATATAGATGAAATGATATGGACCACCACAGCTCAAGATTTGAAAGCTGAATATTTCCTCGTTTATTCGAAACCTACACTTAGATATTATGAGCTTTACCAAGATGAAAACCAAGACATTGGTAGCTTTGGTCTCGGTCTTTCTCTTTTTTATTAGACCAAGACCATTTTTACTTATTAGTCGATACATTTTAATTTTACAAATGATACAAGCTTTAGTTCACTCTCGAGATGCATTCAGAAGTAAGTGGTTCTTTTTACTTGACCCTACTTACCAAATTTAGGTATAATTAAAATGTAGCTGACATGTGAAATTCTTTTTGTGTGTATATATGAGATGTGGTCTACAGGGCGTAATGGCTTGGTGCTTCGCCTCAGCATCATTCGAAAAGTTGTAGATTCCAGATCAATCGCCATCACATATTCCCAACCCAAAATGGCGGTGTATTCGGTTCGGTTCTATTGGTGCTTCAGTATGTAATTGAAAAATTCATGCTAGGTGGGCATTGACCTCAAAATCTCTGATAACTCCTTCTATCGATTACAATTCTACAGCCATTTTCAGGACAAATAAATTTAACAAAAATCAAATTTCCCTAATACAATTTCACGACATCATTTGACTATATTATAACACAGGACCAGCAAAGAACAATGATTTCTGGTTAGACAAGCTGGCGCTAAATGTACCATATTATGATAATTTTTGAAAATGGGTGTTCTAAAATGGTATTTGGGAAATTTTATTTTCATGAAATTAACTTGTTGACAAAATAAGATCATTATAATAAATGTACAAGCTATTAATTATTTCACAAAATTATTTCCCGATACCCTATTATTTTGCCAATTATTCCTTCGATGCACATAAGCCACTACTCACACAGACACAAAAAAAATGTTTGTTGTCTCCTCTGAAACAACAAATTTTACAGAGTTACCAAAAAGTAATGTTTGGCACAAGCCAAAGTGCCGTGGAGCAGTGCTTCAGGGCTTGTAATATGTATACCTACAAATAAATAAATACGGTGAAATCACTTAATATAATAATTTGCTTATTGTTTTGAGAACACTCTTGTCCAGATCTTTCGTAATATACATATAAATGCACAAATATTAAGTCGCTTATTATTATGAAAATTTGGTTATTGTTATCGTTTTAAGTTGTAAAATATGAATAAATATGGTCAGATTCTATTTGTTAGCTGCCTATTTTACATTTGATGATATAGTTTTCAAATAGTATGGACATAGTTATAATGACTTTGAACAGTCTACGTAATTTAAGTGAAAAATTTGTCCTATTGAAAACATTTTATGTTCTGCCTAAAGTGAGTCAGATGAAAGTGGCATATGCACGAATTAAGCGGATTTCACTGTAAATAAACCAAAAAAAAAATTAAATTAAAAAAAATAGGAAGCCTACGGGTAGTTATAAATAATAGATTAAGGGCTAGTTATACACAAGGGGTTTAAACTCTGGTTCAACTGAACCTTGATCCATGGTTAAAAGCTGGTTTGGTTTCACAATTACTCATCAAATGTGGTTCAACTAAATCGATGTTTTTTTCAACTTTTGTGATATTTTGCAAGATACTAACCTTTCATTGGTGGAAATTTAATTTGTGATAGTGTCATGAAAAATAAGAAAAATAAATAAATAACTGATAACATGATAATATTTTAACGATATTTGAGAATTAGATAGTGTTTAGCAACCATAAAAATTTGCAGTTGATCAATAAAAAAAATCTTATGATAAACCAGCCAATGAAAAACTTAAACGATTAGGTACTTAACTCACAAAAATCCAACTATAAAGTTAAATTATGGTTCACGATGATTAAACTTGGTTTTACAGACTGCAAAACGATGTTTTCCCTCTGAACCCAGTTCAAACTCTAAATTTAGTCTAAACTGCTATTGTAAAACTAGCCCTATTTGAATGTTTGGATTAAATTCGGATCAAAATCTAAAATCTGAAATCTACTGGGATGTTCGAGGTGATTGAATTTCTGTACCGATCCTATAAAATCTGTTCAGATTCTTCTCAAAAAAGTCCCAGATGGTTTGATGTTGCTCCGGTTTTCAAGGTTTCTGATAACAGATTTACAATAAAATTGCTTCCAAGAAAATAATTTACCTACCTGGTAACATTGAAGGTATTGCATGAAGTTGAAACCGTCTCGTCTTGCTATAGGTGTAACACTATAACAAATAAGTAAATAAAAGCACGAATACTTACGCGATAAAAACGGTGAATTGAAAACATCAGGTTAACAAAATGTCATCAACTTATCTTATTTTGGCATAAACATCCTTTGATGTAACCGCCAAGGCGTTTTTTTGCCACATTTACCTCATTTTTTTCGAACAGTATCGTCTGAAAATCACTTTTTCCTGAATATGTTCGTAACTTCGTTCGAATTTCACGACAACTGTGTCAGAAATGTCATTTTTATTTATATGATAGGTTGGTGTACTTAAGCAAATAATACACGATTTGAGAAGGTAGCTCATGCGAAAAGTGAATTGCCACTCAAATTATACCGTCCAGACTGTAGTTAAAAATTTGATTAACGTTTTATATTATATGTAGGTACCTTAATATGCACAGGAGATCAGATCATAGGAACCACTCGGATTTCCATGCTTCTAGAAAGGGCACAAAACCTGTAATCAATGGAGGGTATAGAAGGAAATGAGAAACTTTCTCCCAAACGACAAACAAAAAGAGAAAATTGCCGATAGCACGCCAATCAAAAAAATGAATTTCATTTAGAATTGACAGAATTTCAAATTATGAAAGATAGACCAAATCGGCCAATAAGGGCTTTTTGAAGTTTTTGTTGTGGTACAAAATTCTTAAAACTTATTTAATGAACGCAACCCGCAATGGACATAATTTAAGAATTTTGTGCCATAATGAAAACTTAAAAAAGCCAAGCTGTAATTCGAAAAATAATGGGCGGATTTAGTTCATCTTTGAACGTGACTGAGATATAAATCCAATGTATGCACTTGCAAAATTTAATTTTGATCCGTGAAGAATTACGCCCTCCAGTTTATTCATGATTTTCAACTTCAAACAGCCGCCATTTTGAAACTAATGGGCGGATTCCCCCCATCGTCGAACCTGACCGAGACATAAACTCAAAGCATTTACACGGAAAATTTCGTCTTTCTCTATACAGAATTATGTCCTTCAGTATGTTGCCAAGTTTTGTTATGTCCCATATAGATATGAATTTTTGGGGGGGAGGTGAGGACTATGATCAGAAAAACTATAGTAAAACATTCCCGAGTTCGTGACATGCCACACTTCGTAGTAGGTAGATTCTACCAAATATACCTAAAAAAAGGTCCATTTCTCTGGCCAACCCCATTTCAAATTTTGACCTGAAAATTTTTGACCTAATTGTGCTCAGTTTGTGCTATGTGCCCTCAATTTTAGAATTTGTGCTCACCCCCTTTCTTAGATATAAACAAAAGAGTCTGGGTGGGGCTGAAGAAATGCTAGCCCCCCATTTCGAATTTTGACTCTAAACTTTGTATGCTAATTGTGCTTCATTTGTGCTAATTTGTGCCGTTAATTTTAGAATTTGTGCTCATTTATTTTCAAATATAGGGACCTCAGAAATTTATGTGTCAGGCCCCCCATTTGGAATTTTGAATTGAAACTTTGCATGCTAATTGTGCTTAATTTGTGCTAATTTGTGCTGCAAATTAAAAATTTTATACTTATTCCCTTTCAAAAATATTTGTGGTTTTATGTCTCCCCTCAGCCCCCCATTTTGAATTTTGACCCAAAATTTTTCATACCAACTGGATTTAAATAGTGCTAAATTTTGCTACCAATTTTGGAATTTGTTATCACCCCCTCTTTATATATAAAAAAAAGTTTGTGGGTGGGGCTGGGGAAATGGTAGCCCCACCCATTCTGAATTTTGACTCAAAACTTGGCATACTAATTATGCTCAATTTGTGCCAATTTGTGCCAACCATTTTAAAATTTGTGCTCACTTCCCAACTCAGATAGGGAGGATGAAAGATTTCCCCTCAGCCCCCTTTTTCAATTTTTATACAAAACTTTGCCCACTACTCTTTTTTGATTTGTGCTTAATTGTGCCAACAAGCTTATAATTCCTGTACATTCAAATCTTTAGTTATTTGCAAAACAAATTTGGGTGAGGCTGGAGAAATGCAGCCCCACCCACTTCAAATTTTGACTTGAAATTTTGCAAACTGATTGTGCTCAATTTGTGCTGATTTGTGCCAACCATTTTATAGTATCTGGAACCTCTCTAACAGAAGTCTCTAGTGAAAAGATAGTTTTGTCAAACGGATTGAGATATTGTACGTATAAGTATTAACGTAATGATTTATGTATTGTGTTTTACAAACTTATTATTTTATTAAAGGTGTAAACTCACTCGTGTGTTTTAAAATATTATTGAGTCTCTGTAACACGTTAAGGTCCACTATAGTTTGTGGATAGTAAACTTGAATACTTGAATTATTTTAGAAGTATTACTGCTTTTCGAGTACGTGATATTTCGTGTATGGTGTAACATCAAAAGTGGTTCTAATTAGGTACATTACCACCTCTTTTGGCTGTTACAACATCACCAATTATGTTTTTTGAGGAGCCGAGTCAGAATTTTGCGTTGATTTCTCAATTTGACCCATTCTTCATCGCCAAATGGGCCCCAAAAAGGGGTTAATTTTGAGTTTTCACCTTTTATTGTGTGATACATCACCAAATATGTTTTTTGAGGCGCCAAGTCCCAATTTGGTGTTCTTTTCTCAATTTGACCCATTCTTCATCACCAAATGAGCCTCAAAAGGGGGTTAATTTTGAGTTTCCACTTTTTATTGTGTGATGCATCACCAAATATGGTTTTTGAGGCTCCGAGTCCGAATTTGGTGTTCATTTCTCCATTGGACCCATTCTTCATCCCCAAATGTGCCCCAAAAGGGGGCCAAATTTGAGTTTTCATATTTTATTGTGTGATACATTACCAAATATGGTTTTTGAGGCGCCAAATCTGAATTTTGCGTGGATTTCTCAATTTGACTCATTCTTTATCCCCAAGTGGGCCCCAAAAAGGGGGTTAATTTGGAGTTTTCACCTTTTATTGTGTGATACATCACCAAATATGGTTTTTAAGGCGCCAGGTCCAAATTTTGTGATCATTTCTCCATTTGACCCTTCTTCATCCCCAAATGTGCCTCAAAAGGGGGCAAATTTTGAGTTTTTATATTTTATTTTTTGATACATCACCAAATATGTTTTTTGAGACACCAAGTCCCAATTTGGTGTTCTTTTCTCAATTTCCCATTCTTCATCCCTAAATGGGCCTCAAAAGGGGGTTAATTTTGAGTTTTCACTTTTTTTTGTGTGATACATCACCAATTATGTTTTTTGAAGTGCCGAGTCCGAATTTGGGGTTTGTTTCTCCATTTGACCCATTCTTCATCCTCAAATGAGCCCCTAAAGGGGCATAATATTGAGTTTTCACATTTTATAATGTGATACATCACAAAATATTGTTTTTGAGGCGTCAAGTCCAAATTTTGTGTTCTTTTCTCCATTTGACCCATACTTCATCCCAAATGGACCCCTAAAGGGGCTTAATATAAACTTTTTACATTTTATCGTGTGATACATCACCAAATGTATTTTCTAAATTATTAAGTATATAAAGCCAAAATTAGCATGAATACCTACTTAATAATTTATACACATATGACCATAAAAATTTGTTTTTTTCTTTCTATTTAATTCACATAGGTTTTTATGATAATATTTTTGATTTGGCAACTTAAATGGAAAAAACTGTCAATAGAGAGTGATCAATGGAAAAATTTACATGTACTTACAAAGTTTTTTAGTAATAACCAGAAAATACCTAATTAAGAAAATCTGACATACTGCAAAGTATGGGTTAAGTATAGTTCCCTCAAAAGTACCAAGGTAAAAATTTGGTACAAATTGTCATAAAAATTGTAATAAAATTGAACTCCTATTTAAAATGGAAGGCTTGAATTTTCTTGATCCTACTGAAAATTTTGTTATAAATGACTATTATTTAGGCTACAGCAGAAATGGGTGATTGTTATTAGTTGGTTGAAATTGCAACTTTAAAATTTCAAAAAAGAAAGTTGGCACAAATAAGCACAATTTAAGATAAAATAATGGGAAAAGTTTTAGCTCAAAATTCCAAAAGGGGGCTAAGACAAAACCTTCCTCACCCCTTATTTCAGTTAATAATTGAGCACAAATTATAAAATGGTTGGCACAAATCAGCACAAATTGAGCACAATCAGTTTGCAAAATTTCAAGTCAAAATTTGAAGTGGGTGGGGCTGCATTTCTCCAGCCTCACCCAAATTTGTTTTGCAAATAACTAAAGATTTGAATGTACAGGAATTATAAGCTTGTTGGCACAATTAAGCACAAATCAAAAAAGAGTAGTGGGCAAAGTTTTGTATAAAAATTGAAAAAGGGGGCTGAGGGGAAATCTTTCATCCTCCCTATCTGAGTTGGGAAGTGAGCACAAATTTTAAAATGGTTGGCACAAATTGGCACAAATTGAGCATAATTAGTATGCCAAGTTTTGAGTCAAAATTCAGAATGGGTGGGGCTACCATTTCCCCAGCCCCACCCACAAACTTTTTTTTATATATTAAGAAGGGGGTGATAACAAATTCCAAAATTGGTAGCAAAATTTAGCATTATTTAAATCCAGTTGGTATGAAAAATTTTGGGTCAAAATTCAAAATGGGGGGCTGAGGGGAGACATAAAACCACAAATATTTTTGAAAGGGAATAAGTATAAAATTTTTAATTTGCAGCACGAATTAGCACAAATTAAGCACAATTAGCATGCAAAGTTTCAATTCAAAATTCCAAATGGGGGGCCTGACACATAAATTTCTGAGGTCCCTATATTTGAAAATAAATGAGCACAAATTCTAAAATTAACGGCACAAATTAGCACAAATGAAGCACAATTAGCATACAAAGTTTAGAGTCAAAATTCGAAATGGGGGGCTAGCATTTCTCCAGCCCCTCCCAGACTCTTTTGTTTATATCAAAGGAAGGGGGTGAGCACAAATTCTAAAATTGAGGGTACATAGCACAAACTGAGCACAATTAGGCCAAAAATTTTCAGGTCAAAATTTGAAATGGGGGGGCCGGAGAAATGGACCTCCTAAAAGAAGAACCCAAATAATATATTACCTATGAAGATCTTCAAAAAAAGTTCTAAATTTAATCCATAGATTAGTTATTATTCACCCTTCAAGAATAAAGTGATCTGATTTTTACATTGCAATAATTTTTTTTTCCAAATCGTAAAAAAGTCCTTCATTTGAAGAATTTAGTTCATTTATCTCATATATCTTCCACCATCTTCGCCCCCGAATTAGAAATTAATACCAACTTAAAAAAATCATGAAATAATGATGAATGTTTGGAGATATTTTGGCGCGATAATTTAAATCAATATTTGGAAAATTTACACATTCGGCCATGGTAAGAATGAGGTAAAAAAACCAAACACGCATATTGTTTACTCACTGGTGAACACGAATTGAAGAAACGAACATAAAAGAATATATTATAGTTTACCTACCAGTAATTATAAGTACATTGCTTTCACGCCATTTTGAAATAATACTCGTAATAATAAACCAACACTTTTAGTACCTATTTCAAGTTTTTGTTTTTTTTTTCAATCGTCGTCATTGGTCAGAAATTAATTAATTTCGTATAACATATAAAATAAAAGTATACATATAAGCTGTTACTAATTTATTAAGTTTTTTTTTTTTTTTAATAATTATTCGTGTAATTAACTGCCTATAAGAATAACATACCTATTACTACATAGATAGTAACAATTTTTCTATATAATTAGTACCTATCCTCTGAAGTAGCAAATGTATTGAGGAGAAATTTTTCGACTTTGAATGGAATTAATATTTTTACTGCGCAGTAAACTCTATAATAATGTAAAAGGAGTCAAATTTTGATCGATAGGAATATGTATGCAATATTTTCATTTATCTTTTTTATTCAAGTGGTTGCATGCTACTACCCGATCCAGATTTAATTACTTAGCAAGTATATTGCAGGTTTATCAATTTAATTTTCATGATAACTATTAACACGTGTGACCACCAAATATACGTCTAGGTTTTGGTAACTTAATCTTTAGGCTATCTGAAGGTAGAAAATCAAAAGTCGTTGAAAAAAGATACTTTCAAATTTTTGACCAAATATATTATTTAATTGCTTCCTCGCTGCGCCATAGACTCATATTTCGAATTTATTTAGCCAAAGGTCGGGTAAAAGTTAAACGATTTCGTTGATATTAAAGATCTTAATCATATAATAAAAATGCTGACGACACTTCAATCGGAAAGGTAGATTTCGTTTGAAATAAACAGAATTTCAAATTATGGGTAAGACTGACCAAAAATCCGCTCTCTAGTTTTCAAATAGTGGCTAATTATTTGAATTTCAAATTTTTAAACAGTGAAGTCAGAGCGTAATTTTTTATAAATGGGAAAAAAATTCACCATGTGTATATTTTGAATCTATATCGCGGTCAGGTCCAAAGATGGGTCAAATCCGCCCATTTTTAAAGTTTTCAGTAAGTATAGGAAGTACAAAATTCTTAAAACTTATAATGAACGCAACTCGCAATACACATGTTTTCAAGTTGTGCATTCTATAAGTAAAATCTACCTTTCCGAGACTGACAACATCAGAAAAGTAAATTTCGCTCAGAATGGATGGAATTTCAAAATATGTGTATTGCGAGTTGCGTTCATTATAAGTTTTAAGATTTTGTACTATAATAAAAACTTCAAAAAGCTGAAATTCTGAAACTAATATCCGGGTTGGATCCATCCATGAACTTGATCGAGATATTCACCCAATGTATGCACATACTAAATTTTTTGTCAATTCGTAAAAAATTACCTCCTGCCACCATTACCAACGAATTTAAAATTCAAATAGTCACCAATTTTCAACTAAACTGGACTGATACATGGACCCAAAGTATACACATGCTAAAGTTTGCTCCGATCCATGAAGAAATAAAGCCCTCTACTTCGTTGACAAATTTCATTATATTTCATATATATATATATATATATATATAAACGTTTGAGAGGAATCTGTTTTTGGGGTCTGGTGACTATGATCTGAACAACTATAGGGAAATTTTCCAGAAGTCGTTAATGTCAGCCTCCGCAATAGGTAGATTCCACGAAATCTACCTAAAAGCTTGTAGATAGGCCTAATATCTATGATAGGCCTACCGAATACGTTTTTATCATAAACAATACGTCAGAAAATTTACAAACTTTTTCTTCAAACAAATTCAACAAATTACTATGAAGCTAAGTACCCCCGCATGATAGGTATGATCACAGAAAACATTGGCATCTTCCTTGTGGTAAGTTAGGCTGCGTTTCATTCTCGCAAACGTATTAGTACTGGAACGCCATTTTCTTTTATCATCAACAACAGCCAGCTTTTTCTGAGAATCTTTTGCATTGTAATTATACAGAGCAGTGGTTCTCAACCTCTTTCGGTCGTGACCCAAAACCAAACAATCGTTCGCATTTCGCCCCCCATATATGGTCACTTTTTTAGTTTGAAAATACGTACACAACCATGCTTTTCGAGAGATTTTGTCAATCCATTCTGAAAGCCTTGGCAATGCTTTGGTTCGCATCCGTAGGTTGATAACCACTGATACGGAGGACTGCAGTTGAGAGAAGACAAACTTTATTCGGTCATCGAGATCACCTGCGCATGAATGAAGAACTTGAATTTCACGAGAAAAAAAAGGTAAGCAGTAATTACAACGTTTTTATAAAATACCACAAAAATGGCTGCCGGTTTCATGAAAATATTTTATTAAATTTTAATCATCTGATAATGGCGCAGTCAGAAAAGGGTAGAGGCCGTCCTTTCTCTTGAAAAACAGAGAGGTACGTATAGATAGAGATATAGTGTTTTAAATTTTAAGATCGCACCACATCTTGTTTTTGCAGTTTATTGTTAAGTTGGTCTTTCTTCTTTAGGGTTTGCGATAGGTGCAAATCAGTTTTTAAAAAGGTTCAAAAGAGGCCGAGCCTCTATTATTTGTTTAAACTGTACAAATGTTTTGTTTAGAGAGGGAGGAGAATAAAAGTGATACCTCATAACAAAAGCAACCGGTCCACAACTGTAGCAGAACTTGTTTTATTTCAACTCGACACCAATTAATATGATTGATTTAAAAATAAAAATAACATAACTGTAGTAATTATATGTTTTAGGGGTGCAGTAGGTACCTAGGTACTGAGTTCCACATAATTTTAACAGAGAAATGTAAGTTAGTCTGTGCAGAAGGTGAAGTAACAATGATCCCTTTCTTGATGTTAGCTAATAAGTAAATTATGTTTAGTTTGATTTATTACTTCCAACCATTAAAAAATATTAGCCCATACTTACTTATTTGAAATCTTATTAAATGGCTTAACTGAAAACAGATTTAAGGATTCAAAGGAACTCAAATCGATTATTTGAAGCAGACTAAGAGTAATATTAACTTTAGAACATATTTTGCGTGGTTTAGTTGTAATTAGTACATTTTATTCTACACCCCAAGTAGGACATGTTTACGAAATCGAAAGTAGAGATTGCTTGCTAGGGGAAAACCTACCTAAAAAATTTAGCTTATCTAAAATGCTTTGAAGAAAACCAGCTCACTTTTTGAACTAATGTTTATTATTTAAAACTGAGGGCCTAGTTGTCTTATTTTTGACGTTGGCCGTGCAACAGGAACCTATCAGTATGTGGTGTTACCACTAACCAGTAACCACGGTTCTATTTGAAGCAGGGAGACTAATACATGATCAAATAGAAAGTTCACGGAGAGGAGGGCGAACATGTTGAATCAAAACACTGCAAAAAAAAAAATTAATAATCTAAAAGAAAGCTTTTTCAAAGAAATAAAAGTCATTTTCTCAGGGCAGTATCTTGGTGCGCAGTGGTGTCAGACTACAGATACAGCGGTACCACACTCCGAGCTTTAGGGGCCTGAATAATGAACCCTGGTCATTGGGAAGCCCGTATTATTATCTAGTCTATTGAGGTATTGGCCTAAGCTACAAAACATGAAAAAACGCACAACCTGATCAGAATACGATGCCCCGACTTTTGACATTTCTGTCACAGAGCCCGAAATGTATTAGAATCAATCAATCAAGAATTTTTCTAGACCAGAAATTTTGAAAGGTGAATAATTTTTCTGAGGGACATAATTCCCCCAAGCCTCTCGTAGCAACGCCACCGAATTTAATAACATTCTTTCTCCTCCTCCTCTCTTCCGATGGAATTAAACATTCTAAGGGAATCGTGAGAATGCAAATATACTTATAAGAAGTAAATTTACATTTTTAAAATTTATTGTATATTTTAAAAATAAAATGGAAGATTTAGGCCTGAAAGAAGAATTCAACCAAATTATATAACTGTAAAACGAAAATATCGGGGAATCGAATAAAATATCCCATTTTGCAAGAAAACTAGACAAAAAGTGAAAAAATAAATTAGAATTTTGAAGAGATTTTTCCAATAAATTTATTTTATAAACTAAGAAACTTGCAAAAATGAATGGAGTCGGTCATCATTTGAAAACAGTTATTTTGGATTTTTGAAGGAAAACTATCAAAAATTTGAAAATACCGTCCCAAAAATTGGCGGCCCTTAATCCACTCAGGTGATTAACCATGACTGAATTCAAAAATTATTCACATACTTGTTAAAATTGTTTTCAATTCTTTTCACTTCAAGTTCAACACTGATCTCCCCAACGGAACAGTTTAACTGATCATTTAGATGTTCCTTATAAGTAATTGATTGAAGAACAGAATTCGAACGAATTTCGGGATTAAGATAGTCTGGACATTGAAAAACGTTGACGAATTCAGCGGATTGATTAGATTATTTTGATAAAATCAAAAAATATTGGGTTTTCAAGTGAAGCACAGTACTAAAAAGAAAGCTTCAGATGCATGGAACTCCCTCCTAAAGAAAGAAAACAACGATAACAACAATTCTCTGCATAAAAATGATAAATGAAGCGTTTTCAAACCATCATTTAGGTATATTGGTTCCAATTTTTCTATGACTCGATTGTCTGATTGAACGACAACCGTTTCAGTGACCCTCCGTCTCATCTTCATCACGGGATATAAGTTTAGCCTATAATTATTTGGTCGGTGATCCAGGAACACAATCGAAAACCAAGAAAGTTAATTTTTTCAATAAGAAGGTTAAAAACTCCTGACATGAATATCACGATATTATGAAATATTTTTCTTCTCTAAACTTACCTACACACAGTCGTTTTGGCTAAATAGGCTAGGCCTACATAGTCCAATTAAAATAAACTTAGATACCTACACAACTAGTTGTCATTGTCAACCGTGGAAAATTTTTGTCAAAATAAATTCATTTGAAGCATACTTTTGAATAATTACGAAAGATTCTATAGGACAATAAATATAAGTCCAAAAAAAAAATCGTTCTTTTCTGTATCCCGGCCACATATAATGTTTTGTTAAAAGTGAAATCACCATTTTGAAATCGAATCCTGAACGCAGTGGAAGTAAACTGAAAATCATGTCACCTGGTCGTCCCAACTCCCCAATTACAAAATACCCTCTTTCAAGCGACAAACCCCCTAAGTAATAAAGGAAATATCGACCATGCGCATTTTCGTTCTAACGAAATAAAAAAAAAAAAAGAAAGAAAGAAAAGAAAGAAAAAAACGATCGAATAAACCCATCAACAGTTTCTTTTCTGTGATGGTCTGAATGCAGAAAGCTACACCAAAATGTTTTAAGCGACGAAACAAAAAAAGTGCAAAAATAAAACTTGTCTAACAACTTTATTTTTTAATGCTGAATAAGAATGTAACACATCTCTAAACATTATAACATAAGCTATACACATTATCGTACATTCGATGAAGTTACAAATTTTTATTCATTTCGAATAATTAAAAAAAAAAAAAAAAAAAAAAAAAACGCTTTAATGGAATTAAAATAAAGTTTTAATTTGGTAAAAAAATTAATAATTGGAAAAAGGAAATTGGCTCATATTCTTGTACAGTAGGTACCGACACTTTTTTCTTTTTTTTTTATAATTTAGGGTACTTTTTTGTGTGAAAATAATTTAAATTTGCATCGATTAAAATAAATGTTTGTTGTTTGCGCATGCAAAATTAAAGAAAAATAAAAAAGCGCGCATTAAATTTTACCCCTCCCCGACAGAATTTCAAATAAAAGTTAAATAATACTTCTCCAATAGGTACACCTATATACCGCATATGAATAAAATTTTGGCAATTTTTCAAGAAATTTTCCGATTTCCAATTGGCTGATTTATGGTTTAGGGCTACACAATATCTTAAGACACTTACTTCGCCTATTGGCACCTATAAAGACGATTATGAGTGGATATAAAAATTAAAATCCAAATAAATGAACAATTGGGTACCTACTATTTTAATTATACCAGTTATGGGTTAATTGTTTTTGATTATGAACCAAACCCTAAAATACTTCATTAAATTAGGAATTTTAGCAGTGATCGGTGAATTGCAGACGCTACATGTCATATAAATTTTTTAATTTTTTTTTCAGAAGTACACGAAGTAAATTTTGAGATCAGTCGTGAAGTTTATTTTAGACGCAAGATTTTGACCACTGGATGCATTTTCAATAATTAATTTTTCAATATTGGCTTGAGATCATTCAAAAGAAGGTCATAGATGAAAAACGCAAAATAATAGATTAAGTCTGAATTTGGCCTATTTTAGGTATAATTGCAGTACAAAAATCGATGTATAGCCTGGTCTGATATATACCTACTTGAAAAAAAATGCAATATTTATATAGGCTTTATGCTTTAAAGCGCTTTAATTTTTATACCCTCCCTTTTTTTTATTGGCTTAACAGTGGAAATTAATTATTAGTCTAAAAGAAAAAAAATGTGCGAAGTGAAACTGAAAAAAATTTTAGCCAATCAGTGATTTTTTCTTAACAATAGATGTATTTTTTCAACGTTTACCAATAAATTTTTACGGTTAGAGAAAAAGAATGCAAATAATCCCCACTCATCCCAAAGGAAAAAAGAAAAAAAAAAGTATTGTTTATGATCTTCATCAGAAATTGAGGACGAGAACAACGAAGGTAATACAAAAAATCAAAGTCAGTTCGTTCCCCACCCCAAATTTATATCGAACTCAATACCTCAAATTACATAACGTCTCCTTATGTCATTTATTAATATAAATTTTTTCTTTCCTTATTCAGAGAATACTGAATTTTTGTTCTTTTCTTATGTGAAGCAAAAATTGCGGCCAAATATTAATTCTTATCGTTACAAATATTGATAGATTGTCCTACGTACCAAAAAATTAATGGAAAAAATTCCACCCGTTAAGACCACAGCCATTGAACATCAGTTTGTTGGAGCGCCTTTATACACCGAATACGTACTTACGTATCTTTTGTTTACCTATCAGCGGTAGGTACATTTTCATTTAACGAAATGAACAAAAATTTATTTTTCAATCATCGAGATAATTTTCACGTCTTTCAGCAGATGTGGATATCGTAATAATGGTGCACAATACAGCCTATCATACAATTTACATGATCGAACATTTTTGGACTTTACAGATACAACATAGAAATATAATTTTATATACATATCACAATATTGCCACAATATATAGAAAATAGACTAAAAACACGGAAGGAAAAAATATGTAATTTCACGCAGTTAAAAAGTGAATAACTAAATTTTATAATTTTTTTTTTCTCAACATTTTCACTGAATGTAACTGACTCACTTTAACAAAATAATAAATAAATGAACAAATAAATAAATAATAATGGAAAAGAAAAACACCTATAACTTAGAAAAAAAAATTGAGATATGTTATTGTAAAACGGGACTAGCTTTTATCGATTGATTGGTTAATTGTTCAAAAAAGAGAGAGAAAAAAAGAAGGAAAACAAGAAAAAAACTGAAAACAAAAATGCTTGAAGGAAAATTCCCGACATTGAAGTGTAACGATATTTCTTAGTTTTCATTTTTTTTTTTTTTTTTTTAAATAATGTGGTCGTAAGCTTATTGCACTCGTCTAAATTGGACTATAAATTAAATCAAATAAATCGTAACATAGGTATGATTTAGACAATTAAAAGACTACGTATTCTGTTGTCAGTGATAAGGACTTCTAAACAAGTTGGAATAAATTCTCAGATTTTTAACGTAACATTAAAGCTACAATAGCAGCCCCAATTAAAATCGAAAATCAAAAATCAAAAAACAAAAGTAGTGGAGGGTGCACGAACCAAGAGCGACTCCAGGAGGATGACCCATGGGAGCATTCTTCCACTTCCTTAAAAAAGAAAAGTAACAATAACAACAGCAACAACAATAATAACAAATTAAGATATTTTTAATCCCCCTTGTAGACACCAATGATCATGTTTATTAACAACCCTCTCACCTATCCTCCCACTATGCTATCCCCTAAATGAAGTCTTGGAGTCACCCTCAGCGTCAGTCCATATTTTTATACGTTAGCAGTACTATAGCCAGAATTTTATACTATATATGCAAGAAAGTTGAAATCTGAAAAATTTGAAAAACGATACAAAAATTTTTCAGCCAAATTAATTTATGATTTAATCGGAATAGGTACATTTTACTATAAAGATCGACGCTTTGAAAACGGCCATAGGCTGTTAAAATTCTCAATTTGAGGGGAAGACGTGGCTGACCCGACCCCACGTCTTTGGCAATCGTCCAATTAATTAGATTTGTCTCATGACCACAAGAATTTCGACCATAAAGTGAAATATCACCGAGTTCGGCGAACTAATCACTCACACGCTGCAGACAAGCAAGCAAATGAATGGTTATATATAAGATAACTTACTCCAAATACAAAAGTGAACAGCTGAGAGCGATTCTCATAAATGGTAACGAGTAGGCGACAAAAAGTAACATATTGTTTCCTCCACATTCGGGAATCTTCCTCCAAACTACATTCGAACAAAATGCCACCGCATTACCGTGGCTAAGATGCACGGTAGGTACGTCGGATGAACGTATATATAATAAATTATATCATATCGATATTAAAGGATTTCAAGCTCTTGACTCGGATTTTATCGTCGAATTCGAAAGATTAAGGCTTGGCGTCGTCGATTCGGAGGGTGATGACTCGATCGATGAGGTAGTGGAGGAGGCACCACCGCCGCCACCTCCGCTGCTCACCGCCAAATCGAACGGAGTTGCTGCTGCTGCCGCAGCCGCCGCAGCCGCCGCTGCCGCTGAGGAACTGCTGGAATTGGCGGCAGCTGCGGCGGCCGCCATCACCGCCGCCACCGACGTAAACGGCGGCGTTGCGCCGCCGTTAGCGCCGCCGGAGTTGAGGGTGGCGCCTAACGTTCGCGAGTAGCTCTCCAGCAGATCGCTGGTGGTTGCGCCGGCCAGATGCGGCCCGTAAAGGCTTCGATAGAATTCGTGGTGTCGGGCCGCATAGTTGGCCGGATGCGGCAAGGCGGAGGCGCGACCCGCCAACGAGGGCACCATTTTGCCGGTCGAGTAAACGCTATTGGAGGAGATGGAGGTGCGCACGTCGTTCTCTTTAGTTGCCATGTCTGCCAGCGACCAGATGCGTGGTTTGACGATGGGAGAGGAGGCGTCCGTTTGGTGTAAGCTAGGGGTGGGCGGTGGCGACGACGACGCCGAATGGAATCTCGAATTGGCGAGGTGTAGATGGCTGTGCGGATGGTGAGGGTGGTGGTGTTGGTAGGCCGGGTGCAGCAGATGGGGCGGGGGTCGCGGGGGCTCGCTGTACAGGCATTCGGGTGATCCAGGCTCGCTATCCGGCCTCGATTCGCTCCACTCGCTGCCGGTGTCAGCGGCGCCGCCGCCGCTGCCACCACCGCCTCCGTGCTCGCGGTCCACCAGTTCGAGGCGATGGTGCGTCGAACGATCACCATCTTCGCTGGAGGCTGTGCCGGAATCTTTGGAATCTGTTGGAACAACCGGTAGGATTTACATGAGCTTTGAAATTTAGTTTCTCGGCTGAGGGGGAAAGGGTTCACATATTATATGATGAGACTTGTAATGGGGTGATGTAGTGCCCTAGTTCCTAACTGAGATAAATACCAGTAGCTAACGTTAATGAACACTTTTATTCCTTTTACGTTCAGTTAATTTTTATAAAACCGACAAAAGATTAGACCAATGAACAGAAAATGTGTGAATGGATAAATTTTGACATTTTAAATCCAAAATTTTTGGTACATATTAACTCACTATTGAAAACCTCGAGAACAATTTTCAAAAAGTAGTTGAGTACTGCGAAAAATGTATGGGTGTAGCCATTTTTACTACGTTGATGAAAGAAACTATGTGTAAGTTATATTATTTATTGTTAGAAGCTATTGTTATGTATCACAAAACGTCATCTGTAAGCTTTTAAAGCACACATTTTTGTAACGAATTCCAGAGATTTTTATAGAAACTAAAATTATCTCTCATTCATCTAAATCCCGATATTTTCCACCAAGCACATTATATTCTTATTATTAGGTACAAGGATCATTTCTAGGTACCTACTTAATCTTTTGTAACTTGGTTGCACATTTACATTTAACTGGAACAATATAAATTTTAACCCATATTGTCTGCAGTATAGTTGAACCAAATTCAGTGACGTAGCCAAGGGGGTCTGGTAGATCTTTCATCTTCTTTTGAAAGTAAAATTTTCTTTAACCACCCTCAATCTAATTACTTGAGCCAATAAATATGAATTTGTAATTTGAGGATGTAACATGATGTCAGTGGCGTTTTCAGAGAAGGTTAAATACACTAGTGCTTCCATTGTAAGCAGTTTGTCTCTTATTTTTCCAGACTTTTTATGCACCTGTACACGATAATTTCATTTTAAATATGTAGACTTTTTTTAAATTTTAAAGTCATTTTCTTTTTCTTTTTTTCCCCCTCTTTTTTTATCGAGTACATCCTGATTTTAATTTTCCTTTCCGGTAAAATGTATAAAATTTATAGCGAGTAGTAAAAATGCACAATAAAAGTATACACCTCTAACTGATGAACGCAAAGTTTTCTGCTTCCAATTGAAAATTATGGGGCTTAATTTTTAGGTCTACCACTGATGATTTGCACTGATAGAATTTAAAAGAGAAGAGGTAGTTGGACCTAATTATTTTTGCTTTAATGGCATAATAGCTGACGGTAATAATCAATAAATATAGTTGAATTTATGTTAATCATAATCACGCTGGCTCACTTACATCAGAGGAATAATGTGGGAGAAGTAAACCCTTTAACAAAAAACATATAACATTACTTTACTAAGAATATCCGGTATATGCCGTAACATACAGAGTAGTTCAGTATAGTATTACTAATACTAACGTAAATCGACTTAATATTCAAAAATAATCATTAATCATCCTCAAACTCACATATATGATTCAGAAAATTTCAAAAAAGATGAAGCCTGCAATTTTAGGCGAATCTTAGCCAGAGACGAAGCTAGAAACTTTTTGGGGAAAAGAGCTCAAGGTTCTATCATGTCTTCCTTTAATGAAAATGAATAGAATTTTTTAATTTTTTTAACACGGCATATTTTCGAATTTTTTGGAAGGAGCTTCATAAGACCCATGCCCAAGTTAGCTTGGCCATTGACCTTAAACACGACAAAAATCAACGTTTCAGACATTAAAAACTTGTCATAAAATGGCTCGATTGTGAATGATCATTTGGCCAATCGTAGGTACAATAGGTACTATATAATTTTTAAGAATATATCGTAATATTTTTCGGAAATTAAATTCTCGTAATCAAAAATATATATCCTACGGAGTAATCAATGGCTGTAGAAATGCGCATAGTTCAGAACTACAGTAAACGATAAAATTTACAACAAATTAGGTGAACATTAAAGTCATTCCTTAATCACATAATTACATTTCAATGTAGGTAATTTAGGTACAAATTAATCGATGACTGGTTAGGTAAGGGAGCTTGAACAAGTTGGTCTTATGGTATAAAAAAATTATATACTTATTAGGTATAAAAGCAAATGAGAAGGAGAGAAACCGAGAAAGAGAGAGAGTGAGAATGAGGGTGCAAAGAGGCCTGCGAAGGTGGCTTGTATACATTTAACTAAATTTCAACTTTCATGACCGATAAAAATCTTTAACACGTGTAAAAAGTAAAACTTCTTTTCGACGACGGTTTGTAATGAGTTTTCACCTGTGGTTTAGAATGACACGATATTTCACTCGTATTAACGTCATACGACTTCAAGGCAAGACGGTTGACAAAACGTTTCTTTTCGGATGAATAAAAAATAAATAAATAAGAGAAAAAGTTCTTTGGTAAATTTTAATTCGTGCTTAACCGACTATTTAACCTAGGGTACAGGTACTAGGTACATTTGCTTCGACTAAAGTAGATAGGTACTTGGAAATACAAATTTAAACGCGTGTAAGTATTCAACCATGCATTTCATATAATACAAGCAGATAATGCTTCGAGCTATTTTTAACGCCCAAGAAACTTTTTGTATGCACCACATAGCTGAATAAAATTTCAACAATAATATCTATCTTAAAAGCATGAAAAAATTTTATCGCATTATTGAAAAAGATATCATTATGTAATATTACCTACTTCTGTAAGAGATCAAAAATTCGATAAATAATTAAAATGTTCGAAATTTTTATCTTTCGAATTTTATAACAGAACGTTCTACTGGTTGCGGCTGTTAATACTGGCAGAAGTGTACGTTCACGCTAGTGAAATTGACTTTGATAAAATTGTTTAAACCACTGTGATACGTCAATTAAAACTAAAAAAAGCTATTGTATTAATTTTTTACAACTTTTGTAGCCGGTACATTCCTACCTAGCTGAGGATATTCAAGGCTATTCACAAAAATGTCGTCCGTTCGTGAGATGCTAGGTAAAATATATACAACTATTATTCCGAGAATTAGGAATAATAGTTGTCTATAATTTGTTCGACACGTTTTTGTAGACAAACTGAATCGTCTGCAAAAACGGGATGGAACAAAGGTCCCCGGCTGAAAGAAAGCCCGAAGCTCCTGTTTCGCTAAATTTTGTGTCCCTGAAAGTTTATTATTTTAATTTACTATATCTTTAATCTTATTCATAATACAATACTACTTTTTTTTACAAATGTCTCTTAATTTTACTTTGCGGGATTGATCATCGCCTAAAAAAAAATATATTAAAATTTTTTATTTGAGCATAAAAATTTATTTTTGCAAATGGACTTAATTAAGATAATTTGGTATAATCAAATTTATTATGCTTTTTTTTTTTTATTATATTGTAATACAAAATATGGACTTAGAGTTACGGACCATTAACAATGTATTGCTCCCAATGCCAGATCATTTATTTGATTGTGCGCATTCATAACAACACAATTTATTTTTAAATTTACATGGACCAATATGGCTACTATGAGTGTTAATAAACTACACCAACCGATTAGTAGTAAATGTACCTGTTTATTGTGTCTTGGTATCCTAGATCAGGGATTTTCAGTTCTGTTATATTTCAACGATTTAAAATCATATGAATGCAAGGGCGTACATAGATTCATGGTACAGGAGAGATCAACATATTTTTGGTTGTTTCTTCTTGACCCTTCTGTTGCAAGTTCACCACCACCAAAAAGCACACAATAGTTTTTTATGTTAGGCATTAAGCTTTTTTTCGAAGCTAAGAGGGCGTCCCAAGTCCCAGGATTCCCATCATTTACACCACTACTTTGAAGGATTGGAAAAAATATGAAAATTTCCAACGATTGTGACAGTTATTGCTCACTCATTCGCTGCAGTTTTTCTTTCTCTAACTATTCCCTTTTCTTTTTACTTTCTGTACTTAAATTTTGAATGCTATTGCTCTTACACGGCTTCTTTTTCGTACTTTTAAAATTACATCCAAAAACAAATTTTTAAACTATGAAATTCATAGTCTTTTATTTTCTTTTCTTGGAAGTTCTTTTTAATTAAATGTGGTTCACCAAGTTCGTTTTACTGCAGTTAATTAAAGTATGTTGACACCTCCATCCCTAATTTGGTTCACGATCTATTTGAACTTTTCATTACAAATCAAATATTTCATTTTGTAATCTAATTATATCTTTTCAAAATGTGCTCGCTAATAACTCGTTTGTTTCTTTGAAATATAATTAGTTTAATCCATAAAATATGTTAATCCATTCTTATGAGATGATTCAAGGTATAGGTATGTGTTAGGTCCCCTAAATTTGGTTGCTCAGACTTAGAAAAAAAGTATATTTACAGTCTTCTATATTACGTTTTGGAACCTTTTGCTTTTCAACTGTTAAGGCGCTTTTTGTTGGACTTTTGCACACTACAGTAGAAATTTTATCAGTCAGAAAATCACTGCCAATGCGCACACAATAATTTAGACCTGAGCGTGCATCTCCGCCAAAATACTTCCATATAAAGTTTCAACTTAATTTTCCGAAACAAAAACAGCAATATTCATGAAGAACGCTTCGATTATAACATCTGTTCAGTTTTTCATGTCAAACTTTCATGTTAAAACCTATTAATATTGGGTAATGAAATTCGAAAAATACCTAAACCTCATAGAAAGATCACATCCCCCCTCAAGCACCTCTTACAGCTACACCATTTAACTAATCCAGACATTAACACAGAGAAAAAATTCAATATGATTTGAGTTCCCTTAGGCTCTACTACGTGGGCTACCAATTCTTAGAATATTTTAGCACGGTTCATAGAATATTCGCAGTATTTTTTCGGAAAAATTTCAGTTTCATAATTGAAAAATGGACACCATTAAAATTAACAATACGGTTTAGCGTACCTATATTCTACACTTTGTAGAAATAACAAAAAAAAAAAAGAAAAAAAAAAGAAGAGATTACCTCCGACTAAAAAGACTGTTTGCTAATGCATACTTATAACCGACCGGTAATTGGACGTTTGCCTTTTAACAGGCAGCACTTGACATGCAAATAAGGCTAAAATATAAGCTTATAATTAATTCGCCTGACTATGTACGTGCGCACGACATATTTAACATTGAATAACGTATTCCGTAAAACAACAAGAATTCCATATTTTAATTGACGAAAGCGAAAAAAACACAAACACACACTCATACAAAAAAAAAAAAAAAAAAAAAAAAAAAAAAAAAAAAAAAAACAAAAAAAAAAAAATAGTCGACAATTCACAGATGTGATAGCCAACGTATACATATAACCGTCCGAAATTAGTCGACTGTATGTGCATGTCTTGATGCCATTAAAAACATATATTTAAACTTCTAACACCTTTGATCAGATTACCTCCCTTTGACCGCGAATGGGTATTATATACCTTTATTTGGATTTTAAGACTATTCAAATTCTTCAGCCTAAATTACGATCTCGCGATAACGTATATATAGCTCTATAAAATGACTGCAGTTTGATTCTTATTCGAAAAAAAATAATTAGGCCGTCAGTCAAGAAACGGATAGTTAAGGATATCACCGTAATATAATTAAAAAACATGAAAAAATGAATGAACAAAACATAGAATAATATAAGCTGCGTATAGATGTCGATACGTTTATACAAATAAGCACCCAAGTCGGTGTAATGATATAATTTCACTCACCCAACATATTGTCTTTGCAGTCACTGACACTTTTTCGACCATCCGAACCATCGTCGTTGTTGTTGTCGTCATCTTCGACTCGATTTCTTGGTTCCCACGTCATCTTGTTCTCTTTTTTTAATCTTCTACGAGCATTTGCAAACCAAGTGGACACTTGCGTTAACGTCATTTTCGTAATTATTGCTAACATAATTTTTTCACCCTTCGTCGGGTACGGGTTTTTTTTATGCTCATTCAGCCACGCTTTTAAGGTACTGGTCGTCTCTCTGGTCGCATTTTTCCTTCGAGCTCCGTTCAAATCCATGGCATATCTACGAGCGAGACAACAAAAAAAAAGAAGGGAAAAACATAAAATTAGTCGCTCGATCGTGAAAAATTAACAAAATTATATTAAAAAAAAAAAAAAAAAAAAAAAAAAAAAACTACCAGGAACTTATGATAGGAATCTCCGCATCCTATCGGTTCCATGGGTTTTGAGATTTTGAGGTAGACATTCATTCAAGAACTTGATTTTTTCGCCAAATAGGTATTTCCACTTATTTCTTTCGTAATCTCCACTTCTTCGGTGCCAGAATTGGAAAGATTTGTGAAAAATTGTGTTTAATAAATTAATTCTTCATCCATGGATAGGCAACAAGCCATACATTCACATTTCATTTTATGGTCGAATTGTTTTTCTCAATTTTTGCGAAGTATCACGCCGCCGCCTGTACACTACAATGGAGGCTTAAAAGTAATGTACATTTGATCAAAACTGGAAAATGATAAGAGTTATTCAAATTTTAAAAATGAAGACATGATCGTCACATTTGTAGGTTGGAAGAACATCGAAATTCTGGATAATTTATTGCTTTTTAGTAGGTACCTACAGCAAGTTTTAACTTACAGTAGCTATACATTTGTCTCAATAATGAACCAGTTTCCTCATCCAGTTAATGAAGAATTCGGAAGTTGAAAATTTAGTGTCTACAATTTTCTCTCTTTCCCGAAATTAAAGAGAGATTTTTTTAAATGCATTCATTTCACCACAAATGATGAAATTAAGGATGTTATGATGTTGTGGATCAAAAAAGACTGCTATATAATTCTTCATTGACAGGATGAGAAAACTGAACTGGTTTGTTGTTGGAGAAATGTATAGCTGTAGCCTAAATCCAGACTACCTACATACAAAAGTAAAACATTATGTATGTTCTTGTAGCCAATAAAATTTATTTCTACGCTTTTTTAATATATGCATATATATATATATATATACCTATATATTTCTTTCACTCTCGAATTCTGACACAGTGTGCAGTACCTTTTCGGCTGCCTCTCGTAGGAAAGAAACATCTTTTATGGAATGAGGTTAAATGTGCATATATGTCTCCGTCAAATGCGAAAATGAGCCTTTTTCAAATATGTTTAGGCACTTACTATTTTTCGGTCAAATCTTATAATGAATCCGCATTAAAGCTTTTGACTGCGAATGAAATTAGGAATTATATTATTATATATTGCGTATCACTCTCCAGCATTTTTTATAATTTATTATATAATTTTTCCAATTTTTATCAATATTATTAGTTGGTCAAAATCAATAAACCATAAAATACTATAGGCGTAACTATCAGAAGGTTAGAGGGGCTATAGCCACCCAGATCTCAAATTAACCCCCAGATAAAATTCGTGTTTATGTAGAAAAAATTTACCCTTTTGATAACTACAAACGTATATTATGTATAAGAATAAATAGCACTTCTGACGGATTTTCAATAAAATCTGAAAGCATCGCTAGTGGGCAGTAAATAAAAATCTAGCAACATACTATATACACTCTGCTTCATGTTATTGCTTTATACAATACTCTCAAAGACTATACTCATATTTGTGTTACACCATTTATTTTTTTTTTATCCTTTTTTTGCCTGAAGTTGTGGTTCTCAAATAGCTGAAAAATGAGTACCATTTTGTCCTTTTTTAAACCAAAAAGAAAGGAAATAATAGAAGATAGTGATAATGATGACAGTTCTCTTAATTCATGTTCATCAGCTTCTACGCTTCTACCTCAAGTGACTTAATCGATGAAACGTGAGAATTTTTTAGAAAATATTGGTACTTAGCTACGTATATGTCAAATATTAAAAGTCAAAATAATTCAAATGTATTATTAATGAATCTATAGAAAAATTTCAGTTATTTCAAGCACTTTTTTCTTCTTTTTCAATACTAAGTTATACACGAGAATTTGTTGTAATTGAAAAAAAAAAGGTGCTTGTAATGCCTGAAATGTTTCCATAATAATACGTTTGAATTAATTCGACTATTAATATTTTATGATTTATTAATTTTGACTAACGAATAATATTAATAAAACTTGAGCCAAATTCTATAATGAAATTATACAAAATGCCGGAAAGTAATACGCATTATAGGTATATAATGCCTAATTTCATTCATTCAGAAGCTATAACGCGAATTCATTACAGCATTCATTTTGTAAATTGACTGCGACGTATATAATTTACCCAGGTAAAGTTTCTTTATTCTAACGTACAAAGCATCTTTATAGGCAAAATATTATGCAAGCTTTTTTTTTGTTTTTTTTTGCACTTATGAGCATTGTTTTCGAAAAAAAACGTAGCTTTGATAAAATTAATCAGCATGAAACGCTTGAGAAACTCACTTAAAATGAAGAGTATCGTTACCCAGTAGATATAGGCTAATCTATTATAACCTGTCAGAAAGAAATGAAAGTCATTTCATGAGCGAGAATTCTGTTTGAACATTCAGTATCATTCCCTTTACCCTATATCATTTTGATTAAGTTGAATTGAATTACAATAACAAGCAGCCTAACAATGCGGCAGTTATGGTTTGTTCACATATCATGATTTCGATCAAACAATACCGTCAAGAGTAACATCGACTTTACCGAACTGCTTGAGAAAAACTGTACCTCTACAATAGGTCAAATTTATCAAAAATCAAACCGATATAGTCTTTTCAGCCTTTAGCAAGATATATAGGCCCAAGCTGTGCCGTACGTCAGCGGCGGGTTTACTAGGAGGCCATTGAGGCCGCAGCCTATGGGCGCAAAGGCAAAAGGGCCTAAAATCAAATTTTTTTAATTTCGAATCGGCGACGTTGTATTTTTTGGTGATCTTTTACATTCTTTTAGCTGGAAACTTTGAATTAGAGCGCAAAATTTACGTGAACTGTATGGCTTTACATAATGTGTAAATCCGCCTCTGCCGTAAACCTTAATCACGTCGTTTTGCAATAAGTATAAAATTTCGAAAAAAATACGAGTATCTGCATTTGGTTTAAATTAGGATATTAAGTTTGTACTAAACTTATTATTATGGTAATGTTAAGAAATGTTATTTATAACTTATGATGATTTAAAAGGAGTTTTCGTTAAAAATTATTTATGACACATAGAGATGATTAATACTTATTATTATTACCCGTTATTTACACGTACTTATTATAATATCTGACGTATCCATACAAAAGTCAATACAACCACCTCTGAACCTCTCACATAAAATGAAATACTACCATTTTTTTTGAAACTTGATTGAACATCCGAATATTTAAGCTATGAGAGTGGACTATCGTTACTTCTTAATTTAAAAAAAAAAAAATTCCTAATTCAAAACTTGGGTCTTTATTTCAAGCGATATGATCTTACGTTCATATTTCCTCGAATGAATAACAATAAAAACTAAAGAAGAATATGAAACGAAATTATATTTCAATTTAACAGATATGTTTAATTAAATTTTTTCAAAAATTCTCGGCTTGAGAAACGTTTTATTAATGAAGAGCTTAAAAACCAAGTAGCGGTAAATGTAGGAAAAACTGGAGGAGCTATAACTTCCGAGAAAAATTTGAGGGCCATTGAACTCCAATAAAAAACATTATTTTCGAAAAAATGTAACATATCATTAAAATTATTGTCTTCAAATTTTTTTTGAGTGGGGAGCACCAAAAAGATTATAGCTCCCGGGTGTCAAAATCATAAATACACCTCCGACGTCTAGAGATGCGTATAACAAAATGTATACCGGTGGTATCGAAATGAGTGCTGATAGGGTTGGATAAATTAATATTAAACTGAATAAAACATTAAGCAATGACAACAATAGGGTACCGGACATGACTCTCAGAATTACTTGAAATTAATGAGAGAGATAGTCTAAGGCCTGTGAATGAAAGTTCTGAAATTTGTTTTGAAAAATATTAAATAGAAAGGAAGATATAAGATGTCAAAGTTGCGCTGCACCAAAAACGGTACCTTGATGCGCGCCCTGTTCATTTTTGATCCCAAGGCTCAAAATGAGGGGAAATTTTGAATTTTCATATTTTGTAGTGTAATACATCATTGGTAATAGTTTTTATCTGCTAATTTTGAATTTGATATAATTTCTTAATTTTACCCATTATGTGATCTCACAGGGGTTCTGAAAGGGGATAATTTTGAATTTCCCTATTATATTGTGTGATACATTGTTGGTAATTTTTTTAGACTTGAAGTTTTATTTTGACATGCATTTCTTCATTCAACTCCTTATAATGCGATCCAAAGTAGTTCAGATATAACTAGCTAATTTTAGCTTTTCATATTTTATGGTACGATATATTGTTTATAATGTTTTACAAGTTTTTGAGTACAAATACAAAAATCTTATTTTTCTTACAAGTAAGCTGGGAAAGTGGTTTTACTGAATTTTGTTGTTTTTTGTTAGTCTCAAAAAACATGGGCATCCAATACCTAATAAATCACCCAATAATAAGGGAAGATATAATTGCAATTCCTTTTTTGGGGCCACAGGAAGAAAAAAAGTAGTTCAATCTAAAAATGGATTGTAAATATAATCTCAGTGCCTCAGAAAACATTATTTATGGTGTATCACTCAATAATACCTAATAATTTTATTTGAACCCCCTGTTTAGGGTCACAGAGGGGTCAATGAGGTGTTTGATTTAAAAATAGATTGCAAATCTAAACTCAGCGCCTCAAAAAATATTATTAATGATGTATCACTCAATAATATCTAAGCATAGTATCTCAACCACCTGTTTGTGGTGACAGGGGACTCAATAAGGGGTTTGATCAAAAAATGGATTGCAAATCTAAACTCAGCACCTCAAAAAATATTATTAATGATATATCACTCAATAATATCTAAGGATATTATCTCAACCCCCTATTTGGGGTCACAGAGGGCTCAATAAGGGGTTTGATAAAAAATGGATTGCAAATCTAAACTCAGCACCTCAAAAAATATTATTAATGATATATCACTCAATAATATCTAAGGATATTATCTCAACCCCCTATTTGGGGTCACAGAGGGCTCAATAAGGGGTTTGATAAAAAATAGATTGCAAATCTAAACTCAGCACCTCAATAAATATTATTAATAATATATCACTCAATAATATCTAAGAATATTATCTTAACCCCCTGTTTGGGGTCACAGAGGGGCCAAGGAGGGGTTCAATCTAAAAATGGATTATAAATGTAAACTCGGAGCCTCAAAAAACAATATTATCGATGTATCACTCAATAACATCCAAGAATATTATCTTAATTCCATTTCTTGGGTTACAGAGGGCTAAATGAAGGGTTAAATCTAAAAATGGGTTGCAAATATGAACTCTGCCCTCAAAGTAAATAACTCCCCAGGCACCACCAAAAATTTTTTCCAAAGGCTGTGCTCTAATATAAAAACAAATAAAGAATAATTGGTTTTGAATTTTCTTAGTTTTTATTGTTTTTCAATGTTTTGAATTTATCTATAAATAAGAGGGTGGGGCGGTGCAAGTGCACATCTTTTCATCCCCTCCCTCACAGTCACCATGAACTATCTAAATTGATGAACTTAATTAAACCAATGTTCAAATACAGGAGAGAGAAATGAATGAATGAGAAATCTGTGAAAGAGGTGAAAAATTTGCTGATGTGTTAATTCTATGACATTACACCCACTGCTCAAAAAATATCACAATGTTTTTTGACAACTCAACTTTACCATTCATTTTCTCCCATTCTATCCTACCAATTTTAATACGGTTTTCACTGATATTTTTTATTTTTTTTAAAGAATTTTAAAATATGTTTACTGAAAATCATGTCCGGTACCCTATTAAACTGGTTCATTTCTCAACACTTTCAACCGTTCTACAAATTTTGTTGGAGAAAAATGAAAGAAAAAAATCGTATTTTCCAGTTTCCTTATTTCCTCTTTATAAATAAATATTTCCACCAACTATACCTGATTTTAAATGAATAGTAGTACTGAAAATTCAGTAAAAATCTTTCCGAGTGCACAAAAGACATTAAGTAACTATGAGAAAAATGGGTGTTTTTCACATTGAAACCGTTCACCCATGGAGAATCCACTAGGAGAAAGAATAAAAAAAAAAAAGAGAAGAACCCAAGATCTGAAAATCTTAAAACATTTGGGGTTAAAAAGGATAGTTTCAAACTTTTCGGTTCAATTCAACCATATATTTGATGATTAAATGCTTAAAATCGCGCTTCATTAGAGCTTTATTGAAAATATTCGTATTTTTTTTATTTTACAATTTGCTTATCTTCGAAGAGCTCGCGCAGCATTTATAAATATACAGTAATACAGAATAAAAGATCGAAAAAATAGAAATAAAAAAGTCTTTAGAAAAAAATTAACCTAAGTAATAGAAAAAAAAACTTCACCACTTCACCCAAATCTTTAAAAAAATGTAGGGAATGAAAATTCTGCTACGTTTCCAAACATTCATCGTTTATCACTGGAGAACTTCAAAATGCGTATAGCAACTACCGAGAATCAACTGAATGGAAATTATAAAAATCCTTTTTTTTTTAATTTTCTTTCTTTAAGCCTATATTTTCCGGTACACTTGACTTTGTCGGAGAAAAAAAAAATACGAAAAAGCGTTCAGAAAATAATCCTCGTCTAAATAAGATAACGTTTCGGAATTTTCCGGAGAGAACATTTAAAACACTTTTATATGTAAATATCGTTAAGTACAATCTTTCCCCTCCACTGAGACCAATATATATATATATTTATTTTTTTTTCGAAAAACTGTTCTCGCAATACACCCAACCGCAACATTGAACTCATCTTATTGGATGATTCTCTACTTTTCGAAAACCAGCAGCTACCCCTTTTTTTTTCCTTCTTTTTTCCTTTTTTTCCAAGGGAAATGTTAACCCCGCTTAGCTCGATTTTTATCTGGAATCCTTTTATTAATTCTGGTTATATCTCTTCGTGTTCTCTCTTACTTTTTCTCTCTTGAGTTTTTTCTCTCTCCTCCTTCTCCTCCTTCTTCCCCCCTTTTTTTTTATTTATTTTCACCGCTCTTTCTCTTCGCCAACCCTCCCCTATATAGATACGAATTTGCATTAGTTTTCAATCAAGGTTGACGCGAACAGAGTTCGCTGTTTTTCTCGTTTCTATTTTTCAGTTCTTAAATCCTATCCTATTAACAGTGTCACGCTTAATGGAATTTCATAAAAAGCGCGGACTGATGTACCTTTTTAGGGTCGACTTTTTTCTTTTTTTGCTGTCTCTCTTTTACTTTCTCGCCCTTATACAACACTCTACTACACTTCTTTTTTTTTTCTACTTTTCGTGGCCTGAAAGTTTTTCAGGATTTTTTTTTTGTTTCTGTAAAAATTTTAATAAAAATATCGTTAATCGCTTATTTTTTGCGTTCTTGTGTCGACATCGTCGGTGAATTCATTTTTACCAAATCCAAACTTGTATTTAAAAAGTTCCCCCAGCGTCATTTTTTGGGTATACTTTTTTTTTTCGCCTTTTCTCATTCATTTTCGTTTAAAAGGAACCATATTAACGAACTTTTAAATTGTGTATCGTAAAGTTGCTCGTATTTAACAAACACTTTTTTCTCGATAACGAAAAAAATTAGTTTGTTAAAACTTGCCAACGAATGAGTTGCATATTTGACTGATGAAGTTAGTGCTTTTCTTCTATTTCGTTCCGACGTAAATGCTCGAATAATATTTTAAAAAACTTAAAAATAATATGGAGATCTGTTATCCTCGTTGACGAACCGAAATAATTGGGTATTAAAGTTTAATGATTAACCTCCAATTGGGGGGACTCAGAGAAAAAAAATGACCAAGTCCAACTTTTACAATTTTAGAGTCAAGGCTAATTTAAGGCAGTCGAAAGTGTACATTTTTCCTTGCAATAAGGAACGAAATTACTATTTATTCCTCCATCGACAGAATGATCTCAATTTGTAATCTATTAAGTGTAAATTTTCACAGCATCAATAACTGGGAAGAGTGAACTAAGAGGAATCTTTCTCGAAATATAACCATACTGTTGACGTCAAGTTCCTACTTATTTGGCTTTCTCAACCGCACCCTCTACCACCACGAATTTTTCTCTACAATAACAGAATATTATATTTTTAATATTTTTTTGGTTCAAGATTGAAAACTAAATTTCAAACTACCTCCGAATATTTCAGAACTTTCAGCTGTTCCTAATCTCTCTTGACAACATTTTTCAATAAGTATCTTCAACTCTGTGATTTATTCAACGAGATTTAAAACCTTCAATCTGGCCATAGCTCTTATGCAGCTAATGGTCGTTCCAAAAAAAAACAAAGATCTTTGCACGAATTATTTTTCTTTTGTTATTCTTTACACTACGGCACTTTCCCACTTGAAAAATAAAAATTATTTATAGTTCTGTTCGTTTAATCTGCATAGACCTTCTTTTTTACAAAATTACAAGTGTTCATTGGGAATTATAAACGTGGGCTACTACAAATCGAGCAGTTAATATTGGACTACAGAATTTAAATTAAATATCCTAAAATATCGATAATTTATTGAAATTATTGTTACTTTATTTAATTTTTTTCCCCATTGCTGATGGGCTCCAAGTTTTCATGAAAGCTCAAGTCCACCAAAAATAAAAATAATTTACAAATGAGTAAAATTTTCTTCCAAAACGCTTCAATATACGCTAACTTCAATTTTGTTTGGTAATATCTATTGCGAATTTAAAAAAAAAAAATTCTTCCTGTAGTTTCTTTAATCGTAATTTTTTTAATCTGATATTAGAAGTTATAACGAGTCAATGTACTTGTTTCAGTTTTAATGAGAATATGAGTAATTAAGAAAACCGCATCGTTCCAGAAACACAGCATTAACATTTTCCTGTCACATTATTCGTGTGAGGTGGACAGTTTCGCAGGAACTTCTTTGCACGTATCTATCTACTTACTCGTGTAAAATAGTACCCATACATGATTAAATTAATTTTGAACAACTTTTTATCTATGCAAACGAAATTGATAACATTTTCTAATTAAAAAATATCCGGTCGTGAAAAAGCGGGGAAAACTTCACTTCTGTCAACTGTAATCACAAAAACAGAAGAAATGACTGAACAAACATCATACTGCGTAGATCTGATCGATAGCGATTTTGACGTAATTTTTCTGAAATACTTTATGAAGCCGGATCATTCCGTTTTATAATTACTTTGCAGATTTTTCTAAGTTTCATTTGACGTAACAGATAAGCTAACTTAGGCGAAAACTGTTTTCTAAGAACGATATTTTCGAAGAAGTATTTTAAAATTTCATACCTAAACCAAAAAAAACTAGCACTATAATTTTCCTACAAATTTATACCTACATTCAGACTGGTAATAATTCTATTAAAAAACTTACTGTAAAGAAATGTCATTTCGAGCACTTTTATTAAGTTTAAAAAATTAATATTTTCGTATGCTTTTTAACTCTTGAACTCGGTATCTGTATTAAACTCGATGTAAACAATACTCTTCGTCAGTCATATTTGACTTAAACATATACCTATCGAATCATAAATTTTAACAATCAATCTCTAAAGACTACCTTAGGGGAATCCCTCAAACTCGGGTTTAAATAGACTATGATCCTCATACATTCGCTCAGTCATATTCTAATGCATACCTTTACCTGCAAAAACAGAGTATACTACACGCTGAACACAATATTCTCACACAATTGACAGTTAAAATAAAATGTTCTTTAACCAAAATTTAAAAGAAATTAAAACTTCTTCGATTTCTTCTTTACAAATTTTGGGACATCCAAATACCAAGAATAGCGTTTAATTAGTATTTTAACTGGTTTAATTGAACACTAATAACTACTGAAAAACTGAATTTTACGAGTTCACAAATCGATAAAATCGATCCGTTTTCAAATCAAACTACCTACTGGAAAGAGGAGTGGCGTAAGAAAACGTATTCAGTAGAGAAAAACTGCTTCGAAAATGACGGAAAACGTGGAATTTCCAAAACTTTTCTCATAAAACTTTCTCAAAATTACTGGCACCTAAAAACTTATAAAATGTACACATTTTCGAAACATTTTTCGACAGAATTTCGAAATGAAATTCTTGAAAAACAACTGAAAAATTCACGTACATTTATTTACAGAATATTAATGTGATTGTTGATGTTTTCTCTTTGTTTAACAAATGATAGGCTGTGCTCCAAACAAAAATAACCTATATAACAATCTTCATCAAAATGTATTTTATGTTGAAACGTTGAGAATTACTTGAGCACGTTGATTTGCCAGTAAAGATCTTAAAATGTAGGCAAAGTACACTGTTTATGTTGACGTTGATAGCTTGGAAACTGGGGTTACCCTTCCAACTTCCAACGTCCTTTTCGCTAAGACTATAAAAAAGTACGTAGGAGAAAATAATGATAAAAAAACGTAAAATTTTCAAAAAAATCGTAAAAATAAAAACAAACAAAAACAAATATAATTCTTTTTTTTTTTTTTCTGCAATCGTATATAGATGTATACCTACATGAATTATTGCCTTTGACAGAGAAGAGAGAAAGGCAAAAAAAGAAAAATATGAACCAAGATATTCATTGGCATTTAAAAATTTTTACAGCGCATAAATCGAATATTTTTCTTCTCCAACGAAACATGTCCCAACCAACATAATATAGCAGCATTTCGAGTGCAGAAAACGATAAAGAAGGAAAGGGGAAAAACCTCAAATTGCCACCGCCATAATCGAAGTCACGATTTCTCGTTTTTCAGTGTAAAACAAGGAAGAAGCAAAAAAAAAAAAATCATTGATCGTTTTGTCAATTTTATTTCAAGTAAAGAGTATGTTATAAGCATAGAAGAGTGACAAAGAGAGGAGTGAGCGAGCGTAAGGGAGTGAGGGGGAAGAGATGGCTTCAAAGAGGTAGTGCGAGTAAGACAGACAGACAAAACAGAAAAATCAATCGAATATTCCAGTAGAGGAGGGGGAAGAAAAGAAGTAAAAACCAGTTTTCACTACATAGGTACCTAAGTTTTTGCCTCTTCTCTCTTCACGGCACTGTTTTCCTTTCTTTTTAATTTTTTTTCCTTTTCGTGTGTGCTTCTTCTCGAGCACCACCTTCGCTTCATCTCACTCTCACGTTAATAACGCCGGTTAATCAGCATAATAAATATCCCGTACGCAGTACTTTTAAAAGTGATTTTACAACAACTTTGCTAACCGACGACTAATAATCATAAAATATTTGTTCAGTCGGCGCGAAAGATGAAAGGCGACAAGAAATCGAATCCGTTTAAATGGAGAATTGATTCGGCCTTATGTTATATAAACGACGTGTATATGTATATGTTGTACAGTATACATAAGTAGTATTGGCTCTATGGAGCCGACTATGATCTACACTCTCTATTGGCATACCTACTCGTCGTCATTGCCAGTGTGTGAGAATATCTCGAAACGATTGTCCTGCGCGCATGATAATGGTGTGCCGACATGTTCGGTTTAATGCATGAATAAACGAAAAGATGTACGAATACAATGCTTCGTAAAATTCGGTGAGCACGGATAACTCTTTTCGGGTAGATACCTACACCTGTATAGCTGATGAGTGAACCGCACCGAAATGCTGCGGTTTAATAATACGGTGAGTACGGCTGCGACAGGAGCCCATGCAGAGAAAAGGTCTTCGTCAAGCGATATTCTTAGCCAGGAGACCTCTCTTATTGCAGAGTAGACTATACATCCGCTACGGCAAGATTAAGTTATGGTGGCCTATGAGTCTTCTTTTAGTAATCGGACAAATTTTGGAACTGTCGTTGAAACATGCCAAAAAAAAAATTTGAATGATGATGTCGACACATAGACAGAGCCGAATCCACGTTTCTTTCATACATAGGTATCTAACTGCAATTTTTTGAAAGTAATTTTTTAAGCTTCGAAGAAAAAAATTTCCGTTGAACGGTAAATCAATTAACTCATAGCAGGAATAAATATCCGGAGCCTATCATTCAGAAATTCATTGGAAAATGACTTAATATTAACGACAGATGATCTTCGCAGCAAAGAATTTCATTTTTCTAAATGTTTAAGTATATCTTTCAAGAAGGTGCCTACTGGCTGAATTATTTACAATCGACATTTTACTTCTGCATTATTCACCTTAACTTATCTGTCAATACTTCATCTTTATACATAACCTAAGTCAGGGTTGCCAACTTTGGCAGATGAAAATACCAACACATAAACTTTCTTTTCTCATTGCTCCCAGACCATTTGCCAAAATTTATCACTTCTAAATTTTTGTTCGCTTTGTAAGCAATCAAAAATTTCCCAATAGTGTTTTATGCTTGCTTGCTCTCTCATTTCACTCTCTATACCGGTAATACCGGCAACACTGATGAAATACCAGCACTGGTATACTTCCTTTTTTTTGTACCAGCAGCAATATCTAAATACCGGCTAGTTGGTAGAATTATGAGAGGGTGGGGGTAACCAAGCCCTCAAGCCAGTTGCTCTGTCTCCCAGAAATTTTTCAAAAACATAAGCACAAAATTTCTTTATGTGATTTCTAGGGGCGACCTTTATCCTCTCTAGAAAATTCATCTGGTTCCGCACCTATGAATTTTTATCAAGTTGCACAAATCAATCTTTCATTAATCACAGTAACCTGATTCATTTCAAAAAGGCTTTACTGAGTAGCCTACTTTCAATTTTTTTACACGGCGTATTGGCCCAGCCCTAGATCGAAGTTTGATTGCTAAGTCAGAGAGGAGGAAATATTAACAAGATTTTTCAGTCGCCAGAGGTTTCTCAGTCCGAGTCCTTCCAACTAATGCTGGAAAAATAATGTATTGAATCAAGAGACCGTAATTTTCTGTTTAGAAATTTTACAGGTAATGGCTAATAATCTCGAATCTACAATCTTCAGATTTTGCGGTTGAAGGTCAAAAATTACAATTAGCGATTCCGAACAAACCCTCCGTCATATCTCTCAATGCGCGGTAATATTGAAATAAAGTAGTTAAGATAAACAAAATTCGGACAGTTTAAGTATACAGCTTGGTGGAATTTTCTTAGTTCAGTAGGCTGTCTTCATGAAGAAAACATAAAAATTAATACTGTTTTCGTTCTTTACAGAAGTGTCACCAAAATTTTCGAAAGGATAAATACATTTGGGGTAACTTCAAAGGAGTCACAAACTCGAGACTTTCACGGATTCTACAACATTTCGGGCCAATCTCTATATGAAGCCGCCTTTTTTTAAAATCCGTAAATAAGTTAAAGCAATGAGTCCATCTCTTCTCGTTTAGAAAAATTTTCAAATACACCGATTGATGGCACTCTTTAATTTTCTCCTTCACAAATTTATAATTTAACAGCGAAAAAAAAAACTGTCTCGTTTCCACATTGAAACCGCAAAATTAACAATAAATTACTCGTATAGGTATGTACCAGTTATGATGAAAACTGGGAAGCATTGATATCACCTAGAATCAACCGCTAGAAATTGAGAATATTTTTGTTGCACATGTACAAAATAGATAGCTTCAGAAGTGTTAGGTGAGCCGTAGATTACACAGAAAAAAACAACAGACAGGAGAAAAGCTGATAGTGTTGTCGACGAGCAAGTAGACTACAACTACAAACCGATGAATTTACTTGTTTTCAAAACAAACGTCCAATTCATATATTTAGTATAGTGGAAGCATCGAAATGGAAAGTGGCCAAACACTTTGAATGTTAACCACACTCATTCCGCCGGTTCTTCAAACTTGAAAACAAAAAAAATGAACAGAAAAAAAGAACCACCTTAATACTGGGATTAACATTTTTCCCTTTCTTCTTCTTCTTTTACTTTAAAGCAACGAAAAAATATAAATTATTTTTCGGAACTTTGATTAACAAGTGTGTTCAACAGGGCGAAATTAATCTGGTCGGCTTTTACAACACTTCAACGAATATGGAATAAGTATTCTTACGAAAAAACGCCGGGAAGTTTATCCAACAGCAAATAGTGGGCAATTATTTTTAACAAAGAAAAATTAGCATGAAGTTATTCGTACTATGTCTAGGTATTAAGAGCTTCGTAAAGTATATCCATAACAGAGCATACAGGGTGGTTCGAACAGCTGAAGTATTGAGGAAGGCAACCAAGAATTCCTTCGTAGGTGGTGGTCCACATCTTTCATGTCACCTCTTCAGACCTACCTCCTCAACCAGAAAACAATCACCACTGACCAACACATATTATTTTTTTAGGTCAAACTTCCCTCACTGTATCCACACCTTTGGATAAGACTCCTTACTACTAGGTATGCGCATGAGGATGATAAGAAATGAACCGCCGTTCTGAGTTAATGTATAGTAAATATATAGTAATAATAAATAATGTAAACAAAATTAATTAAAAATGCCCACTCATTACTAATCATTTTCATGCGTATACTTGATACCTAGTAAAGAGCCTTACTTCGGGTACCTAATACAGATAATATACAATAAATTGGGTATCCCTTCGAAATTATACACATCCGAAAAGAATTTGGGAAGTTGAGCTTTTTTCTTGAAACTGTGTCGACAGGTTATTCAAATTATTTTCAAAAATACAAGATGGAAATTTATTTGCAAATATTTTAAAACGCAAAAATGTACGTAATAAAAAATATTTTTAATCTTTAAGCTGAGACAAAGTGGGTTATCTTCCCTCAGTAGAAGCCTTTTTATAGGCTTTCATTCTACTCAATACTATGATTTTCAAATTATACCAATACTGCAGCCAACATTCCGCAACGAAATAATTATTTCGCATAAAGCTAAAGCCAAAAAAAAAAATTCAATACTTCTACGTTCTGCCAACCTTCCGCAACGAAATAATGTTTATTTCGCGTGAGGCTAAAGTCAAAAAAAAAAAAATAAATAAAAGTTTATCTTTTAAAAACTCGTTTTTAACCTAAACTTATTTATGAAATTTGACATGGTAAAATCATAAAATTTGAGAACAAATTAAGAATTATTTCTTTTTTCTCATTCTTCGAGTAGGCTATAAACTCATAAATCCATTTACGAGGTTTATGACACACCAAAACCTAAAGAACTATGGGCTATTTCATTATCTTCAAGTGTTTCTAATTGATATTCAGGTATAAAGTAGTTGAAAGAAGTCTCAGTTTTGCAAAAAGCGGAAAAAAAGTATTCACTCAAAATTTAAACCAGCTATTAATACTTTTACTGCTACACAAATCGCTCAAAAAATTTGAATTTTCATGTATACTTTGTTCCGCGACAAAACAATACTGGATTTAATTTCAGTTATATAGAATTACTTACTTATAAATTCGTGTTTCGAGTTAACCTGAATTTTTTTCTCTTTTTTTTTTCCCTTCTTTCCCTCGTCTTTACACACGTAACATGACATTTGTAAGATTTCATTTCATAAATTACAACTCTTAATCGATGTGTATATCTCTCTTTCTGGTTTAGCATAAGAAGCCGCATGATATAATGCTATTAACAGCAGAAGGTGTGACCATCATTAAGTAGCCTAGATAAGTATAATTTTAATCGGGCATGTAGGTACGGGTCAAACTGTGGTCGAATCTAATACCGCTTTATGGACCTATGGTAACCCTCGATTTTGTATTCAAGTGAACCACGCGTATATTTATGCACACAAGCGACTAACGAGCGCTGGATAAAATGGCGTTATAATTCGAGTATACAAAATTAACCACGATATCCTTTGGGTATAGCTTACATACAATGGGTACATATTATTATATTCGAAACGAAACCAATCGGTTTTTTTCTCTCACCTTTAATAGGTATATGTACAACCTTATTATCATAAATTCGACAAATGAAGCCAAGTAGAAGAGGGTATTGGCGATGTTTAAATATCGTTCGTCCTTATACTTCCAACAAAAGCAATTAAAAATACAATGATGCGGTTGTACTCACTCATACGTCACAATTTCAACAATCCTCTCCCGCCGAACGCATGTAAAAGTCAAAAATTAGAGTAATTCACCAGAGAGAATGGAAAGAATAAATTATGTTAAAAACGAGTTTTTAAAAAATACGCTTTTGTAATTTGAAGAAGAAAATACCGGCGAAAGAGAAAATAAAATTTCTCACTTTTTTTTCGGAGACGGAAACAAAACAAAAATTGAAAAAAAAACTGATAAAAACGGATATAAGTGCATGTATGCGTGGGTCCCAACATATGGAAGCAGCGCTGAAGTTAGTCATCAGGTGTACCTCAACAAATTGAGTGAGTAGAATAAAAGCGTATATAATAAAAACCAACGAAGAGAGAGAAAAAACTTTATTATTTAATTAGCTGAGCGTAAGTTGTTTGAAAAGATCAAAATTGAATGTTAAAATCGAATTAAAAAACGTCGATATGCAAGCGTTGCTACGCATTCGAAATGAATTCCTCGAATTTTTGTTAAGAGGGGAGGGGGAAGACAATTTGTTATTATTAAAATATCATTTGAAATGTTCGTTGTCGCTTCTTTTGTATACGTCGTAATTTTTGTACGGTTACTCTTTTTCCACCTAATTACCCTTTAACTTTGCATATAGGTAGGTGCCTTTTGGCGCGATGAAAAACAAATCTGTATAAGAAAACGTTAAAAGAATAAAACGAAAGGGAGAAAAAAAGAGACCGCCAACTTTAGGCGTGAATATTTGATTCTCAATTCAAGTGGAAACCAATTCGTCGAACATTTTTTCAAGGGTACGTCATATCCTTTTTTTTTTCTTCTTTTTCAAGGGTTAAGTAAATCAAGTTAATCTGAAAGACCAAAATGAAAAGGACAAAATTGAAAATTTCGGCCCGACACCATTCATGTCCGTTTTAAAACTGTAATTATAAGGCCATACATCATCCTTCGAGAATTTCGCGTCGTCCGATGACGAAACATATTCGGTGTGTCGTTTAGGAACACACCAGCTGAATAGTAAAAAACGTCAATTCTTTAATTTTTTTTTTTTTTTGTAAGGGTAGCGTATACTTATTGTAATGTATGTATAATAAACGGCATCTCTCTTACTCGTTTTTTCATTCAAATAACATAGACTAAGGAGAAATATAAGAGCTGAGAAGAAATTAATTAATCGTACATCCCGTAGCTAATACCTGATATTATGCTTATTTTTCCCGCAGTCTTTGAAAATTGGTTATTGAGAATTGAACAGAAATGTGCAGCAACTTTTGTCTCAGTTTTTTTCTTTATTGCAAAATTACCTGGGAAATTGGAATATTGATAGATATATTATACAGTATAGCTGTACACTTAAAAGAAAACGCGCGTAATAAATAAACTTACCAATTATACATTAGTCGCTGCGATTGGTTGCTTAAATAGGTGAGGGGAAGGGGATAAGAAAAATGTATTCTTCGGACAAATTCGTCACCAAACTGCAACATACCTATGCGAAAAATTACTCAAATTTTTCACCTAGTTTGGTTGTAAACGGGGTATTAAAATTGATCTCGTGAAAACGTTGGACATTATCCGTTTCATGAGAAAAGAAAATGGTTGGTGTTATTTTCCTTTTTGACCTAATTTTTTTTTTATGTATATGTGTAGGCGCACCTATGTAAATATGTATGTATATATGTATGGGTGAGGATATAAACCTACACACTCGCATCTTTACAGGCTATCGGTGGAGCCGTAGCTATGCGGTAGTATCGCTGCTATTTTAATCTGTAGATTGCTGGTTAGATTCCCCATAAAACCTGTATGTATCACCCAAAATTTTGCGTTCACAGTTTTAAGTAAACTGCAAAATGAACTGAGCTGAAATTTTCACATACGATAGATCTGGAGCAGAAATGAAAGAAGTTTGGTGTTTGTTGGTTCAGTAGTTTCCAAAAAAATTGAAGAAGAAAAATTTCTAGAAAAGTGATTGTTCCATGAATCTGAAAGAACAACAAAAAGGATCGGTGTTCCATCACCTTTTTGCAGATGATTCAGTTCATCTACAAAAGCATGTTAAACAAAATATAGACCACTATTATTCCTAATTCTTGGAATAATAACTGCCTATATGACACCTGTTCTTGTGGACAAACCTCCGATGTCATGCCACCTATTTTAGGTCGGCCATTTTGAACCATGACTGTAAAATTACAGACACGGTGTTCTCTTCATTTGAAGACAAATTCATTCCTGTGTTTCCAGTCAATCGAACAAGTTAAGGTTCACACTAGCTGTTTGTGGATGTACCAGGTTTCAAATATAATATAAGTAATAGAAGTATAGTGATAAATTGAATGTAATCTAAAAATTGATTTTTAATAAATAAAGAGATAAATAAGAAGATTTGTCTCTACATTTGTCAAAGTTTTCTAAATGTGAGAAAACATTCGCAACAATCAGGTTGAAATTTTCCCTATGCAAATCTGAAAAGTAGATTCCGACAAAACTGGAAAACAAAAAATTCCTGGAAAAGTCATTTTTTCAGGATTTTAAGAAAATAACAAAAAGAATCAAGCTGAAATTTTCACAATAGATTATTCTTACGTAGATGCAAGTCTGATAGAAGTTTAGTGCTTAGTAATTGAGTAGTTTTTGAGAAAACTTGAGAAAAAAAAATTGATGGGAAAAATTTTGTGTTCATGGTTTGAGAAAACTACAAATGGGACAGAATGAAAATTTTCGCAAAAGGTATTCTCTACGTGGGATCAGGTGTGATAGAAGTTTGGTGCTTATTGGTTCAGTAGTTTCCGAGAAAACTAGAAAACAAAAATTTTTTGTAAAATTGGTTCTCAACAATAATACACTGACAGATCGACATTTTTGTTAAAGATATCGATAGCTATCGACAGATTTTCGTAATTTATTTGCGTAAAATTAGCAATGATATATCGATATCTGACAAAGATATCGATAACTATCAATACGGATATTGACTTTACAATTTTTCAAGAACGAACAATAAATTTTTATTTGGCCAACTAGGATTTCTAGCGAAATGTTGCAGCACTAGAGATTTTTCCTTCAAAGTGAAGGGCAACTGCGCGCTCATTTACATTTTTTTGAGACAGTCGTTACGGGCAGAAAAATATTGTGAAATTTGGAAACAGTTAAAAAATAAATCTGGGGAAGAGGTTATTAATTTTTCTGCATTAAAATACGTTAGAGAAAATTTGTAAAAATCAAAAGGCAAACTAGTGGTAACAGAAAATTAAAAAATAAATAAAAACATACGAACATATACGGATCGAACTGATAACCTTCTCTTTTTTTGAAGTCGGTTAAAAAGCAAACTCGAACTGAACTTTGTCGATCATCAGACTATATGAAGGCTGTTTGGATTTTTCCAAATTTTCAGACAGTGCGTTATCCAAGACTTGCGTAAAAATTTAAAGGGACTTTTACATTCCCAGCATTTTAAAAATGTATTTCTTTAAATCTTCAGAGACACTTTTCATCAAATTACTCGCCAATATACATTTTATATAAATATGAATTACGGTATTGGATGAGCTAAAACATTTATTTTATTCATCAACTGGTCCATTTTCGGTGTCACCATTCATTTTAAATTTATTTTAGTTGTTGGTTTCTTGTGCATTTTTCTAGAACTTCTGGCAACGCAGTCATTTTACTCAGCGTCTGGAGATAACATTAAAATTGATTTAAGGAAAGGATGTGATCAGGATCCGGTGGTCAATTATCTTCCAGCGTGTATTTTATAATCACATGTGGGAACACCAATAGAACCCAATCGAACACCATCATTTTGGGTCGAAAATATGACGGTTGTTGGTCTCAAATTTACAACCTTCCTAGTATAAAGCCGAGCGTGTAACCATTAGTCACATAGACCTCTGACAAGGAAATGAGTCCTTGGCAGCAGAACAAAGATTTTTTGTAAAATAAATTAAAAACTGAACATCCACGAATTTCAACATTTGGGTAGAAACTTTTTGTTGGAAAACTATTGATCGGAAACATTCTCGTTGCTCCATCAAAAATGTTTTAATTAGTACCGTATGATACGAGAAGGCTTATATTATTTTAGGGTACCATATTCAAAGAAGTACTAAATAACCATTTTGTTATTTAAATATTTAGACTAAAATTAGGAATTAAGCCAATGAAACCATCGAAAAGGGAAAAATTAGTCTTTTATCTTCATTGTTTGAAGCTCGCAGTTACTCCAACGAACAGATCAATTCGAAAAAATTATCTAAGAAAACAACTCGATAGGTACCTAGGTATAGTCTACTGAGTTTCTTTCTCTTCAGCAGAATGCGTGAATAAAATATTATACCTACCTAGCCTACATGGGTGTACAGAGATGTTTCAATTCTAAAGAGCATATCCAACGAATAAGTTTTTTCTCTTCTTGCCAGTCTGTCTCTTTCAATATTTCTCTCAACGTTCGACATGATGTTCCGTAAATCGTGTTTAAAAAAAGGTTTCACTGTCTGGTAGCGCGTGGAAATCTCCAGTTAATGAATGCCGCACAGATATATTTATCAAATTAGATTTAATGCTCTTTTTTTCGTTTTTTTTCTTCTTCTTTTTCTTTTTTTCATTCGTAACTTACGCTTATTTTTTACGCCATTAACCGAGGGATAAATCCTCCTAGTTAATCTATTTTTATTTTACACACTCTGTTATTTTAACTTCTAAAGCCACGAGGGAACACTAATTTATTTAATTGCTAAATTTGTATAGATAATTTAAGAATGAATCAAATGTTTTCCATGATGCTAAAAAGACGCTGATGCAGTTATTTTGAAATAAGTACATTTCTATGTTTGACGAAGGTTAGAAAAAAAAGGGGGTGAAAAACAAATCCGAGATCGATTTAAAGATTTTAAAAGGCATAGTGCGACATAAGACTAGCACAGTTAGAGCAGACATAATATTATCGACTCAACTGATGTGAAAAAATTTCACAATTTTTTTATTGTAAAAGTTCGCAAAGCATAATGAATAACATAATTCAAAATTCCAGAAAAATGTTATTATTCGAGTTCAACCCTGAAATTACTTTTTATCTACCTATGTGACCTATGAAATTTCCAGTAAAATTAGAAAAAGAAAAACATTATTTCATTAAATCATGTCATAAAACCATAGTATAATCTACAAGTGCAAGGGCGTTCGTTAGGAGGACTGAGGGTTTGACCTCCCTTAGCCCCGAGAAAAGCTTGAAATAATGAGAGTCTGTTGGTGGTAATGATGGTGGCGGTATTTTGGTGGGGATTGGATCGCAGGGGACGGTCGAGAAGATGCGGACCCCCTCTTAAGAACGAGATAGTTACGCGCTACTTCGCTTTGGAAGGGAGTCGGTGATCTTCCGCTGAAAATTGCCACAGATTTCTCAGCAGTATTCAACATAAACATCATAAATTTTAGTTTAAACCGAATAATTGCAGAAAAATTTTAGCAATTATGTTATCACTGCATCATCGTAACACAAAAAACAAATTATGGTTACAATTACCATTTGTTTGGTAAACACAACAGTCATTATCTTCTGAGGTACTTCTTGCGTACATTTATAACATTTTTGAATTCAAATTACGTTTTGTTCAAACATACAAATTTTCTGACATTCATACCAAACAAGCAAAAGCAAGTGTTTCGCAGACCTAATGTCAACGAATAATGTTCCTCTTCAAGAGTCCCTTTTGGTATCTTCAATATTAGAATTTATCTCACAGTATAAATATAGGTACCTACATGAATCTTAAAAAGCAGCCTTAGCCCTACTTTCTTCAGTCAACCTAGCCGGTCTACCTACTTTTAACTTTAAAAGCTCTGCTTGTTTGATCCATTTAACTATTTTATTTGCGATTTTTTTCTTCTTCGAATTACGTTCGAGGACGACGTAAACTAATCGATTCTCGTTCGTCAAAATGGTCGCATTACCATATTCCAAAAGAAGCAAAGGAAAATGAACGAGAAGTGGAGGCCGAGGAAGAGAATTGTATAGAAAGAAAAAACATTTCGACTAAACGTCCGTTACATAAAAGGCTATCGGTTGTAAAAGTTTTGTATATACTTTCAACGAATAAGCGAGAAGATATACAACCGACCGACGTTATACAGTGTAATATTGTACATAAAAGAAGAAAAAGCTTTGAAGAGAGGGCAGGGACAGAAGGGGTGTCAGTGGATAGGGGGCGTGTGTTGACACATGATCAATATACAACACACATGAAAAACTGAAAACACGAATCTGCCATTTTAAACTCGGGTGTGTGGGTCTTTGCATTATTCAAGTGCGAGCCATCGTAGGGACATTTTATTTCTGTTTTCGTTTTGCTTTGCTTTGGTTCTTTTTTTTTTTTTTGGTTCGTTTTGTTTATTTCTTTGGTACCCTTTCTGCCCTGCGTACCCAGTTTGATGCTCTTGGTTCCCCACTTCTCCCCAAAACAACCCCCTTGTATTATTTTTTCAAATATACAATCTCGCGGGTTATACTATATTTTCACCCGAAGCAGCTTTTTAATCTACGCTACATGAATGGTTGCTTCTCTATGCACTCGTAGGTATATAGTTGTGTGTGTGTGCGTATATGGGCACAGCGGTTTTATTTTCGAAAAATATTAATACGATTTTCACAAGCGACGTGCGCTTAACCAAGATTTTTGTACGAGAAAATCTGATTACAAAAACATGGAAAAAAAGAGATCGTAATAAATTCGCTAGTTTTTTTTCTTTCTCTTGCATGACAAGCGTGTGAACTATTTCCAATGAACAGACTTTTATAGAGTAGGAGGGGAGGTTAGAATACAATTAATAATATTTCATTTTAATCACATAGAAGTAATGAATGACTATACTGGTACTGATATAACTTTGACTCAGAATAACGATTTTTATTCAAAGTATAATGAAAAATAAAAAGGATTTTTTTTTTAAAAAAGTTTTGAATTTTCATGAGACTTTACTTTTCAAAGATTTAATAGTAAAAAGTCTCTAAAATGTAACATTAATCTGCAATGAAGAAGTTTTGTGTTTATTTTTGAAAAGCTGACGTCAAAAAATTTTGATTTTGCGATAAACGTTGATATTCAAGTACAGAAGAAAGTGCGTTCTCTGAGCTGGCAAAATCTGGTTAATTAGTTCCTAATAATTTATTCCCAGTTCACATTATTAAAAACATGATGATTACTTTTCTGTGCAGCCAAAAGATGATTGTGTAAAAATCAAACTTCAAGAATTTTGTCATTTGACTTCTTAAAAAATGGAGAAAAGTGATATCAGGTTTAGGCATAGGTATGATATGACCTGCATAGAGGAAAGTGCTTTCTTTGAGTTAGCAAAAGCTGATAAGTGATAATGATAAGTCAGTTCTCTGTAGTTACTTCGCAGTTCGCATTAATAAAAACATGATGGTTTTATGTGAGCAGCCAACACGTGTAAGTAGACGTATTTACTCGTGTATTAAGTTTTAATATTTTTGCTCTCCAGGAAATTTAAGAAAAGGGACTTACAAGTAAGTTGATATTTGGAAAATAACCACAGAACGGTTAAAATGTTCCAAAGATTATTATCATTCGTTTTCCTTCGTCATATCTTTTTACCATTAGAACTAAACTGAATCTGGCAGATATTGGTTTTGGTATATTTTTTCTGTACGTCTCTATCAACTTCCTTCGGTTCTCCAATCTTATTTTCTAAAACCGATAATCATCCACATGAAAAAAAAAACTTATTTACTTGAGAAAATTTATTTCCTTATTTGCGACTCCAGTTGTCCAAAGACTCCACCTATACTGTATACATTCGTTCATGAGACTTTATCACGGCATAGTGGATCAAAGATATTAAATACCAGGCGCCTAACACCACTTCTTATCACCACAGTAGTTGGGCATTTCCTCGTAAAGAATGTCTTTTGAACACGCCAACATCAACTAAAAAAGAAGATAAATTTCTTGTATCATTTTTATATTCAAACTCTTGTCTTCGTCCTTGGGTGTGGTCTTTTCTCCGTCCTGTTTTTCTCTCCCTCTTTATAAATAAAAGGACAAATACATATAATATTAAGTGACAAGAGTGAAAAACGAAGTAAACAGCGCTATCAAGTTGATACGTTCTTTTTCATCTATTTTTCTATGTTCAAGTCGTAATTATATAGAAATAATGAAATTGCACGAGAATATTCATTTACTTACTGTACACCTATTCCATTCTCTACAACTTATTTAAAAATGGATAAGATTTAAAAATGAAATTATAAGTATGAAGGCGCCTATACTTCCTATAAACATAGACTAGGAACATACATATTATATTTCTTCGACATTGGAAAAATGAGTACCCAACTGACAGGAATATCCGCGTAACTTTTACTTCTCCATCATACGCTGGTCTTATAATATTTGTACAGCTATATTATACCCTATAAAACTTAATTCATAGACAAGTCTTTATAGGCAACGTTTTCTCGTTTGCATTTTGAAATTTAGTTGCTCTCTGATTGTCGGACATAACTCACGATTAGTTTTATGAGGAAAAAAATGAAATCGATAATGAAAAATTTCTCTATTATGTAGCCTACTATATACTGTAGCCAATATTTTATGGATAAACTAAAATCGAGTAAACATGGCTACAAACACAAATGGATGCAACATGGTATATTGACTGTATTTTAACACAATTCGATCAACTGGTACTTCCAGCAGTAGAAGACGTATCAATATTCAGATTTATTTTTTTCATTTCAGGAGGAGGCAGATATAAAATGTGGTTTAGGTAATCACGTAGAATATACCTAGATGTTTCATAGATGTTATAGCGATACCTACATAGTCTATTTTTTTACTACCATGTGCTTATAATAATTATTTAAATATAGTGAAACTTGTTTAATAAGTTATACCTGAAAAAAATTTAGCAAACACAACCACTGCGACTAAAAGCTTATTCCTGAATGAATATAAAAATTAATATTTTCCAATGGTAGGTACATTCAGGTTAGACTCATTCGAATCAACGTTGCCGAATCCGAGTAAGCATAACGTATTCTCGTACTGGATTGCAAGTAAAAAAAATTACCAATTTAGTTTTGAAAATATATAGGCTAGATTTAATTTGTAAATACTGCCAGCTCAAGGATTTTTATCTTTCATATGAGCAGGCAATCTTTTAATTCATCAAAATACCAAAAAAAGTAAAATAAAAATAAGGATAGAAACATTTTTTAAAAACAGACTTTTTTAAATGCATATACATACCTACTGACAAAAAAAAATTTACTTTATGAAAACCAGAGTAGGACTAAAAGTTAAAGCATGGGGCCCTTATCCCAAAATCGAAAATTGGCCTACTTAATTAAGGTAAAGGCGAGTAATAAGAAGGTATAATTAGTTGAATGTCCTCTTAAAACAAATCTGGTTCAATATCGTATCGGGCATAAAAGATATTGAAACATATTATACGAAAACACATTTGACCATATTTGACTCTCTTATAGGTGGAATTTCAGAAAACCCTCTCTTTGTGAGTACCTAGGACATGTTGGGAATATACCTCGAAAATTTCAGGTCAATAGCCTCAGTGATTTTGACGGGACGTTGATGAGTGAATCAGTGAGTCAATCAGGGCTTTTTCTTATATGTACATATTATAGATAACTACCATTTAAAGCTCTAATTTATTGCAGATATGGATCATTTTCAAATATTTTACCATCGATTTGTTTCGAAGACAAAGCATTGAATATATTCAAATCAACCATTTTCATGGAATGTTATAGACTTCTGTGATTGTGGAGAGATGAATAGACAATTAGATCTTAAGTAGCTTTGAAGTTCATGGAAGAACAATAATATTATAAGTCTACCCTAAGAGTGCGAGAAGGTTTTGTTCTACGCTAATATTGACATTATAAAATTTATTTTTAATTTTTTTAAGTTACCCATTTATTTATTAATATTCTCTGAAATGTAATTTTATAACATAGATATAATTATGAATTTTCGAAATGCAGCTCTCAGTAACTAACAAAATAGCTGAAAGTCTAAACAATGAACCGTAATTTTCCGGGACCCTTTAAGCAGAGAGGAGTGGTTATTACTCGATCTTATTTGGAAAAATCATGATGCAGTTGCCAAAATCGTGCTAATTGATGAATTTTTCACCAACTGCGTAGGTACGGAGGTGGCTATATGTTTGGTATGTCCTATTTCCGAAACTAACGGAATTTCTTTTGCTCAGAACAAGTATCTTACTTATAGATTTTAATGAAAGTAGACTCATAATGTTCCTGACCATTCGAAGAATGTCCTTGGCTGTTCATACTTGAAATTTGAAAAATTAAAAGGGAGTAATTGAAGAACATGAGAATTTAAAGATAGAAAAAATTACTATCCTAAATTTAGGCATATCCACCAATTAGAGCTACTTATTCATGTTAACGCAGTCGAATTTTTTGTCTTTTGTTAGTAAAATTTATTTTTTTTTGTTTCCTAATTTTTCCATTCACCGAAAATTGGAAATTTTATTATAAAAAAGTTGGTTAAAGTGGAAATTTCACCCCTCTTGGTTAAAACAGTTTCGAAGAACCACTGTTCAGTGTTCTGCCTTCATTTTGTTACGCTTTCATTCTCTTCATACGACGTCAGATTGACTGCTGCGAATCGGTACTTGAATCACAGATTTTTACAAGCTTCTACAGATTTTGGATTAGTCTGCAATATTTTTGTCGCTCACGTTACGGCCCTATACCAGTTTCATTTATATTTATACACAATATATGGATACAGTATTATAAAATAATATCTTGTATATGCTATATGAACACCCATCAGTATAATCGTATGGTTTGTATTTTTTTTTCCTTCCGTTTGCCACTCACTTTTCCGTCCAACGCGTCTGTTTGGTTGAGGCGAAAACCGGTAATTCATTAATATGTAAAACAGATTTTTAATAGGGTCAGTTTGGAGAGGGGCCATTGTCTTACGGAAACACAAGAAGCGTGCCCGGTACCCAGCTCCGGATGTCCGGAGCCAACTTATACAGCATTTGGATGCGTGGAAAGAAAAATAAGAAAAAGAACGACGGGAGAAAAAAAGCACAAACCGCCGAACCTATCCATTTGTGGCCTATCGCTTATGGTCTATACTCCGTAGCCTGCTCTATGTAGTGTGCCCAAGTACAACATAGGATCGATTATGTTGCATACAAATTGCGATTACAGTTGTTGCCACCGTCACGTATCAATACGCCGTTGTTGCACTTTTCAATTCAATCTTTTAATACGTGTGTATACTGAATTCGAGTTAATGTATTATCATTATTATTATTATTATTATTATTATTATTATTATATATTGTGCGTCGTATGCCAAACCGTTACTGCTTAAGAATGACAATGTCCTCTTAACAACAGGCATGTATACAAACAGGGCTATAAACGATTATTATACCTACCTGCTGCAGAATGACACTATTATTGTCGTCCATTCAATAATTGAACAGTTGGGACATTTTCTTGAATATGTACAGTATCCAATGGGCATCCATAAAGTCTAAATTTTATCTTCAATTAATAACCCATTGAACATCCGAACTATGTAAGCATATAATTTTTGTAACTTGCAAGTTTGCAGCTGATTACATTTTGTTTCAAGAGTTAATATTAAAAATTCTCTGGCATACTGAGTGAATGCTACGCATGCTTCTCCCAGTATTAAATTTTTGAGCATTCTAAGCACGAATACGTGCTGAGCAAATGCCTAAGAGCATACTCAGTATTTGCTCATCGATAATACATGCTCGAGCATTTACCATCACTATAAGTATCTATGCAATAACATGGACGAAGATTGCACGAAATAGAATTCTTTAATTCTGTATCTGAACAGATACAACACCAAAAGGGCCGAATAAAATAAATTTTACATAGGTATCCCACGGAAACCAAGAGTTGAAAGAAAGTTCATATTCTGTCGGTGGACGAAGAAAATATTGGCAAAGCTTTTTATTTTTATAAATTTGACGTTGATTTATCATCGTCAAAGTTTTCATCAATTTTACTTCTCCCCTCTTCCCATTTCTTCACTCACTACCTCCTACGCTCTCATCCTGAATTACACTCGCCAAGGCATCACCCGTAATAGACATTTTAAAACGCATAATTTACAACCGGAACGCGCCCAAGTAATTACTCGATGTTAATTTACGCCCAATGAAAGCGTAAATTTATAATATAAACCCCATTCGCATCCATCAAAACATTAAAAAAAATGTATAGAACGGCAACGAAATGACACGAAATTCGTATAAGTATAAAAAATTTTGATTTAAAAAAAAACAAATGCCTAATCGACACACAAAAATTTGGTTTCTTTTCTACTGAAAAAATGTTTCACTCAACTTTTTACTGATCCCACAAAGGTAAAAATCAAACGACCATTGTAAGGCAAAGACCGTGATTTCTTGTCTTTCTTCTTCGCATTTATTGGTTAATCGTGAGCTGTTTAAACTTACATATACATCTACAAATAAAATTTTCCTTTCAGAAACAAAAATAAAAAAAAATGAAAGAAAAAGAAAACACTATTGAAGTGAATAAAGAGAGAATCGACACTTTATGCTTATTTAACTTCTGATTTTTCGCCTGTACGATTCGGGAGGGAGCCCCGTTAAACTTCTTTCTTTTTCTCTTTTTTTCAATTTTTATGACCTTTTTCTAATCAATCGAAACTTTTTCTTTCTTTCTTTCTTTTTTTTTTTTTTAATTATAATATTCAACGTGTTCTTCTCCTTCTTCGAAAAATCAGTCGAGCATCGGTTTTCAATTTTTTTACGAGAAAAAACATTCAAGAAAACCAGTTCGATTTTTATTGCCATTTCGAACACCATGTTTCGAGTTAATAAAATATAAATATTATTCATAATTTTTCGTTGTCTCAGTAAACACGAAAACCCAATTTACAATTCATTGATGCGATGATATTTCAACTATTCCTCGTTAGCCGTCGCATTAATTAGCAACTGAGGTAGTTATGAGCGAAGAAAAAAATGTCAACGAAATGTTCTTTTTTTTTTCAACATTTTTACAAAAAATTATCTGATGCGGCATGCATATATGAAGGGGAAAAAAGTAGCAGTAATATTCAGCTGTTCGATAGACTTGTTTTTTTTTTTTTTTTTTTTTTTTTTTTGAGAAAATGTGAACATGTTTTAGATTAGTACCCGTTTTGTTTCCGTTTTGATAAGAAAATACACCAACATGATGTAAAAAAATATCATTGAACAACCGTTATAGGTTTGCGTGGTATTCTGTTTATTCACGGTGAAAGAAGGAAGAAGAATAAATAGAGAAAAAATACAAAATACTTAATAAAAAATAATAATTTTATACCTTGTTGAGAAACAAATGTCTTTATTGCAATTATTAATTAGGTAGGAACTTGTATGTTGTACATATAATAGGTAACCGGTTGGAGGGGGGTGTCACGTTGACGAAAACAGGTCATTTTGAAACAAAAGTAGAAATTATATTTTTCTTTCAAGACATAACGAAAGTCACGGGCATACAAAATGACAGTGTTGACCATAAATTATTCGATTCGAATTACCAGTTGAAAATATTCTCAGGATATCTGGGAAAAGCACAGCAATTCGACGATTTATAATTAGGAATATCAAATATTTTTATCTATGATAGAATATACGACATATTTGATGCTCATGAATCAGCAGAATAACGACGGTATGGTGCATGTGGGGGCGCACCACCTCCTTAAAAAAAGCCCATTGCAAATCAACCAGACCTTGTCCTTAAAATTTCAAAGTCAATTTTGATGTCATTAGCTCTTCCAGCTGCCCTCTCACCAGGGTGTCAATCAAGCCTTTCACCCACTCTTGGTCCATCGCCCTTCATATTAAAAAATCCGTATTAATATACAATATAATGAAAATGGGCAATAACACAATAGTACCTATGTATTAAAGCAAGGATTGAGAAATGAAAATAGAATTATTCGGAAACAGAAATCATATTTTTTTACGCTGGAAAGCAAAATAAACAGAAATACCAAAATTCTGAAATTGAAACCGAATAGGAAACTATTAACAAATTACTTCTATGACCAATAACGGAAGCATAACTGAAATCAAATGATGAATCTTTTCATTTCCATTTCTCACCTGATTAAATTTGATCTAGTAGAAAAAATTTAAAAAAAAAATTGAGATTTTTTGGGAAATATTGAAAAAATATCAAAAAAATATTGATGTATCGATATTCGAACAAGATTTGGAAAATTTTAAATTATGAAAAAATTGTTTATAAATTGAAATGGAAACCGGAATGATGGAAATGGAAGCAAAATTTCAGAAACTCAACTAACAGAAACAAAATGAAGAAAGGTAGCATTTCCCAATCGCTAGTATAAAGTATCATCGTAACAGATTTCGAAAATGTGCATGCAAATTTTTAATCGACCCCATCCTAAAAAACATATCCATGTTAGGAAAAAAATATTCATAGTTTCTTAATTGAATTCATTTTTTTTTTATGTGTAAACATCTTAGTGCTCGGTCTGCAGCAGGGACTATAAATGAGAATTACGATGAACAGATTTGCATAATTCGTAAGTCTTACAATTGTAACTCTTATTTGTGTGTGTTACATGATGTGTGTGACTCTGCGTGTGCACACTGCGCATGCTCACAACCACACTATTATATTTACACATCTATTCTTCGCGACTATAAACCCAGCGGACCTCACGCCTTTCTTTTTGTTTGTAGTTCGTCGAATATTTTCATTCTTATCTGTAAAAATGAAATTGTTTCGACAAAAACAAAAATCCTCACTCCATTGACAATGTTAAATTCAGAAAATCAACTGCCTCGACAGTCGACATAAAAAACTTCGAAAAGGAGGAGGAAACACCAGCCAATGTAAAACTTTTTTCAAACTGACTCAACATTCATGACCAGGTCGGACTACACACATTTTCGAGTCGAATAATTAATACACTACTGAAAAATGTAAGTATATCAAATATTCGTTACGCCACGGCCAAAGGTAGTTAATTATTTAAAGTCTGACTTCATCAAAAGAAAAGACCAATACTGAAAGGGGGAGGAAAACGATGTCATAAAGATTTTAATAATAGTTAAAAATGGAAAATAAAATTATGGAAGAACACACACACACACACATACACACACAAATAGAAAAATAGAATGAAATGAAATTATTTTAATACGTTTTTTATCGAAAAATACCTTCTTTTTTTTTCTTATGAGTATATGCATGAGTATAGAAATATTTCGTGCAAACGTTTACGACCTTCTAGAATTCGTAATAATAAGCAGCAAGTGTTTTCGCAAAACGTTAAACATCCATAGAAAACAAGACGTCGAATAAAAGGGGAAAAATAGAATGTATAATTTAAAATTGGTTTTGTATTAAACGAGCTCCACTCTGAAAAGAATGCGAACATAAGCGTTAATTCATGTATATATTAAATGTTCTTTATAACATTTAAAGGAAGAAAAAAAAGGGAAAAAGACGAAGGAAAAGAGAATTAAATGATTTTAGTATATTATACTAAGTTCATGTAAAATGAATCGTACTAAAATATCAAACAAAATTTTTCTTTTTGTTGGTCGTAAATTTTGTTTGATTCACTTTTTTTTGGCAACTTCAAAAGTCATAAAGTTCATCATTCAAGCTTGTAATAAAATTAATATTCTGACTCGAGTTAGATGCGAAAAAAATTACTAAATAACTAGATCCGATTATTTCCGCCGTTTTACTAAGCAATAGAAAAAAGATAGTCGGGTAACTGTCGTTTTTAAAAACCTCTTTCTCTTAACTTTTAAGTGTTATGAGCTCATAATTAACTACTTACTCCACATTATTCTGAAAAAAGTTAAAAAAGAAAAACTTATCATGGCAAATTGTTAATGTTCTTTTTTTTTTCGAACCCCAGGAATTTAGCAAATCCAGGCAAAAAGAAGGAGATGCATTGATCATAGAAAACTTACAAATAAATTAAAAACGTTTCATGATATATCTACAAAATTTTTGGTGGTTTCTTCGTGCGACAACATTTTTATGTAGGTATTTGAATAAAATCTACGAATTAAAATTTACCTGGAATTAATACCCAGGGTTGTAGGTAGGTTTTGTTTTTCGTTTCATGACATCAGGAAACTTTTGCCACAATTAGCTGACATTAATATAACATGCCGCAATCAAAATAAGAAATTAGGAAAATTCGCAAATTTTCAGTCAAAAGGAAAAAAGCCAGAAATAAGACTTGATGTTTCCGTTTTGTGATTATTGCTTAAGAATTACGCATTTTATAACCATTTAAGCTTCAAAAATGCAACATAACAGAATGTATCGGACGCACCATCCGGCCGATCTGAACCAAAAACGATAAGATTCAACCTTCTTTAGATCGAAATAAGTGTACTAAATTCCATGACTATCTGATAAAAATTTCGACCTGTATTCAGTTAAATAGAATTGTGTGTATACATTATACATATTACGTTAAATTATGTTGCAGTCAGCTATGAAAATCAGGTTTTTACGAAAATTCCTAGGCAAAAGGGAAAAAGCCGGAAACAAAACTTGATATCCTCCATTCGCACGAATTTTATGTAAATGCTTAGACAAAATTAATCAAAAATGTAAATATTTTTGATAGTGTGGGATGTATGGAATTAACATTTTTTACTGGTTATTGTTTAATTTATTTACATAGATAACTTAAAGAAAAACGTGAATCAGTCAATACTGAAAATGGCTGACTTCACAAAAATAACTAGTCAAAAACGAAAATAATTCGCAAGTACGAGTACGTATTGTTTTGAATGTTACTATTTTTTTCTGAAGAGAATTAAAAGATTATTGATAATGACTGAACAAATACTTTAAGGCACAATCAAATTTTCTAACCTCCTACAATACGTAAGGGCATAAGATAAATTCCTTGTTCGAAAAAAAAATTCACCTCACCCAATCTCCCACTTAAATTTTATAGACTATTTAGACAAGTTAACACACTCCCAAAAAACCAATGTAACAAAAACATCATCATTTTGAAGTTGGATCTAATTATCCCACTAAGTAAGCGCAAGTGTCATTAGTTCTTCAAAGTGTAGGGCAGGTGAAAGGAATTGAATCGCAAATGACACTAACGCTTACTTAGTGGGACAAAATGTTAAAAATTACATTTGCGACGTATTCTTATCAGAGTGTGTCAACTTATCTAAATAGTCTATATAACTTTACTCCCACTATCGCTAGTGGCTAAAGCAGTCAATTTCTTGAATTATTTATGTAATTGACAAAATAATCTCAGTCAAGTAGGACAATTTGATGAATTACTCACATTTTCTGGCTTTTAGGTATTTTCATAGGAATTAATATGAATTTAGCTATTATATGTAGATATTAACTGATCATCGATTTTAACTGGATTAATTTCAAGGAAAAACGTTAATTTAATAAATGACTGGAAACAAGAAAAATTTATATTTCTCACTGAAATTAGTCCGGCAAATTTACGAAATTTAGTACAGTCATGGGAAATATTATATTTTATCATTACGCAAAGTTTTGTTTCAATCGGCTTAACGATTCACGCATAAAAATGATTTTAAAAAATCTTAAATTATTGGTAAGAAGAGCAAATAAATTTCAGAAGAAAAAACAAAGCTGTCCCGAAAGCACATCTGTTATTATTTTATTTGGTAAACAATGATTAAATAAACTCGGGTAGGTACGTTTTTCATTATGAATTTCCTCGACGTTTAATTTCAAACGTTATTTTTACCCAACTTTCTGTCAAATAATTTTATTATTTTCATTTTTTATTGTATTTATTTATTCATATTTTATTTCGTTTTTATTTTTTTATTTTTAGTTAAAAAATACTACATTTTCTATCATAGCTTGCTGCGTTAGAGATTTTTAGTTTTTGCTATTCGATTCTTTTATTGAAAATTATTTTTCATGTTTTCCTCGAATTTTAAGATTTTCTCTAGATCACAACAGTCAATTTGATGCAGTGACCCAGCAAGAATTTTCTCAAGGACGGAATTTTGACTTTGATTTTTTATAATTTTTTCCGATTTTTTTTTTTCTAACTTCAAATTTTTTTCGTGTCTTTTACTTTTTTCTCTCGGACGTTCACATGTTTTTTAAAACTCTGGGGGAATTTTAATATCAGCTCTGTACTAGTTACAAAAAAATTCAATGCATGCTTATACTATTATGTCAGATACTTAGTAGGTACCTAGCTAATAAAGGTTGAACTAACACTAACATAAATCAATAGTACATAGTAAACTATTAACCTTAAACTGAAGCCTCACCATTGGCTAGTTAACTAAAACGTGACTTAAAAGGTTAGACCTGCACAGAAGGGGCTACTGTTGCCTCAGTCATACTATGATCAGTGGAGAATTAACTTATGTGAAATTTATTCGATTCCCGGTCATTTTACCAAATCCAAAACACCGAATGGAAAATTACCGAATTCTGATTTATCGAAACTGTTTCACTGAAAGACTTCACTGAAACATATTTTTCCCAAATACTAATTACCATTTTGAATTTTGATAAAAAGAAGCAATAAAAAATTGCAGTTTCCCAGTATTTAAAAAAAAAAAAAAAAAAAAGCACAATCCACCTCACGTAACTAACCACCAAATGATAAAGGAAAAGAAAATTGCCAACTTGAATCTTTTTAATTTAGAAAAAAAAACCATTTCACTTTACCTCCCACCTTACGATAAAGGCATAGAGAAATGCCCTTTTTCAAGTTTTTAAAAAAATATATATTTTTAGATATAGTTTTTAAAACCTTTGGTTTTTCAGTAGAAGCGTATTTTGGTGAAATGAATTCGGTGAAATGGATTCGGTTTAATTTATTTCGGAATAATGACCATTCGGTAAAACGTCCGGATACCATTTATTCAATAAAAGCATTCTTTTGTTTTTTGTTTTCATTTGAATGTGTGTAGAGCGAATATGAGGAGAAGGCATTTCTTATCTGTTTTTTTTTAGAAACAGGCCTTTTTTTCAACATCAGTGAAGGAGCAAAGCATATCCCTTGGTAACAAACTGACTCTCTCTTATACCATATGAATATTTACACTTGTTAACTTTTCAGATTTTTTTCTCTTTTAAAATTATGATATTTAATTACAGCGTCATACAAAGAGAAAATTTAGTCTCGAACACCCTTCAAAGTAACACTCCTCAATATTGGCACTTTGCACGGAACTCAAATGCTGAAGATTTATTACTCATACAGGTAAGTTTGTAATCACATGATTCTGTGTATTCATTATATCGTCTATAAGACTAAAGCTATATTTCTTTTTTAAATCACGTACTTATTTCATTTAACAAAATCTATTAGATACTTGATGACGAGAAGTAACTATTTTCGATGACCAGTAGTGTTCCCATGAAATATTTTGAGGGGAATAGGGCTCTTCATGCTTGCTAGGTGACCCTTTCAACAAGTTTTCCTCACTCTGATAGAAATGATACTCACTTCACTCGAAATAAAACTGTATTTAAAATTTTGAAAGATAAGCTACCTAGTTTGAAATTTAAAAAATATTACAACCAAAATGTGGCAAAAACGAAATTACAAGTATCTTACCTATAACATTATTCAGGTATGAATATCACGACAATAAACAAAATTAATGAAAAAAAGAATAGACTGTTCTACAGGACTAAATTTCGCATAATTTTGGTGATTTTCTCGTCCTACATCTTCCCAGAAATTTTTGAAGAGAGGCTAAGCCCTCTGATCCTCACCTTACTGATGACATTTTCCGTGAAAATACCTATTTTTTCGTATTACTCTCTAGATTTGTAATATTCATAATGTTCCAAAAAAAGGCGGTAACACAATGATAATTGGTATATGAAGTAAATAGCTAAAATTAAATAATCTTCAAGTAAACTCACCCATTAAAAGGATATCCCGCGAATGCAGCATCATAAGGATGGTAAGGCGAAGGATAAGGCCATACGGCTCCTGAAGCTAGATTGTCTTTTAAATCAAGTCCTGCAGCTGCCTGAAACAAAAAGTAAAAAAAAATTTTGAAAAACTTCAACAAAAATCTCATTTTTTGAAAAATACGTTTTATTTACCAATTAGAAAAAGGAGGAAGTTCACTGTTCATCGGTTAAGTATATGTATATGTATATATTATTTTATGTATATACACTGATTACTCAACAACGGCTGAACAGATTTTGATGATTCGTGATTTATTTGAAAGAGAGTAGTATAAAGGTGGTCGGTCCCATTAAATTTTTGTTAAGATCCGATCAATACCGAATCCAAAATCTAAAATTCGACTAATTTCTCTGAAAATTGGTATCTTGTCAGGGACGAAGTTGGGGGCAAGGGAGTAGCTCCCTTGGGATGTTAGTAAGTTGGATTTTTCTATTAATCAGTGGGACAGTTAGCAAATTGTGCAATTTGCTAATTTTTTTTAGACAGTAGAAAATTTTGCAACAGTTGGCAAGTTTGGAGTTGAAAAAATTAATAATTATACGTCCTACTAGTTGGAAAAATCGTGCCAATTGATCATCTTTTTTTTTTTTGAAGAAAATTTTACAATTAGTAAATGTTGGAAATTTCAAAAATTTCAGTGGGCAATTTTGGTTTTTCTAACCCCCTCCTCTTAAAAAATATTTTTGGTATGTGGAATACCTTGTCGTGAGAGATATTCGCACTAGAAGGTCTTCAACAGTAATTGCGTGTTCTGCCACTTCATACAAGCAAGTATGGGAGAGCCAAATCCTCGGCAAACACTGGCGATTTTTGAGCCGGTTCTGAGAGTTTATATACCGAATTTGGCACACGCACACGGACACACATACGTACGTATGTATACGTAATTATGTCATACGTTGCGTCGTTTCCTGTCTCCGTCGAGATGATAAGAAACGACGCAGTGCGTTTGGTACCGAGTCGTGACATTACCGAGATCGTTATCAGGTAATTGATCTCGACTCGTACGATGTATCTTACCAGTACGTACGTACAGGTACGAACATACAAACGCATTCGTGTGTATTAGTTTAACGTCATAGAGACGAATATTGCCAGCCTTTGGGCGGCGACTGTCGTTGAGGGGTGCAAGCCCCTAAAACCTCATACGAGTAATGTCCCCACATGGTACATCACGTTTTGAATTTTTCTAGTAGCTAATTACGAATCTGCTGTCAGATTTTCCAAATTTACCATATGGTGGATTTGAAAATTTGAATTGAACCAATCAAAATGAAAGTTAGTAGGTAAGTACATAGGCAGAATGGCGGATTTTATATTATGATTGAAACGGAAGGTGTTATTATATGCATAGAAATTATTTTTTTCTTTTTTAATGCTTTTTTTAGTTCATTATATTGATGTAGGTTTATCTTTTTTCAGTCGGTTTTATTTTTATGACTAAAAATATTAAAGAAAATAACTGAAAAGGACATAATCTTTTGTTTTATTACCAAGTAGAAACATTCGACTTTTCATCAATATAATTTAAAAAGCGTTCGAAAAATATTGTACACATCAGCAAAGCAAAATATTTTGAATATTAATGTCAACTGACATACAATTATATAGTCTTAAAACAATGTTTTTCGCATTTCAGGTACCTATGTTATTATGATTTTAGCGTATTAAATTAGTTACTAAAAATATCAATAATTCATTATTTATCAATTTTTAAAATTTTTCGAACAATCCGGGAGAAAGGTGAAGATTGGATTCTCACCAATTTCTAAAATAGATATTAACAAATTCCTCGGCGATAGGCCTGCACCCTTTCTCTCTTCTTGAGCTTCTAATAAAAAATCATAACCACATAGATAATAAAAATTGCACCAATAGATTTACAAATGAATGTATGCCCATTCATTATGGTAAACCATTTTCAGCCTACACTTAAATGTTGTTTTTTTCTCTTATTGTTTGTTTTTTTTACTGTAAAAAATTGTGTGAGATAAAATATTTATTTTTCACATGGAGAGTAAGGCGTCAATAATAATGATGATAATAATTAAACCACTCACGAAACTCTTGAAATTAACTATCTGAAAACATTCACTAATTAAACCTAGTACAATTTCACACGCTAACAATAAATTTTAATTAGTCAGACGAAATTTATTAAACTTATATATACAATTTTATTACGAGCAAAATTTATAACATAAATACAATTAAATTTGTCTATAATAGTCTACAACTTGAAATTAGCAATGCTAATTTTCAGTGTAATAAAGTTTATAAAAATTATTCTCCCTCTCAACATCATGAAATTATTGAAATTTGAGCTAATTCCCTCAAATACTGAGCTGAGTTACTTAATTTATTAGCACCTATAATTTCATATTTCAGACTTCTGTACAAGTGTAAAATGTCCACGTATTTTGAAACATTTTTGATGGTACTGGCCTAGTGATTTTTAGTAAAAGCAAATTCCAGTTTGTTAAAAATAAATAAAAATATTGGTGGAAACTTCATTAAAATTTGTTGACTAGAATGCCAGTAAATGAATTGCAAAGTTTAGCCCCCGAAAAACATTGTGTTATTTTTTTATATGTGACGTCATAAAATGGCCGCATCAACAAGTTTCTCACGCTGCTATACGCGAGTCCATAGAAAGTGTTGTCGGTATTTTTTAATTTAATATTTTCAATTTATTTTTCTCCATTCTTACGGGAATGAATATTTTTCTTTGACATTGACAACGTCTAACATTTTGAGAATAGGTGGTGCGGTAATAAAAGATGCAATTCGAAAACTTGAGTGTCAGAAAAAGCGTAAATCTGACATTTTTAATGAATCAAAAGTTATGAGCTAAGGGGAAATGAAAGCTGCCTTGAAGAGAGGGAAGTTCAAAGAATAACGAAATATTATTCAAGGTCGTATAATCAATTAATGAGCTGGTCCCAAACATTTTGATATGAAAATTGGTTCACTCGCCATTTTAGTAGAAATTAGTATAACTTGAGACTGGAACATGATAAAATATTCTGCGTGGTGTCGTTAGTTTTGTGTTTGCAAGATATATTGATAACTGAGATAATGTTTACCAAAAAATTCATTAGTTGAGTGAAAAATTGTGATTTAATTGGTAATTTTATAACATTTTCAGAAATGTCTCAATATTGTCATTTAAATATGGTGAAAGTCTACCCTACATAAAAAAAAAAAAAAGAACTCAAAACAAAATGAATGAGAAAGTCAAAAGAAATTGAATGAGCCCAGAAATTTTAAGTTCGAGTGTATGATAAGGTATAAACAATCATTTAATTAAAGGATCCTCTTGAGAACAAAATTGAAATAGCACCTATGTGAGATCTCATAACATAGATATCTTTAAAATAAGAAATGTAAAGATTTTTACAAGTTATGTAATATTACTAATCTATATTAATAATACTCAATGTAAATATATTTGTTTGCCCATCACTTCAGAACCACTAGGTAGATCGAGATGAAATTATCAGTATTCATTTGTAATATTCCGAGCCAGGTTTGAAGCCATTGTTAAAGTCTCTAGCTCCTCTCGGAGCTAAGTTGTCTATTTTCACCAAAATTCATTATTTACGTTATAAAAATAATCAAAAAAGAATAAAAACGAAAGAGAAAAACGGCGAATCACGGGTGCAGCATAGGCGAAGCTGCGGGTAACAGCTATAGTAATTGATAAGAATTAATTGGATTAATTGAAAAATAGCATAATACATAGGTTGGACCTATTAGTTGTGTACTTTCTGACCACCTAATAACTAGACAACCCGTTCTAGGCTCAATAGACTTGCCACAATCGTTTTGACATAGCCCCTGCCCATTTTTTATTTCACAATGATGAATAAAATGATGTAGCGTATCACAAAAAATAAAAAAATAGAGATAAAACAATTGAAAATAATATGAATAAAAAACATTTATAATATATTGAACTATTAAATGTCTCCATAGTTCCACACTTCAGTGATTCTCAGTAAATAAAAAAACAAAAACAAAAAGCACAAAAAACTACCTTGCCAATAGCCTTAAATAATTAGACAATTCATTACCTTAATTGAAATCTCTTAGGTTCACTAAATAATTTTCCTACTGACTGAACTTGTTTTTTCATTCGAGCGTTGTACGATTTTGACTTATTCACCCATTGTAATGAAGATTTTAGTGTTAATGAAGGTGATCATAAACTTTCTTTTTTTCCAAGTCATTTAGTTATTAGTAAATAAAAAATGATTTTTTTTAAATATTTTATTGGGTTCTTACAAAAATAAATATTTTAATAAATATATAATTTTATCCATTAAATTATTCAATTCGTTCAAAATATTTTTCTCAAAAAGGGCCAAATTCTCTTTTAAAGATATAAAAACGGTTGTATCACATACCTATAGATATATCTTTCTTCTAAAAAAATTTTTTTTTGAGTTTACACTTCTCAGTACAAACACTAAACAAAACCTTAAAATGAAGTTTTCAACAGAATTAGTCCAAATTCATGCTTTAGACTATCTTCTCGTTTAATTTAAAGCAATTTTGTGATTCACTTCAGGTACTCTATTGATGAAATGTCGTCCTTCCATAATAAACCAAGAGTAACCACAACGCCGAGTTGAAAAACTGATTCATCAGCAGCTATCTGATGAAACTTTTAACAAAGTTTTATTTTACCGATGATGAAACAACTTGAAATAATAATGGCTCACACCTCTTACAATTTACCTATGTCTGATGAAATTTATTACCGGAAACAGGTCTATTGAACTCTAACTGAAAAATGGTAATCGAACTAACTAGAATATTTATTGCTGTAATAATAACAACCTAGCTAATTTATGTACCATCATAAAATTTTGACGGATTTAATTGAAAAAAATTCTAGTGCAGCAAGCCTTGCTAGAAAAAGCAGGTTTTCGAGAAAAAAATTATGAATTTTGATGGTCTCATTAATTGTCTGCAATTTTATGTGCGTTAATGGTAGGTATGTTATGATTGTATGTAATTTGTTAGCTGCTAACAAAATATTAGACAACGTAAAATTTAAAAGCATTATTTCTTGAAACTAAAAATTAATTATGATAATAAGGTATGGTAAATAATCATATAATTTTAAATAAAACCAAACAAATATAATAAAGTTATGAAATAAAAAAAAAAAATATGAGCATGTGATTAATTTTTGTAAAAGAAAAGTTCATGTAAATTAGAAAAAAGAAAAGAAGGAAAAAAACATTACCAGAAGTACCGTCTGGTCGACCATCAAAATTGGTAGCATGCTAAAATAAATTATAATAAATATTTGTTCGAAATTTCGCACATATTGTTTCAAAATTCCGCATTTTATGACCAATATAAAAACATAAATGGTGATACAGGAAGTACCGTCCGGCCGATCCGCACCAAAATTAATAAGTCTGATCCTTGGCTTAGTATAATTGTTCGTACAAAATTTCGTGATTATCGGATATAAATTGCGACTTGTACCGTGGGAACAAGAAAATTGAATAAATATATATATATATAAATATATATATAAATTTGAGTTATTGATGCCAAAATTTTCTTAAGATCATGAAACGAAAAACGTTCCCACCCTCAATTCTGGGAGCCAATACCGCACCAAGCGTAATGACTAGATTTTTTAAAGAAAACCTACTTAAAAAGAGAACTTAACTCAGTGAGAATATAAAATAATAAAATGCTTGTTTTACAACGACAGTTTCGAGGCATAAAAATACGTATACTATGAACAAACCATACCTACCAGAAATTTTTAACCTACATTTTTTTTTTCTCGCTTAAATCAAGGAAAAAATAAGAAGATAAAGGTTAAAGTGATGTTTACATTTGTCAAGATATTCGATCCTCATCATATCTATAAGTACTTGGAAAACATTGCAGTAAATAAATATTTAATAAAAAGTCATCGTGGCGTAAAAATAATATCTTGAATAATGTAACTTACGAATAACAGTAACTAATAATCGAATGTATAATGATTATAATGTATATATGTATATTAGTCTTACTTATTCAACATTTTAATGTAAAAATTTTCAAAAATATACGTCGTGGTTAGTTACTCATAAGTATTCTGTTCAAGCGAAATGAACTGATGAGTTACCAATAACCATTGATTTCCTAAAGCTTCATTATTTTTATAATCAATTGAGACCACACCCGTCTGGATGAAATAGCGTTAAACATTATTTAACATAATAAGTATAACAAGATGAACGAACGTTGTATATACCTATACTATATTATGTTTAATGCATGTTAGTATAATAATAATGAAATTATACTTGGCGTACCGGACAGTTAACAGACCTCGAAGTGCAAAAAATATGAAGTAGACTTGGAAACGATTTTCAAAAACAGGGCTTGTGAACAATTATTTGAAACAAAAATTATTTTGAATTGGCACAAAAATGTTTGTCCTTAGTGTACATAAAATATTGTCAGTGCCAAGTTTTTTGGTGATAATTATAATTGTTTTATTATAAGTAATTTTTTTTTAGTTTAATTGAGGTAAATTTTGTATATAAATATCAATTTCTTACAGCTATTTTCTGCATTTTGGCAATTTTTTGCAGTTCTAATGTTCTCGAAACATATGTTCTACATGAATTTCACTCTGCTCAAGATAGCGTATCTCCATTAATTGTAGGGATACAGTATAATCCAGAGGTTCCCAAACTTTTCTGTCCTGTCGTTCTTTATCACATGCCTACCTAAATATTTATGTCTGTGCTAACGATGAAAATGTTTATGGCAGGCAAAGTTGTGTCGCGGTTTCAAAAATGAATCCATGGCTCCCTTGGAGGCCGCGACGCCCAGTTTGAAAACCTCTAGTATAATCAGTAACGGAATTGAAAATTTGAGAGACCCTGCGAAATTTTTTGAGAGACCATATCTTTCTTCTTGATATTGCATATTCTCTGAGTTTCTTCTTTGTAGTACAACCGGAGCCCCTTTTAGCTTGAAGCTCTCAATTTTGATGCTCAACGCTCGCGTACTTAGGAGTTATTTTTAGGTCATTTCTGCACTAAACTCTTCCTAAATGATCAGTTGTGTGCCCATTAAGGTGATATTTTAATATAACTCAAATTACACGAAAGTCATTTTTAGGATAATTTTATAATAAAGGAGCATTTTTGGATTAACATAGACATCAAAATTTGATTGAAAAATTTTTCCTGCCAATGATGACTAATGCGAAAGATTGTGGTTTTATTTTTATTTTTATAATTATGGGCGCGTCGAAAATAAAATCTGACACTCATGTTCAATATTATTCGAATTATTTCCCGTCAGAATTTTTAAAGATGTTTTAAATGTAAACTTTCAATGTCTTTTTCTACTACCTATTGTGAAAAATTTTTATGGTATGTGTACACAGAAGCAAGTAACTTTGTTACTCGCGTAGAAGTTAATTACACGACAATCGACAAACCAGTTTGACTAATTGAAATAACAAAAAAAAAGTTGAAGAACACAACAAAATTAAGTTCAATTCTGAAAAGTTTGATAACAATTCAATGAATATGTAGTACAATGTTCGAATGTATAGGATATGTGGGTTCAGGTAGATAACAGAAGTGTAAAATGTTCGAAACGAAAAAATTAATCGGAACCTATTACTAATTTCTCAATTTCTAGAACGAATGTTTCGACGTCTTCCGATAATTTGAACGAAAATTTCCCCATTAAGTGAAAATAAAATTTCACTTGTTAAACATTCAAAATAGACCTGCTTCTTACATCGCAAAAAATTATTACTGACTGCGAACACGCCAATTAACACAAGGTTTTTTACATTTTTGTATTTTTGTATTTTTGTATTTTTTTTTTTCATAAGTGTTCACAAATAATAAAGAGAAGGATTACCGTCAATCTTATTGCCTACATTTACTTCAACCATTACACATACTTAGCAACAAGAAAACCCTCTAATAGCTGTAAGCGTAAAATGGCTTGATTTCACTTTTCGGCTAAAAATCGATTTCTTCAATTTGTCCATAAATCAAAAAATAAAATCTCGTTAACTTATGAACAACATTACCAATTGTTCTTGTTCTTTATTTTTCGAAAAGTCTCTTATAACATGTACCTACCTGTTTTTTCGTAATCTATTAGTGATAGGCCATAATTGAACAAAAAACAAAAATACATTAATGCTTGATATCTTGTAGCCTTAAGTCCTCTTTAAATCGCAAGAAAAAAAAAAACTTTTTTCAAGAATTCTAATGAATTTTTTTCTTCGATTTAAATGTGTACATAAAATGATTGGAAAAAAAAGTTAAAAAACAAAATTGTTTGCATAAGCTAAGTTTTTAAGTAACAATATTTTTTTTATGCAACTCCAGAACTTTTATACACATTTTCTGCCTTTATTTCAGTACAGAAATTAAATATTTTAAGGTTAGACAACTACTTTTTGGTCCTAGAACCAAACGATTCTTAAAAATGACCTTATTCAACTAAAAAGTTTTCTTTTGGTCCTACGACAGAAAAATCAGTGTTAACAATGAAAAATCATAATGAATTATGAAATAATAACATTTTACTATGGAAAAAACCAGTTGTGTTTCGATGGATTATCTATTTCTCAGCTGCTATTTAACCTAGAAAGCTAGAGTTGGTACGGCTGAAAAAACAAATCAATTTTATCAAATTTATCACCAATAATAATTTTTTTTCTCATCATTGAATTTTTCATAACAAATCAACAATCAATTGAAAATGTTATTAATAGAAAATTGGCCATTTTTTGAATTGTTGATTATTTAAATAGCCAATCATGGGGGGGAAAAATTTTCAGTGATATGAAAAGCCACCCTTTTTTAAAAACAATTTCATTTTTATCATCAGATTTCACTTAAAACAAAGTCATTTTGAGTTCCTCTGAAATGGAGAAAAAATTTACCTGAATTCAGTTTTCGTTTAATTTTTTAATCATCTTTAACAATTTTAAAATAAATTAACCAAAAAAATGCAAATTGATGGAAATTTTTTTTTGAAATCCAGAAACTTCTCTTCTTTTATTCATTGATTCCTTAGCCCCTGTTTAAGCTAGAAATCTGGGATTAGTAATGTTAAAAAAAGGAAAAAATTTACTTAAAATTACTCACCTTAGAATTTGTTAATTGTTCTTAGTTGTTGGAAAATGAATGAACAAAAAAGCGCAAAATAATGGAAAACTTGCCATTTTTGTGTTTTTTTAGATATTATTTTCAAAATGTATTTTCTTTATGAGTTTTTTTTTATTATAAGGAGGAGTTGTTGCTATACTTTTTTTTGCGAATTAGTTGCAAAAAGTATTGTGTGCGACAATTCCTTAGGGCTATTTTAACTCGTGTCATATTAGCAGCACTCGCCTTTGGCTCATCCCCAAATTCTTCACATTCTGTAAAAGAAAAGCCCAGATTGCACACTTGTCCCACAGTATACTACTTAACTTTCAGTTTTACAGTAAAAATTGACTGGTACAATAATAAAGTCCATAAATTTCTCCACAAATAGTATATTGTGTAACAAGTGTATAAAGTAAGTTATTTTTTACCGAGTTTGAAGAATTTACAGACAAGCCAAAGAGGAGGGCTGCAAATTTCACACAAGGTAAAATAGTCCAATAGCACTTGTTACACACCATAATTTTTACAACTAATGCAAAAGAACATTGCAACAACTCACCCTCCAAAAAGAATTCACAAAGAAAAAAATATATAAAATAATATTTCTAAAACCACCCAAAAACGGAATATGTTTTTCATTATTTTGCGTTTTTTTGTTCATTTATTTTCAAACAGCCAATAAGGATTAAAAAATTATCAGGGAAATGGTTCAAAGTAAATTTTTTTCTTTTACCAGTAATACCAGTCCCAGCTTTCTAGTTTAAATAACGGCTGAGGAATCACTGAATGAAAAAAGAGAGGTTTCTGAATTTCAAAAAAAAAAGACAATTTGCTATTAATTAGTGTTTTTTTCGTTCGTTTATGTTCAAATAGTTGAAGGCAAATAAAAAATTGTATGAAAAGTAAATTCAAGTAAATTTACTTCTTTTTCCAGAAATGCCATCTCCAGCTCTCTAGCTTAAATAGCAACTGAGGAATTATTGAGTGAAAGAAAGGAGGTTTTTAGATTGCAGAAAATTGCAAATTTTCTATTAGTTTGCGTCTTTTTTGTTTGTTTATGGTCAAATAGTTGAAAATAATTTTGAAATTGTATGGAAATGTAAATTTTATCTTCCTTTGAGCATTACAAACCCCAGCTCTCTAGCTCAATTACAAGCTGAGAAATCATTTGAGAGGTTTTTTTTCAAAATTGAAATGTCATGTAGAATTGAAGTGGCAACTTGATGAACAGTTTTTTAGAAATTAATGTGAATATTAATATAAAAATGCCTATAAGTACATTAAATAAAATAAGGCCATCTGTAGTGGCGTGTGTAAAATATTTTTTATAATACATGATCAGAAAGGCGATGTTTACAATCGTATTTTTCGGGCAAAAAGCAGCCTTTTTCATTCGTAAATTTATATACTAGCCTCAAAGTAAAGTGATTTCACCCAATTTAGAAATATAATTTTTTAGAAAAATTAGCCACCCATTTCAGGATTTGAGTCTACATCCTTCACATTAGAAGGCAGACTTCTCAAACACTAAGCTACACAAGCTAGTTGAGGAAAGGCAGTCAGCATGACTATATCTGTTAATTTTGATTTTTTTTTTTCATTGAAATTGCTTACCTCATTTCATTAGCTCAAAAGTTTTCTAATATATAATCACCGGTTTTGATACGTGTTAATGAGTAGCCTTCATATTCAAATCTATAGGAATTTTGTAACCCAGTGGTTACGAATTATTCAGTGCCACTGTGCCAGTACTTCATCGTCAGCACTGATGTAGCACTAAAATTGCTATTAAATAAGTTGAGTGCAAGAAGTGGTCAGCAAATAAAGTAACAAGCATCTGTGATCAGACAAAGAGGGTTTCATAAAAAGTATACGATATGCTTTACGATAGAAGAGTAATAATACTTCCCCTTTTTTCAAATAATACAATATAAAAATAAAACAAAAGAATATTAATGAAAAACGAAGCTACAAAAAAAATTTTTATTTTGACAAAGATTTAGACACGGGTCACCGAAGTGGTAGTTCATGCTTCATGGTAAGGAGCTACTGAGAAGCTTGCAGAATGACTTTTTCCAATATTACTACATAGAACACCACTGTAAAAACACGTATATTAGCCTGATAGCCTATAATTACACAAATAAAAATATACTCTTTGTCTGAATGCAGATGTTTCTAATAACGTGTCTTCACTAAAAATTCAGTCAGTATCTTAGGCACTAGCGTTTCTAGAGGAAACATGTAGAAACTCCCCCAAAGTATAAAAAAAAATTAATAAAAAAAGAAAAATAAAAAGAAAAGTGAAATAAGATGGGAGAATAGGGTACCGGACATGATTTTCAGTAAACATATTTTCAAATTCTTTAAAAAAAATAAAAAATATCAGTGAAAACCGTATTAAAATTGGTAGGATAGAATGGGAGAAAATGAATGGTAAAGTTGAGTTGTCAAAAAACATGATATTTTTTGAGCAGTGGGTGTGATGTCATAGAATTGACACATCAGCAAATTTTTCAAATCTTTCACAGATTTCTCATTCATTCATTTCTCACTCTCCTGTATTTGAACATTGGTTTAATTAAGTTCATCAATTTAGATAGTTCATGGTGACTGTGAGGGAGGGGATGAAAAGATGTGCACTGAAAAATAAGATTTTTGTATTTGTACTCAAAAACTTATAAAACATTATAAACAATATATCGTACGATAAAATATGAAAAGCTAAAATTAGCTAGTTATATCTGAACTACTTTGGATCGCATTATAAGGAGTTGAATGAAGAAATACATGTCAAAATAAAACTTCAAGTCTAAAAAAATTACCAACAATGTATCACACAATATAATAGGGAAATTCAAAATTATCCCCTTTCAGAACACCTGTGAGATCACATAATGGGTAAAATTAAGAAATTATATCAAATTCAAAATTAGCAGATAAAAAACTATTACCAATGATGTATTACACTACAAAATATGAAAATTCAAAATTTCCCCTCATTTTGAGCCTTGGGGTCAAAAATGAATCAAATGAATAAAATAATGTCAAATTTGAACTCAGCAGCTCAAGAAACATTATAATTGATGTATTACATATTAATATGAAAAAAAAAAAAATGAGCCCTTTTATGAGCCCATTTGGGTCAAAATATTGATCAAATTAAAAAACTTAAGGTCCAATTTGAACTCAGTACCTCAAAAAATATTTTTTTTAAGGCATAAACAAACAATATTATACCACCTTTGTGTTGAGTTGGATAATTTCAGTGTATATATGTTGAAAGTTCCAAGAAAATGAATTTTTGGCCCTTATCTGCTGCCCCTTTCTTATTTTTGGGATTTCAAAAAAAAAAAAATTAGATGTGATACTCAGACACTCTTATACCAATTTTCAACATTCTACCTCAGTGGGAAGTACAAAAAATAAATACAGATAGAAACCAAAACTTATTGAATCTTATTTACTTTGGTGATAATCTAGACTTTGAGCTTTCTGTGTCAAAAGTTTTCTTGGGTCCTGAAATGAAATGGGTGCCCACCCTTATTTCAAAGTCATTTTTTAAAGTCAATTTTGTTCAGTAAATTTTCACCAAAAACCTACTTAAAAATGAAGTATTAATGAGATGTATTGAAACCAGCAACCTCAGATAATGCAAAATACAAAAACGTCAATTCTATGACATCACAACAACATGGTGCGCATGAAGGTACCGTTTTTGGTGCAGCGCAACTTTGACATCTTATATCTTCCTTTCTATTTAATATTTTTCAAAACAAATTTCAGAACTTTTATTCACAGGCCTTAGACTATCTCTCCCATTAATTTCAAGTAATTCTGAGAGTCATGTCTGGTACCCTATTGAGACAAAAGCTGTAAAAAATTTGTTAAAGAGCATAAACAAAGCAAAAATCCCCCAAAATTTCGTCATTCCCCAAAAATGATTTTCTGGACCCGCCACTGGTCTTAGGAAATTTATTAGTACTGTACCTGCCCTGTGTGGTTGAATTTGCACGCTAACGTGACTTTCCTGAGACTCTTTAGTATAAGTATACTAGTACAAGGAAAGTTTAGTAGTTTTGTCAGTACTGTACCAGTATTTCGGTAGCCTATCTATAAACTTAGCCATAGTGCCAGAACCGCTATATATTCAGTATGATGCCCTCTGGAGTTGGCCAACCCTGGCTGATCACTATAAATGTAGTAGCAGATGAGAAATAATCAGTAAACTACTGTGCCTTGAATGAGTTACCAGTTACCCAATTTAGGTAGGAAGATAGTTTACTGGTTAAGTACTCAGCCAGAATTGTGAGTGCTATTTCCGACAAGGTACAAATTTCCGTATATAGGCAGATAAAAACGTATTGCTTTTCTTTTTTTGCAACTCGCGCTGATGTAACAAAAGAAGGATGGAAAAAACAAAAATAAGAAGGTGGGAAGTTCTTAAATTTTTTTCCTCTTTTTTTTCTCGACGTCATGTAACTACAATGAAACCATAGACATATCGTTAAAAATATATTGTTTTATTACTGTTGATATATAAACACAGTACATAAAATCGAAATCTACATTTTTTAATTAATACTTAGGCTTTTATCGAATAAATCGTTTTTCTTTAGTACGAATCATGTTTTACGGTTGTACTTCTTTTTCATTTTTTTTTCCAAACTTCAATTTATTAAAAAGGCTATTAACGAACTAATACTTCATAGTTTTAACGCAATTTCGATGTTCGACCATTAACCAAGTGTTTTATGAGATTACCAAAAAAAAAAATCATTCGTTTACTGATCGGTACAAAATGTTGAAATAAAATGTTTTCTTTTTTTTTTCTTTTTTTTTTTTTTTTTTTGGACAAAGCTATTAAACATTTTTGTCGTGGGAACTGATTTTTTTTCTTCATGTGGTCGTATGTACGTTTAAAGTCGGAAATGGTCAATTTGCGTATAAATTTGAATGAATGAAGACCCCAAAAGAAGTGAGAAAAAAGTGAGAAGAAGAAAGGATATGCAAAAACGTCTTCAATTTGGATACCTAAGTTTTTCGTTCAAATAGATTGTGAAAAGAAGATAAGCAAAAACGAATAAATCGAAGTTTGGTAGGCTATGTGCGCAGATGTTCCATACGGTCAGTGACTTCGTATTTCGGGTACTTGAAGTAGCTAATTTCGTATGATCTAGGTGTAAGTATGTTTATAACGAGTAAAATGCAGAAAAGTGAATCGATTTCAACTTAGTTAGAAACACTCGTTTAATGGATAACTGCGATAGCGGTTTTTATGCAACGCGCAACTTTGAATTAAATTTTTAATTAAACGATCCTAAGCGAATTTTTTTTACCAAATCTTTAGTTTAGAAATTTTATGCCTCGGCGAGAATTAGGAACATGGGTGGTATCGACTACCTATATTGACGACGATTCAATAGCTCAGAAAAAGTGAAGTAGGCTATATTTATACAGTGTATACTACGGTAAGCTACCTGTATTCGTGTGCAAGATACGAAGAAAGATCAACATAAGATAAGAAAACGTGACACTGTCAAAATATACACCAGTATCCTATCGTAGCATGAAAGTGTTTTTCGGACTAGTCGATGATTTCCAGACTATTTTGAAAGTAAGTATATCTTCATGTGGGGACATTTTTATCGTTTTTAACCGCTACTGTGCAGAGGATTGATCATTGTGCCTACATCTACCTGGGCTACACAACAAGTAACAAAGAAGAATGATAGATTTTATTTGAATTCGTATTTTCATCTAATGGTCAGCTCATTTTCTATTCGCATTTTAAATGAGATCTCAGGGAAACTCTAATGTATGAAGTACAGCAATTTGTAAGCATAGGTAACCTATACGTTATAGATTCGTGGAAATATGTAAGAAAATATAGCTTAGATATTTGACATTTTTAAACGAATTCGAAAAAAAAAGAGGAGGTTATCAATTCGATCCGCATACGTATGTATATATTTAATATATATATATACATATATTAAATGTTTGTTCCAGCATAATTTCTCAGAGCACCGATTTTGATAAACTGTTTTCTAAATGGTACAAGATGATCCCATGATGGTCTCATTAAATTATTTTCAGAATTGATGAGGTAGTTTTGCAGTTAACTTTAAATTTAAAAAATGCTAGTTTTTTTTAAAGTAATTATTGTCGCTAAGGATAGTAACGAAAAGTCATTGAAAATATTTTTTTTCAAAAAGTAGAACCAACTTCAAAAAAAACAATAAAAAATGCACTAAAAAATGAAAACTAATTCTTTTAAAATTTTTCCAGTAAGATCCAGGTTTAGGGACTGGAATTATTGAAGTCGGCGCGCTTTTTCTTTATCATGATGTGGGCTTTATACCTGCGTCAATGGTTTACAGTTTTATAACAAAACTTTTTAACTAGCGCTGACTTTAATAATTCAAGTCTCTAGACCTACATCTTTCTGGAGAAATTTTCACTTTTTGGTGCATTTTTATTGTTTTTTTTTCAAGTCGGTTCTATGTTTTGTTAATATCAATTTTTTTTTGTAAACTAAAAAAAACAACTGAATGTTAGAATATAAATGAATTTATTTTAAAAATCTAAGGTTCTTTTCGCTCAACGAATTGAATTTTATTCTATTTACTTGATGTGCGGGTGGAAATAAACTGTAAGTTTGAAGGAACTAAATTCAAGTCACGATCCTTTCTTGAGAATGGTCATTGATAAAATTTTATTTAGCGAATTTATTCATAACATTTTCATAAAAAAACAAAAAATCAGATTCGACGTCATTGAACCTTCTCATCCTCAGAACTGGCACACATCGTTTAATTTAACCAAATTTCATCTTGAATATAAAATTTTAAAACAGAAAACGATTTTTGAAGCCAGCGAAGCTTCCTTATGTAGCCACTCACAACAAATTATGTGTGATACATCATCGGTCATGTTTTCTGAAACCCTGAGTTCAAATTATCGGTTCATTTTTGGATGGAACTATTCATTTGCCCACTTTAGATCCCAAAAAGGGGTTAGGATAGTTTTTTTTTTTTAAGTTAATGATACATTGTCCGTTACGTTTTATGAGCACACAGTCAATTTTTGGATTGAAAAACTTATTTCTTTGGCTGTAGTACATACGCAGTTTTATACGAACAGTCTTACCGGCTCGTAGCCAGGTCATTATTTCAGGAGAGGCAAGTAAATTTCTTGAGGGGCAAGTCTAAATGCAGATATTTACCTAAAAAATGTTTTGCGAGCAAAATACGCTATTTTCTATTATATACCTACACATTTTTTTGGGGAAAATTTGTAACAAGGATAAATGCAATGACCAGAAGGGCAATGCCTTCACTTTCCCTCTGGCTACGGCTCTGCTCTTCTATGAATTTATGAACTGAAATATGTCTTTAATTAAGTCAACTTCCTACCTATGCTATGTACCCCGATATCAACAAATATAGATACCTACAGCGAAAGGAAGCAACATTTCGATAATAATACTAGGACAAAATTTTCAACTAATGTATAGTTATATTACCACCGAAAGTATTCCCAGAAAAAACGAATCAAATGTTGAAATTTTTCAAAAAAATCAACATTTCTATCTGAACAATATTTTTTTCATCTCAATAAATATAAATAGGTATAAACTGAGAATAAAATAAATTACGTTAAACATGAATTTTCGAAAAATACGCTGTCATTTGTGTAAAAAAAAAAAAAAAAAAAAAAATCACCTTGGTAAAAGATCAGTGATAACTGATAAGAACCAAACACGATTATAGCGATTACATTGGCTAGAACATGAACCACGTCATATTTCATTGCGATAGTTTTAATGCAATAAGAGCGTACGAAACTAAGACTGTTTTCATATTTTACAAATAAATTATATTCGTAACTAAAAATTGATTCTTGGCTACATATTTCTTTGTTCGGTACATAAATTTATTTCAAAAATTAGATTTAGGATGGCAAAAATTCTCAATTGAGCCATTTCGTGTTATTCGTGTCTTGAATACACTCGTTAATTCTTCGAAAAATTATCAGAAACGATGATATTTACTACAAGATCTCTACTTAAATGTGGCCTATTTTTCTTCTTTTTTTTCTGCTGCAGAAATTAACGTTATCATTGCTAAGCCCTATGACCCCGCATGTAATGAATTCCTTTACTCCATTAAGTTTTAAAGATATATAGCTCAATAAATCATTTATTTTCTCCTCACATATTATTGTTATTCATGCGCGGAGTTCGGTAAATTTACATTTAAAACAAGGTTCTACGTACGCCAGAAATTTTTTCAAGTCTGTTCTCACATAATTTTGCACTACTCTGACCGATAAACACTTGTATATTGTGCAGTAGTAACTTCAATAATACCTCGTGAACGTAAATTTTAAGTATCAATAATTCTCATACTGATATATAGATCCTTTTTTGAATAATTAAAAAACTAAGTATATTATCCAGGTTATGAGAACATTCAATCAAAATTCGTAACAATACAGACGTACTCAAAGTGTAGACACAAATTTTTCTGCAACCGCGATAAAGTCATTCGATGAACGTCTCATGTCCAGTCTAAACCAGCAGTTTTGTAAAACTATAATTGTGTTACACGAAATCCCCAGCGTCAGCATTTCAAAGCGAATAGTGAATAATTTTCAGAAATGAAATGTTAAAAAAGAGAGTGAGGTAGGCACGTAACCTACGTAATGCCCATATTATTCAATAAAATGTTTACTTACTGCGGTCGTGTAAAACGGCGACTGATCCGCACTCAGTGCAGGAAAATAGGCAGCCATGCCTTCTGGATACGGTGAGCCGTACATTGATAATGTTGGTAACCCTGTAGCACCGGAAGCAGCTAATCTTTGGTAATTTAAAATATCATACTGACACGAACAGATCGTCTGGCCAGTGAGAGGATCGGTGAAAAGTGGTCTGCCAGTGTCGCAACACCTTGGGGCACAGTTGGTCGGACTGCTCTGATTGGTGCCGACTGAAGGACTTGTAATCGATGATGAACGAAGACCTGATGCTGGTGGCGATGAGGATCTGGTTGTGGGTGGACTAGATGAAGAGGAATGCGTTAACGAAGTTGTCTGTAACAGATAAGAAAAAACAAATCAATTTTTTATTCCCCATGCATAAACAATCAATAGGCAGACTAAGTACATTATTAGAAATTATTTATGTCTGCTTCAGCTCGATCAATGTTTTACGGAATCAACGGAATGACCCTCTGCTAAGAATGTTTTTCTTGGGCCTATGTCACATAAGCAGTGTTTTGCAGGCAGTAAAATGTTGCGCAGCATGTTTTATAATGTGTAATAAATAGATGATGTCACATATGTTGCGCTGTAAAAAATTTGCTGCACACATAGACAGTGTGAAACTCAACTGTTTGAATCTCATACTGCGGCAATACCAGCAGTACAGAATGTAGCATGAGAAATCAGTTTATGAGAAAAATCTTAATTAAAATTCATGTTTTAATATGCATTTTGTAGTACTTTCTATGTTTTTTGCATTGATTGATATGTATAAAATTAATTTTGTTGAGTTATAAGTCAATGGAAGTAACAGTGACGTACTCAAGGAGGAGTTTTTGTGTTTTGAAGCTCCTGAAAAAAAAAAAAAAAAAAAAAAATCCTGGAAAATAAGGAATTGTTAATACTTTTAAATTTTTATCAATTTTGAGATGATAATTGATTTTTTCATTGATTTTCATAGCGTTTGTTGATTTTTTATCGATGTTTATCAAATGCTTAAAATTCATTATAAAAAAAAAAAACATGTCTCACATCAGTTGGAAATTTATGAAAAGTTTGATAACTTTTTTGAAAAACCCTTTTTCTTAAAAGACAAATCATGCTTATACCACTGAGAAGTAATAAAATTTACCTAACTTCATCACCCTGCTAAAAAATTTTTTTATAAAATCACAAATAAAATATTACCCTGGATTTTACTGCCCAGAAAATACTCTTCGGGCGACAACCTTCAGAATTGCAGCAGAATATTGCCCGGTATTTCACTGCTTGAAAAACATTGCTCGTGGGATATATTATACCTAAATGGTGATAAATTATTTGTCCACTAAAATCTTTCTATTATTACGCCGATAATTAAACAAATTTTTCTCAATTTTATATACATTTTATCTCCTTTGAAAGACTATTAGCTATGATTATTTTGCTAATGTTCAAGTAACCTGTACTTTTTATTTAGTGCAAATAACTAGTCACGTGATACATATAAGTGGAATAAGCTTAAAAGTTTTTAGGGTTGCACTTTTTACCATATCGCAATTACCAACCATCACAAAATCAGTAAACTGTCTCAAAGAATAAAATTTTTTTTCAATCAAAAAAATATTTTTATTTATTTTTCAGTTATCAGCATAGGCAGGGGTTCTCAAAATTATTTTTGGTGCACCAGATTATCTTTCCCTAAAAACTTTGCGTACCACTAAAAATTTTATAGGCTATTTTTTGATTGGTATTCATAAGAATATTGTCAAATTGTCAGTTTCAGAATTATTAACCTAAGCACTAAAAAATAATTAGACAAAAATTTCTCCCCTACAACGTCCAAATTTTATCTGACTTCACTTACTATCTAGAGTAGTACCTTACGCGTATCACAGTTTGGGAACCTTTGGAAACGTAGGTACTCATCATTAATTTTAGACAACTTTTGGACGAATGTGTAAGTAGGTAATTATGCATGCAGAATTAGAAATCTTTGTTTGCCCATTCTTTAATTTGCTTATTTATGTTGGGTATTTCTTATTTTTAATTTGAACATTCACAAATCTAAGTTTTTTTTCGCTCCCTTGCCATGTTGGTTAAACATGAGTACGTCGTCATTTTTGAAACCATTAGTACTTATCATTAGTAGCCTGTAGCTGTAAAGGTTCAGTTAGACAAGCCAATCATAATTCTCTTGCTTTTAAACGTATTTCATTGCGTCTTTTCAATTTGACATTTTCAAAGTTAAAAAGTCACAGTGTCATGTTTGCCCATAATTTTCAGTATGGGAGTCCACTTGTACAGGCCTCCTTTTTCACCCACATACACTCCATTGGCAAATTATTTCTCTCGAATAATTTTTTATTATTTCCAAGTCCTTATTTCTTATTTCGACTATGTCATTTTTTGCTTGTATGACCCCATATCTTGCACCTAAAACTTTTATTTTTGCCTTCAGGCCCTTCGTCTATAACTTGTCTTTTATTTGGGACACTATATTTTTTGTTTTCACATCCGCAATTTTTATGCATAATCACCCATTTTTGATTTCCAGACTGCTATTTACTATTTTTAAGCCAGATCTCCATCCAACCGCATGAATTAACACAACCCTGCATTCGGGTATTTAAAAAAGCATCAGGAAATTGATACACAAATTAAATACTTACTGGTTTAGAGAACGTTTGTATATAATCAATCAATATGGACTTCTTTTATTTTAAATTTTCATTGTCTCTCACTCACTAACTGATTTGTCAAACTGGATGTATTACGATGGCATTATTATTTAATAAGTCGGCTAATTATTTTTGTGAGTGTTATGTAGCATAACCTTTCTCCAAGTCCTACAGACCCGTAGATCGGTATGATACTGTGAATAACGTTTGAATTAGAGATACTTCGGAATTCATCAAACATTTCAAAGAAAAAATGAACGATGAATGATTCTTAGCATTAGATTATGCGGAAACAAGCTTTCTTTGGACATGTTTTTTTTCTTTTTCTTATGTTCGGTATAATGACCACCTACGTCATTAACGTTTTCGAAACCACTTGACAATTCCAATTCACAAACTGATAATAGAGGTAACCTTTAGGACGATAGAAGATAAAACTGATTTCAACTATAACGAAAAAACAATCCTAGTGGCGTAGCTAGGGGAAGAATTAGGGAGATAAATCCCTCATTCGGTTTTTGTTTGGTACGTTTTAATAGAGTGAGACCATTAGGCACAGTTTTTCATTTCATAACAAATAATGTACTTATAGCTAGGCTAATGACGATTGGCGTATAAATCCGAAGTTCACAAAACTTTATACTTTATAATTTTATAGTCGGCTAAATCATTCACTCACTGCCTTCATACGTCCGCAGTACTACAAATACCAGAAAAAGAGAATTAAAAGAAACCACTTTTTCTCTCCCACTCTCTCTATATTTTTTTTACTTTCTTTTCTCATAAGTCTAAATGTGTTATAAAAAATAAAAAAATAATCCAAACGCAAAAGAATCGAAAAATAATTGAAATGACAATACACTTCTGAAATGATAAAAAGGATGCATGTCGGTAGGCCATATATAAACACAGACTATCGCACCATAAACTTTTATACAATAGTTTTTATTCATTGATAATTTAGGTTTTACAACTACGTATTTCTTGTCGTTGAAATATTAATTTATTTTCTGTTAATTGAATTAAAATTGAGTAAGTTTAAGTTCATATGTTTTTGTGGATTAAGTGGTTTTGAAAATTTTTTAGGAGAAAGAAGCTAGTTGGGTTGAAGGTAAGAGGGTGAGGGTTTAAATTTTTTCCATCCAATCCCTCTTACAAAAATCCTGGCTCCCGAAAGTTTAGGTTAGTACAGAAACAAATAAGTGATACCATTTGAAATAGGTGGTAAAAACTGATTCCACAAAAATTGGTATATCTACCTTCTCCAAAAAAAAAGGTATAAAATAAAAATTATTTCTTGATTTGATTAAAACACTCTCAGCTTCAGCTTGGTAGATTATATAGGTATAAAGAATTTGCACCATCAGTAAAAAATTTTGAAACGGAAGTTGAGTTATTAATCCGACGTTTTGCTGAACTGAACTAACACAAAAATGTATTTGATCGATGTACCTACGTAAAAAGTAACTAGGTATAAGGTTGGTATGCTTACTGCATAATTTCAAACAACAAAGAGATTAATTTAAACATTTTCAAGAAGATATAAGATGATTATCTTCCAAGTTTCTTAGAACTATAAAATAGTTTTAGTTGATTTTTTATTTTTAATGAAAATCAAAAACCACAACATCAGTTTGATAGTTGACGAACATTTCTATTTCTTCGAACAACCACACACACCTTCATATAAATTTAGGACAACCGATATTCCAGTAAAATTCATTGAAGAATGTGCGAATTTTCTTTAAAAATATATTTTGATAAAGTTTTATTAAATTATTCGACATATTGAAATAATCAACTATGTAAATACTTTTGTAAATAACCAAACTCTCTGTAATTGAACAGTTAAAAACTGAAATACTTCAAGTGCATGCAAAAATAACTTTTTCAAATTCAACATGATTTTATATGAATTTCTGTTTCAGCAGAAGTTCAAAAAACTTACAAAAACCGGGCTATTATAGTCCAATAGTGCACGTTATCTTAAATTATTTTATTTTATGGGAAACTTCATGTATAAAAAATGTCAACAATCTTTACAGAACTTCGTATCAAGTATTTTACAATATTGATAAATTAGGTGCATTTTTCAACACGTTTTTAAAGTGAAATTTAAAACAAAATTCATTAAAAACATCTATATAGGTTAGAAAATCACATACAATTTCATATAAAATCTAAATTTCTTTTTTCCTATAGACAAGGCGCATATAGGTATATTCACGGATTAGATTCAGATTCTTTAGAAATTAAAAATAAGCACCTATAGGCTATGCTCACCTGTACATATTTCTATTCATTGCGTGAATCCAAACAAAACTCCACTGACAAGATTGCTCAAAAAATGTACTCGAGAATCGAAACAATTAATTTTTGAACATAGCGAAATTAAGATTAAAACCCTCATTAGAGTTGATATTTTGACCTTTTAAAAATTTAACTTCTGAGAGAAAAAAATGTTTTAAACATGATTATTTTTTTTTTAAGAATTGAAAATACATTTTTGTATCATTTCACACGCTGAATTTCCTTTTAAAATTGAGCAGCAGCCATTACTTACGAATAGGAAGAATTATTAAAACCTTTAACGAAATTTTATCAAGTGAAAATGGACTCACTTACTTACTTGTAGTTTCATTTGGTCGCTCTATGAATCATTCTTACACAGTCAATGTAGAAATTAGTTTCTTTACCTATAAGCACTTTGTTTTTGACTGTACTTAACAATTACAATGATAGTAAAAACTGGAATAATATGAACAGATATCGTTTGAGACTGTATGCCAATACTGTTAGAATAAAATATACATGTAGGTACAGCAGTCCTTGACCGGAAAGTTAATATTAAATATTTTACACTGTTAACGTGTTCACGAATTTTTTACTATCTAGCTGCCAGTCACACTCCTTCAGCATAGATACATTGTACATGCATTTATCGGCATTTTTAAAGCTATTTTTCATTTTTCAATTTACTCCCATAATTTCGAAATTATACGAAGACACTAGTAAAACATTTCGACATGTTTTATGCGAATGTTATCAATTTTTATACATTTTTTACACTTCTGAGCACGTTTATTTTACGACTTTCCAAGTCACTCAAATTAGAATTTATTTCACACCATATTCCATAAGCGAAATAACACATTGTAAAATTCAGATAGACTACTATGTTCAAATTAGATATCTACAAACTACCAATGCATTTTAGACTACATACACCTTTACACCATTTGTTTGCGAACGAAATGTATTTTTCGTATCTTATTATATACTACCTACCTTGTTACGTAGATATGTAAATGTTGGTTAAAAAATTACCAATATGATAATATAGGTATAATAGGCTATTTATATGTTATGTACCAAGTCCGAAAATATGCCCTTTTTAAGATGAAAGAGCCATTTTTGAATAATCCTTATAGATGGTACAAGACATTTTGTGCGAAGTCCAAAATTTCGGACTTAGCAAAAGTTTTCTTGTACCATCGTAGAATAGCACAGACATTTTGTACAAAGTTGTACATTAAATCAACTTTGTACAAGATTATTGTACAAAGCCCGAATTAATCGCAATACATTGGTTTTTCCCACGAATTAGTCTGTTTCATTATGAGTGTATAATCGTAATATAATACGGTAGATATGACGAATATCATATGATATTTATACACTAGGTACTTATTAGGTACTGTATCTTGAAGAATTTTGACATTGAGAATTGTACAATATATTGGCTTTCTTGTACATGCAACACTTTATCAAGCATTTTGTCAAGCATAAACATTTAACAAAACCTTGTCCTCTTACAATGGATACCCTTGTGTTAGCATCTCCCATCTCAGGGATAGGTAAGCTCCCTGAAAGTACTTCTTCAGTCAAAAGCAGTGATATATCACATGGTACCACCTGACTTCCGCTGTAGAGCTGTGAAATAACACGCCGTCTTTTGTTCCAATTTTACAGAATTTTTATTGGGTTACTTTGTTGTTGTTAGTTATCAGTACAAATTAAAACAATCATATTTCTTTAATAATATAATTTTTCAAATACCTATGACGTTTCTTAGGTCACCTTTATTTCAATTGAAGTCTAAAAGGGGACAATGTTCATACAGACTGTCTTCTCTATTCACTAATTAGAAAGACCTGAAGAGATAAACTGAGGCTATATTCTGCAAGAAATGATTATCATTTTGGAGTTGGTACAATAATTTTGTACTAAGTTGATCAAATATACAACTTTGCTCGACACGTCTGCGTTATTCCAGGATGTATACAAGAAAACCTATACGTACAAAATATCTTGTACCATCCTAGAATTAAACAAAAATAGCTCCACCATTCTTTAATGGTAAGATTTCGGGCTTGGTACGTAACATAATTATATATTTTATTTTTGTAGCAGCATTTTTGCGTGAATATCAAATTTCAAAATTCATATTATACTCAGTAATACACATCGAAAATCCCGCGGATGTTATTCTTCATTTATATCAAGTGTTTTTTTTTTCGGTTCACCAGAGGGAAATAAGTTAATCTTTTTTGTCGTCGGTTTCTTAGCCAGCGGCATCACAAAGATTTGGACGGGTGCATTTTGCCAAATTTCGAGTTTATAGAATGTTTTTTCTCCCTCTTTTGTAGCCTTTATTGACAATCAAATTACGACTGGCTCGTGTGAATTCGAGAAAAAAAACACCTTCCCCGACAAAAGATTGGTATACCTAATACTTTGTACTATATTTTATAGCATAGGTATAAATGTCCTGGCAGTGGTGAAGAATGTGAAGAAGTCGGCAACCGCCAATCAGTTTATTTAATTGTACATTTTTGAATTTTGAAGACCATCAAACTTGTTCAATGCAAACTGACATGCCAAAATTTAGTTAAATACTCATCGAACTGTCAGACAGTTAGATGAAGAACTTCACGGAACGAAATGATTGTGCTAAATTAATAATAAATAGCTTACTTTTCAGTCATTCTATCAAGAAAATTTACTACATAGAAATACAAGCATCCAAAAGTTTTAAATATATTATTCAATGCTAAAGCGCCACTGGACTACGCACATAGACTAAATGACATATTCTTGGAATGGAAATATTTAGGACAAGCATTCGTTTCGATTATAATTAGCTCAGTTTTCTTGCCTTTTTTCTGTTAAAATGAGACGTGATTGTTAAAGCTGGAACCCTCTTCAATGAAGACTAATCCAGCCTCCGGAAGAAAATCGCGTTTATTTTGTCGTGACTTCATCTTATATGCGTAAATATAAATTGAAGAGCGTTCAAGTTTTCAAATCTCTCATTAGCTATGTTCAAATTGAGTACCTAGATATTTCAATTTATAGTCTCGAGTACTGTCTTATAATATATGGTATGATTTTAAAATATTTTTTACCCTTATACAGGCTTAAACGAATGATTTTTGAAACACTTCAATTCTTAATTTTTTAAACCGCAAAATTCTGTACCTAGTCTAAACTATTTTGTTTGAAATCGCCCCAAACCGTCAAACAACCCAATTATTGAGATTTATAAAGTCTCGAGCATTAATCGCACTACGTATATAGTACACGGAACAGTCGACAGCAAAAATGATTTTTGGAACCACAAAAAATGCGTATTAAATGGGGCTACCTACAGATACTATAAAATATTCTCTCAATTCGTCGTTTACGAAGCACCTAGGGGTATCGAACAGACAACATAGTTATCTTTCTGATGTTTCCCAAAAATGAGTTTGAGTAAAAATATCATGGACGTTATTCCTGTAGGTATCATCAATGAAACGTATTGAAAAAAAATTTAAATCGGAAAAAACACGCACTCTCATAATTGATACCTATACTTTATGCGATTAAACGTTTGTCAAATGAAAGCCTGCTACAATTAAAATTGAGCTTGAAAAATAATAATAGGGTGTGAGGTGTAAATATTATTTTTAAATCAATAATAAAATATTTCGAGCTATTTTTGTCATGAAATTTCACGGGAGATTATAAATTTTAGTCGTTACTAAAATCTTTTTTAACTGCAACTCTATAATCAAATCTCGAAAAGCAATAAATAGTGACAAATGTGTAGAACATTCTCATTCTCGAACTACAACAGGTATACTTGGGTCAGCTAAGTAAGTATATGATTTTTGTTCGAGAACAAATTCTTATCTTCAGTGACCAAAAAAAACAAAAAATCAAAAAAAATAAAATAAGTTAAATAAAATTTGTAACTTATCATGCATAGATGGTGAAGTTTAATTTGATTAAATATTTTAGAACACCTACTGTTCGAAACAATAGTTACAGCACGCTCCTTTATAAGAAGATTAACAAATTACTATACGATTGAGAGTTGAGACAACTCGGTACCTAGATAGTAGGTAGGTAGACATATATATACCTTTTTGTTTCCTTTTTTCGATAACAACGACTTAGAAATATTAAAATAAAAAACTTAGCCTTCTTTTCAACGTGACTCGTTAAAAATCATTTGGCTACTGGATAACAGTGGAAGGTAATTTGTATCTGGGTATAGCCAACCTATAACACGTTGGTAGTCTATAAACGGATCAATGCCTTTCTCCAAATATAAAATCGATTGATTATTATACATACAGAAAACAAGATAGCGATTCTAAAACAAAGTATAGGTACCAATGAACCAATGATCTCAAACAACTGTGTGCATAGACCTTGTAGACCTTACAACTTTCATATATACTCATATTATTCTCAGCCTATATTTGGGATATTACAGAAAGCCCGTTTACGCACAAAATTTCATAAAAACACTAAGTAAAGAGAGAGAATAATTTTCTGTATACAAAGCCTAAATTAATGTTTGATTAATTATCACATAATGTTCCCCAATTATGTCACTATTCCATCATTGATTGATTGAAAGTCACAGAGGATTTCTCAGATATCTTATTTTGACGCAAAATATCATCTCATTAAGAGCATTTAATTTCTATTTTATCGCGCCACATCTTACCTGTAATGACTCCAGCAGCAGTCGTTTCGCAAATATTATAATTACATTAATAAATAAATAAGAGAATCAACAAATGAAATGTAAGATTTTCCCATATATTTTCTCCGGCATAAATATTTATATAGTTTTTTCCCTTTCTTCGTACAAATATTGTAACTGAATCTCTAACTTCTATTTATCGCAGCAATTATCGAATAAAAAATACACAGTAATAATTAAAATTTGTTGCTTAATGTTACATGATTCAATGTCAGGTATTCAATAAGGCATAGAATAGTTACCAGAAAAAAAAATTTCAGCCAGACTCGCGCTAAAAAAAAGTTATAAATTATTTCGAATGATTCGGATGAATTCAAGGTTTAAAAGAAAGGAGGAAAATGATTGCACCGAATATCCCCAACGCAGGCATCCCTTCACGTATAGGGAAATTTTGACCTCATCCTTTTCGAATATATTCCACGATTATATTTACCGACGTGAATAACGGCTTGTTTTCCCCTTATTTATCGCTATTTCATGCTCTAAATTCAATCTTATTCACATAAATTTATACCAACATTCTTTCAAAATATTATTATCGCTTAAATCCGAAGTTTTTTCAATAAAAATGCAGCCTACGTTTACAAACAAGTCAATAATCTTGTCTTCAAATAACGAAACGTATTTTTCAACGACTCGAATAGTGGAGGGTAGATACTTGTCCCAATTATATTAGAAAGTTTACGTTCACCTATTATATAGGCAACGATTAACTTTTAAAGAAAAATAAAACACCTAATATTACCTAGGCTTGTTTTTCTTTTTTTTTCTATCTTAATCGAATCTGAAATTTCATGTTAATTCATTTTTTGACGATCAAAACCAACAAGTTTTTCAAAACTAGTATCGAATGTTCGAAAAAAGGGACGGTATGACTATAAAGTTGGTGTATCGATAGATAAGTTTTCTAGGTACTGCACCTACATAAGTTGTAAAACGTTTTCGAAAGAAAAGAAAAAAGAAAGAAAATAAATATTTATGACAAACCACGTAGTGAAAACAAAAATAAGTACGATTACGTTAAAAAAGCGCAGCATTTTATTTTTTCCAGGAATTCAAATAGCAAAAATGATTACTTTATGACTTTTTTTGGTGCAATAATTTTAATTTGTTTTTCGAAAACATTTTTTATTTTCAGTAATAATGAAATAGTCTGAAAATAAACGCCTGTCTCCCAAGTTACAAGATTGATGCGTGACCGTAAAAATAAAATAGGTGTGTAAAAATGTATTTTTATCGTCAAGAAAACAACTTTCTTTCACTATCAACGTATGTAAGGGCCGCCATAACAAATGCTCAGAAAAAAAAAGGAAAAATTTTCCTAAATTTTAAAAAAGGTCTGGCGTAATTTTCTTTAAAAAGTAAGGCTTTTCTAACGACAAAGCTACAACATTTATCATATGAAACTAGAGGTTTCTCAACCCAATAACTACCTTTGGGTGCCTGTATACGTACCTTTATAATTCGAGATACCTAATATTCTGAAGAATTTCAAGTTTTGAATAATACTGGTTTCAATAATACATTACCAAGTTTCTCAACCTGGGCACCGATTTTGATGAATTTTTTTTTTTTCAATAATAGAGGATGATTTCATGGTGGTTCCATTAATTTTTTCAAAAATCGATGAGGTAGTTTTGGAGTTATCTTTAAATAAAAAAACTGCTGGTTTTGAAATAATTTTGCCGCTGACGCTATAGAAACGAAAAGTCATTGAAAAAAATTTCTTTCAAAAAATAGAACAGTCTTAAAAAAAAAAACAATAAAAAATGCACTAGAAAGTAATAATTATTTTAAAATTTCTCCAGCCAGATCTAGGTCTGGGGGTTGTAATTATTGAAGTCGGCGCTAATTAAGAAGTTTTGTCATAAAATTGGAAGGTATGGACTCGGTTATAAAACCTACGGTACATGTGGAAAAGGAAAAGAGCTTTTTAGACAATACCTATACTGTAATCACTAATTTATTACGAACGATTAAAACATTGTAACGAATACCTACTTATTCATTAACGTTGACGAGCCACGAGGCTAATTTAGTTTTAATGAATTTTATTCGGCTGTATAAGGAAAAACTATAGTTTATCGCGTAATTTACAATAAAAGTAATATTTTATTCAATGATTGACTGTCTAATAACTATATCTAGGTGCTTACATAAAAACTTAGACACTTTGACTCGAGTGATTTTCGCGAGACTATAATTTTATTGTAGGTGTATATAGATGTACAGACGACGACCCAATTAAAATAAAGTTTAACAAGGTAGTAGTGTCACAGAAAGCTTAGCGTAGGTACGGTGCGCTGACAAGATCACTCGAAATTTGAAATAATTTTATCGTAATTCCATTTGCTTCAAAAATAATGAAATGACCATATCTCAGATAGGTAATCTCCATTATCTTATTATTTAAAAATATATTTGCTGCCATATTGGTATAAATTTCAACCGAATTTTTTTCTTTCTATATGAAATCCGCCTACTTTTCGCATAAAACTAAAAACAAAATTTATTTCTATACATACCTATAGTTTATACATATACAGGTCAATTCATTTTGGAAAGAATTACCAATTTGAAATGTCAAATTACTTATAACTGTACCTTACCTAGCTAACTTATTTTATCTTTCATTTGGGGTTCAACTGATTGTCACTTTTTCTGATTGTTTTCTCCCATAAATGATTCAAAATATATTGAATAAATTTTTAGGCCATTCTTTTTATTTCATACAATAAAGTCCCTTCTACACACACACACATATATACACTGTCACATATATACAAAAACGGAGTAAAAATAGCTATACTTTAACAAAACCTCTTAAACTATACCTGTTACTGAAAATATGTTCAATTAGATGATCATACTTATTAAGAAAATATATTTTTCTTAAATGACCAAAGTATCTCCAACAAAGAATCATGGATGCTTTGGTACATCAAATAGAATGAAATATGTGCACTCTGACTGAAATTTCAAAATTGCACAACGATATTGAAAGAAAAACAACGTGAAAGTGAAAATCAATGGAGTAAATAAAGAAATTATGGGCTAATAGACCTTTCTTAGAACATCTTTTAGTGCAGATTAGGTACTTACTTTTCCCCAAAATAATCCAACTTCCTATAAATTTTTCCCTAAAGACTAATGAAAATTTAATATTTGCTATTTGCTTATATATGGTACCGACCTACTTTGGTACAATTGGCAGAAAGATTTTTTAATTGTTAGTTTGTTCGTTTAATAATCTTCTTTCAAACAATAAGATTATCATCAGTCAAAAACAATTTTTAAGCTTCCGTCAACTTTCTGGAATAATCCTATCGCATCATAAAGACAACTTTGGATAACAGACCTTTCTGAATGTTACAAGAGGATCCTCGAAATCCACTTCTTCTATAAACTCGAACCTTGACAAACCATTCCACTCCTTTTTATTTAAAATGTTCAATTTCTTAACACAAGAATTAATTCACCATCATATACCTACAATACGAAAACTGCCAGAACAATCCTCTTCATTAATCATGAGGACAATTTGCCATAAATACTTATTTCGTCGCAAGGTAATTTATAGGTGGACTACGGTTAAAAGATAATATGTTATTTTTATTAGTCTACGAAAGAGTTTATTATACTATTATAATCATCAACTCCTATCAGTGTTTTCAAATTTAATGAAGTCCAGTCCGCACCAAACTATTTGTGGCACCAACCATGAAAATATCGCAAAAGAAAAATTCCAGCAATTGTGAAATTCTTGTATTCGAACTCAAAAGATAAATGCACATACGTAACATACGCAACGAAATGTTACACTTGAAATCGGAATAAGAGATGACATATTATATTGTTTTAAAATTGGAGGTAGGTAGGCCTATTTTTAAGGTAATCTGGTCGTATACAATAGAAATAACTCGATCATAAAGTTAATAAATATGAAATTTCAACTGTGCATCTCACCAAACGAACCAATTAACGATACTCCATAGTCTAAATGAGACGAAATCAAAAAATTCGTCCAAATTGAATTACTGAGAGACCCTTATAGGGTTCACTTCAGAGAAAATAAATTTGGATCCGGTGCCTCAAAACACACGGAGATACAACTATTTACATGGTACCTACCTATGCTTATACACCGAAAAATTAAGGAAAACCCAAATTCAGCAGATTTTGACATTTAGTATACCTATGTAGACTATAGAAACAAACATCTTAATTACAACTGTACTTAACCTTATACCTACACTACCTAGTTATTTCCACAATTTGCTGCCATAAAAATGTTCAACTTATCACATGGTACCTAGATACCTACATTTAAGATTGCATACCGTATCTGAATTAGCTTTTTCTTCAGAAGATGGAAATCTATACCTACGAAAGAAATTCAATGTATACCATGCATTTGTTTTACCAAACTGTGGCCTATAAAGTTAGGGCGTAGAGATTTACTGACTAGAGTGCTGCAGAAAACCGATTTTCTCTTTTCAATTATGGTTCTAATCAGAAGGGAAAGTACGATGCTCTGTCGATAGCAAATTTCTTTCAAATACTTATTTTTTAAACAAAGAATTTAAAAACGAATTCAAACAAATCATTTAATTACCCAAAATACGAGTTAGATTCTCCAACCTCGAAATTTGTGACGTTGCAATTTTCATTTCATGACTCGATAAGTCACAGTTGGTATAGAGTAATCTATTATAGATCTGTTCGATAAGGAAAAAAGTGAGTAACTTTCAAACACATTTTAATAGCAGGTAGTTGGCTGCGTTCGATGCACAAAAATTTTAAACTAGGTAGGTATTTTTTTTAGTATGGCTGTTTAATTTCCGAAGGATAGGCTGCTTAGAACTATATAGAAAATAAACATGTTTCTTTAAAAAAAAAAAAGGGCCAAATTTTCAACCCAACGTGGTGAGTATAGGTTTTGATAAAAAGTTATCTTCGAAAGATACCTATAATATGATCGCGTTTGTCTTATCACATGCCTTCCTTATCAAGAAAGTCTTTTTAATTGATCTACTCGAGACAGGTACGCGAAATTTTTGAGTTTTTCCGCTTCACAGAACTAACACTGAACTATACCGTAAGGTATAAAACTGAAAACTAAGTTTTAAAGGAGCTTGTCGAGAGCTAGAACTTAAAGTGTACTTAGTACCTTGGCTTCTTTTTCTTTTTTTTCACACCGAACACAGCTGTAGGTATATTAGCTATCTCGAATTAGGCCTAAACCAAATCAATAGCATATCATGACATTTCATTCATATACACATCAAAACGCAGTATCCAAGTGACTTTTCCATGACCAGAACTGGTCCTGACTAATGTCCACTTAGTGTCCATTAGTTACTTATAATGACTAGGCTGTATGTAAGTGTATACTAGGTGGGAATAACAACGAATTGAAATCAAATTTTTCTCATTACTGTGAACATGAGAAAGGCATACCTGAAGACAGCGAGCTGACGTAGCAATATCTACCGATGGTATGGTACCGTATCGAGACATATTGTGCGAAGAGGGACACACCAAAATGGTGGCCCTCCTCAGGAAACGAAAACTTGCCAGCGTACCGAAATGCGACGATAGTTCGTTGTTTCAAAAATTCCGAACTTCATAATAATAACTCTCATAATATTCGAAGGAAAAATAAAACAAAACCGTAACGCACTTCTCCGAGAGATAAAATATCGAGTAAAAGTATATATATTATATATATATATATATAAAAAAAAACAAAAACAAAACCGTATATCTATGGGGCTAAATAGTATACGTATATATTATTGGTTATTATACCGAAACCGAAATAGAAAGGTAAAAAAATAAAATAACCAGAACAAACGCGTATAGAGATGTAGAAATCTCAAATATAAGCAGTATTCTGTATACCGAGGTGTAATTATAATTAATACTATAACTCCGTTTTAATGATAAAATAATTTTTTAAATGCCATATTCTCGCGCAGTATGAAAAACACATGGCCGAATAAAAGACGAAACAAAAAAAAGTAAAAAATCGAAAAAAATATAATAACGATTCACTTCTCCGAAAAATTATCCAAAACGAAACAAAAAAAAAATGGGGAAAAAAATCACGTAGCCTACAACCAACCGAAACAGCTACCGGTTATCGTGAATATATTTAATACATATATACGAATGTATAATACTATAAAAAAGACTGTATATTGAGCGTAGGTACACGGAAGCCGTCTTGAGAGGTGTCAAACAGATATACTACAGTTGTTATCAGTTTAGGCCAACGGTCGAATTTTTTAGTAGCGGAAAACGAGGCTGCACTCGTTTGGATTTTCGCCAGTAGGAGGGGTTAACGTCGTCAGTAGGTGGGGACGACGAGAATGAGATACAGTGGCAAGTACCTTACCGACACGTTTCGCAGAGTGGGAGAATTGCCTCGCCCCGTACGTACAGACGTTTGTACTTCTTCCCCTACGAAGCCGTGAAAGACGGAGTAAAGAGAGAATAAACAAAAACGAAAATACTATCCGAGGAATATAACAATGACGACGACGACTACGACTGCAACGCAAGGTGTTCGTAATACTTAGGTAGACCCGTTTTTTGAAAAGCGTCGTTTTGCGTGACGACATTAGTTTGTTTCTGTGCTTCAACCACAGAGTACCTATTAAATATAATAAAGAGGACGCACGCCCATCTAAACGCTGCTACAAAAACGGCACCAGTTTTGAAGTTATATTTATTCGCCCCTATTCGGGCTCATTAATAATGATGAGAATTTTTGTTCTTCATATAACTGAATTAAATGAACCAATAAATATCACTCATAATTTAGAAACCCCAATAAACGCGAATTTCATAGCTTAAAACAATACTGAAAATTGTACCGTCTCCTAGGAGCAGTGTAGGGGGCAGATCTTTCAAAATTTCAATAGGATCGTTAGATCACTTCAAAAAAATGATCTAATTTTGGGATCTAGATTGCCATTTTTCAGATACTTTAAATTATTAGATAAGATCGTTTATAATATTATTAAATTATTTATCATTAAATTTTATAAGAATCCATGGCGGGAGCTGAAAAGTAAAAATTAAAATAATATTTTAAATCTATTTTGTATTTTTTGACCCCCTACCACCTTTTAAATAGTTAATCAGTAAAGTTATTAAATAAAATAATCAACAATTGTATAATACTTAATAAGTGACTCTTTTAATTTTCTCCTTTTTCAATTTTATTGGTGTAGGTTAAGGTGTGTGGAAGGAAATTAGGAATTGATCTAAAACATCAAAAAATGATCTAACAAACTGAATCGCGATCTAAATCTTCTCAGTTGATCTGTTGCTCCACACTGCTTAAAAGTGGTGATACTTCATCTAAAAAGTGGTGCCATTTTTCATTTCACGTGTCCTCTATCAAATATGACTGAAGACTGTACCGTTCTGTAGGAGTGGGGATACTTTGTCTCAAAAGTGATGCCTTTTTTCATTTCACGTGTCCTCTGTTATATTTAATACTCTATGGCTTCAACTTGAGAGCCTCTGAAATAAGACAAGTACATGCATACCCCATTACGGCTCGAATGCAAGAACCATACTTAAAAAATTTTTACATTTTTTCCAATTATCAGTTATATCTGTACACAAACATATTATATAGATATAACTTTGTTAAGATAAGTGATTCTTAAGTCACTGCTGATACATAAGTGTAATTCTTGCGTTTGTGCCTAAATGTCCAGGGAAGACTATATGAAATTTCTGATAATTTCATGAGGACACCATACAAAAAAACTGAAGTCATAAATTTTTCTATTGACTTCGAAAAAATAAAAGGTTAGTTAAGGAAAAAGACAATATAATCTTATATTAAAAAAATTAATTAAAAAATGGAGGGAATGAAAATAATTCGTAAATATGAGTTAATACACTGTTAAGGAAAACAATAAAATAATTCTGTAGGCTATTTTCATTTGAGGAAAATATGACAAGCCTTCAATCCTCTTAGCTCGACCTCTGAGTAGTAGATACTTGTTTTCCAAAGTCTGTATAGCCCAAAAGAATATTCATTGCAATTCAAATTCCAAAATGATGTTATTTTCACCATCTTGATGTCGATTGAGTAAAATAATTTTAGCAGCATAAATTAAATTCGAAGGCTTTGATTTTCCTTCAAACTTTTCAACCCAAATTAATTTGCTTTCCATGACAACGTAGATATTATGTTGTGACTCCAAACATCTAATCATTGTTTATAGTTATGATATTTAACGTTATTGTGGCTGAGAAGGTCGAGAATTGAGCCAATCAAAATAAATAGAAAATACAAAAATTAATCGAATAAAGAGAAAATGGAGAAAAGAGTGCGAAATAAAAACTCGTGAAAATTCGGAAATGAATAAAACAAGAGAAAATACGTCGAATGGATATATGCTGGAACAGCAGCAAAACGTTAGTTGTCAATTGTACCCTTTTATTATACATGTTAAATAATAAATACCTACTACAAAGAAGAGAGAACCAAAAACATGCAAGATACAACGTCTCACCATCGTCAACGCAAAAAGCGTCTAAAATTTTGGTAACACTGCTGTGTCGTCGCTGTCGGGGGTTGAGAAAGGAAAAACTTTTAAAGCTGTCCTAGTTACAACGCGTTCATAGTAAAGAATGCTCCGTCACAAGAAATACCAAGAAAAAAAGGGGGGAAGAAAAAATTGAACGAAGAAAAAGAGGACTTTAAGCTATTTTTCGGCGGGGATCCAGAAACGCTTGTTTCGTGTTATGACCTCCTTGTTCGTGAGTTTGTCCGACACAAAACCCCTTCGCCTTGCTTATGTACCAACGCCACCAAAACGACTCCGTCCTCTTTTCCGCAAAAAACCTCCTTCTGGTAACATTATAACTTTACTACCTGTTTATATCTATATATCCTGTATATATGTTTGTACACTCTTATATACATATAGACTCTAAATTTGGAATACTGAAACACCATAAACGCGTGCTTTTTCAACTTCTGCTTTATGCGTGTTGTCTACCCCATACAGAGTTTTGAAATAAAATTCGACTTTTAATTTTGCGTTTAGGTTGCTAACCTTTCGTAGCTTTTTTTTCGAAAATGCTTTTCATTTTTGTATAGCAAAATATATAAAAAGTTCCCATTTTAATATTCAATTTCAACACTGTGTAGGTATTCGATTCTATTCGTGATGAACACTGATTTTTTAACACTATAGACAATTTTTTCACCAAAATATGATATTTTCCAGTTTTATTTTCCTACTTCTATACGTATAAGTCTACAAGGGAATGAAGTGAGTGGATCAAATTCTGCTGAATGTTTTGTACTTAGTTGAATATCCGTAGTTTTATTTTCAGTGGCTTCTATATGCTTAGAAGTAGGTACGAATTTTGATAATCAAATTGTCTATAAGTTGTATGCAAAATGATTCAATACTGGCATAGAAGGTGATCGCCCCAGCTCTTCTTTAAAAAAAAAAGAAGAAAAAAATAGAGAATAAGTTCAGTATGTACTGATTTTTCCTACAACTGGGAAAACTCAATAAATAAGAGATCTTTTTTCATATCTCTTTTATTAATTTTCAAAATTTACATCACATTACTTTTTATTAATTATTACTCTGTTACTCTTATTACCTTATTTCTAATAAAACCTTATTGATCCACAACCACTAAAGTGTGGACACCTATCATACTCGTTCTTCACATTTGGTTAATAGAAATAGGAATGAATTCGTCTTCAACAATGGAGAACAAATTCGTCTGTATTTTTTGTAATAATCAAAATGGCCGACATTCCATCAGGTGGTATGACAGTACGCGAATATGCTTACTTGACTGTGTTAGCATTTTTGGTGTAGTTCGTCACTGTGTACAGGCTGAATATAGGCAGCTATTATTCTAATAAATCGGAATAATAGTGTCTATATTTTGTTTCACCACCTTCCTATAGATGACAAAAGTCCATAGAAATCTGACAGAACACAGTAAAAAAAAAAAACTGAACTTTTTTTAAATACATTTTTATTATTTTATGTAATACTTGATCAGAAAGGCAATATTTACACTAGTATATTTTGCAAGTAAAAAATAGCTCTTATTATTGATGAATGTTACCTCGATGTAAATGAATGCGCCTCCATGTAAAAACATAAAGCATCTTTTTACATGGAAGCACATTCACTTTTCATTAAAGTAGATGTTATACTTTCTGAATGAAACTTAAATTTTTCATAATTTTTGTGGAAGACTCATAGTTACAATAGAATTTTAACATTTTGTTGTTTTCTGATCATTAATTAAATAAAATATCTTTCTCAACAAGATTCAAAAGTGAGTTCACATGACTTGAAAATTGTTCACCTGTTGCGCTCATTTTGTAAACTTCCTCACATGTAAAAGCTCATCTCTGAATCTTGGTGTGTAATATATATACTATTATATCCAAAACTCCAAAATAAACTTATAAAAAATAATAAAATAATAATAATGATTATTCATAGTAGGGATTCGATCACACTACACCTTGCTGAAACAAAGGACTCTATCACTACACCATAGTTGCTAAATTTTGGTATAAAAAGGATGTTGATATGACAGATATTTATCGATAGTTATTGTAGGTATCCCTCTGGCCCGGGGAATAGAACCGTTGACCGATTGGAATACCCACCTCGATAGTCACCATCACCAAAATACAGCTACTGTATACACACATCCACGGTGGTGGGTGATGGTGACGAGAGTTAACTCCGCCTATATGTTGTCTCCACAGTTACCTATATAATTATTGTGGGGATTTGTCCCGCCTTGAGTCTCGGCCTCCACCGATAGGCGAGATCGATGTATCAATAATTAATAAATTACGAACTCGCACATCGTCCAGACGATGTGCGGTCGCCTACGAAGCGGGCTATGTAAATATATACGTAGCCAATCGCTTATACGTAGCCAGGCGCGGCTCGTATATACCCGCGCCATACCAGCTACGTTTGCCCGCAGTACCCGCAGTACCCGCAGTTCTCGGCAATGTGTACTGCTTAGGTTGGCTGCCTACACACCAACAACGTAGACTTATTGCGACATGACTTTGATCCTTCTGATGTGTGGTAACTCGCCCGGTTCCCACAATTATCAATAAGTTTTTTGGTATCAATAACTATCGAAAATAATATTATTATTGTCAAATATCAATAGAATATTGAATAAAGTTATTCAGAATTGGTATTGATCAAAATAATGAATGATTTTTCATCGTTTTTTCAATAAAAATTGAATTCTATTTTATTCAGTTGTATGGAAGTGTTCACTAGCTATTCAAGTATTTACTTAAAATTTTCAATCTTTGATCCTCAAACAGAGCTAATAAATACATTAAAAAAATTATCGATAATTATTGATAACTTTTTTTAAATATTGATAGTTTTTGATAAGAAAAAATTGACGCTTATCGACATCCCTAGAAAATAACTGCTTTCAAAACAAGCATACAGATAAGTGATAACAAAAAAACCCAATTTTATATTGCACCCAAATGTTAGTACAAGAACTATATCACATTTTTTCACATGAGTAACTGCAATAAAAGTGTATAAAAAAGACAGATAACTTTCCCATTTTATTATAACATCACTATGGACATCTAAATTTGAGGGAGGCAGTGAAGGGCTGAATCACTCTCACAGCCAAAAAAAAAGAGTCAACAAATTGGTGAATTTTGAGAGCAGCTGACAGATTTGAGGATTTTCAACCAATTGATTTGGAAAAAAGGATGTTATCAATATTTGATTTGTATACATATAGGCTAAGTCAGTGGGATAGCCAGAGCATAGTTTTAGAGGGGTTTTCTACCAAATATTTTTGTCAATTTTTTTTTTTTTCATACTGTAATTAAAATCCTTCCCTACTTTAAGATTATTTTCTGATCACAATGGAGGAGGTATAATTATCAGAAATTTTAGGCTCTACTATAAATTTAAAAAATTGATTAGTATCAAAACTGAGATAAAATAAAAAGAAATAATTTTTTCACATAATAAATATTCTATTTTAGTTTAAGATCAATTAAATTACAAATAAAATAATTATTTGTGACAGAAGTGCATAAACTGGGTGATTTTGACACGAATAGTAATCACCTACTTCACACAGATATCACATACTATTTTTTGCAACATCCCCCCACCAAAAAAAACTCAGCAATTCAAAATTTTTCTGAAATACTTAAATGATATAAAAATGGCAAATTTTCCTTCAATGTGTGTTTTTTTCATTCACTTATTTTTAAGTAACTAAATATGAATAAAAAATTTGATGGAATAATGATTTAGGTAAATTTTTTCTTCTTTCCAGCTGTATTAACTCTAGCTTTTTGACTTAAATAGAGGCCGAGGAATTATTGATTGAAAGAGAAGAGATTTCAAGATTCTAAAATGCCAAAATTTCTGTAAATTTGAGTTTTTTTCATTAGTTTATTTTCATGCAGCTGAAAATGGCTAAAAAATTAAATTCAAAGGAAATTTGGTAAAATTTTTGTTTCTTTCCAGAAATGCCAACCTCAGCTCTCCAGCATGAATAGTTGCTGAAGAATCATTGAGTGAATGATGAGAGGTTTCCAGATTTCAATGAAGGATTAAAGAATAATGAAAAGAGAAGTGGAATAAATATTGCTTTTTCTGTCGCCCCTTTTACTATACTTAATCCTTTTCTCTCCCTTTCTTTCTCTTAAATGCTACAGTTTGAGTTTGATATTTCTTTTCAAATTAAAGAAACTGTTGAGAAGAATTTGACAGCCTATAATTTCTCTTCAGTTGGTAGTATTTTGGTAGGGGAGTTTTTATCATTTCAGATTTAAGATGGAAGTAGATGGCGCTGCAAATGTGTGATCATTGAGGTAAGAGTAATGACCCCCATTCTCAAATGGGTGAAGTTGAAGAGATGATAATGGATAGTTTAATTTGGTTTCAGATTGAATTATTGAACACGGAAGATAATTAAATTTTTTTTTTTTGTAAATTTAAAGACAAATGAGAATGATATATGAGTAAATCTGAGAAAAAGTATTTCCATCAGTGTAATAAATACCTTAATTTCAGATTTGAATTTTCATAAGATCATACACGTTATAATTTTATACTTATTTATAAAAAAAATGGAAATGAAAAAAATAGTAGAATTATTTATAAAATGGCCCCCTGCTCCTACTTTTGTTATTGAGCCAAGCGAAGCTGGCATCAAAGGTAGCTGGTAATAATATATGGTATAATTTCGAAATTAAAAGTAGAAGCATCCGTAGAAGCTTATTAAAAAGAAACACAATTGAAGTTTAAAAATAAAAATATCTCTGCCGTGCATCAACTGCAGTAAGTGTGTATTTCCAAACGTGTCATGTTTTGTAATGGCTGCCATTCAAAAACCAGTGGACCGATTTCGCTCAAATTCAATACCAAACCAGTCCCTAATAGTCTCCAACTGCCATAAAAATTTCAAGCTAAAATCTTCTAATTTACAGGAATTATTGTGATGACAACATGGTGGGTTTGCAAAACCTTGAGAACTCCTTCCTCCGAATGTAGGAAATAAATTTCAAAAATTTTAAAACGAATGTGTAGCTCATGAAGGCTTTTAACATGACCCAAGTTTCATTGCCATCTATGAAACAGCAGAGGTTCCATAGACTCACAAAAATTTCCAAAATTAGCAAAAAGTGGAAATATAATATACTTATGTATCCATATATTGTATATTGTGTAGAGACGAATTTGAGTGACCTATATGTATATTCTTGATCTATGACTCAGGATCTGTACTTTTCATCACGTCCGCTCCCAGGTACCACAATTGCACTGAATGCAATAGTTTTATTTTCATTTGGAAAATACCTACACTAAAAATTAAATACTTCGTGCGACTTTTTTTGAAATAAAAATTTTATGAACTACATTTAGGAAATTGGACATCAAATCTAATGGAAAAAATCGCAGCTTTCTATTTTAAAAATTAATAAACCTGCCTATACGTATAGATGCAATCATTCAAAGTTAAAAATTCAAAAACAATACGTATTGAGAAAATCAACACACTTTGTGGCCTCTAGAAAACTTAATAATTTCACCTTAATAATGTTTTCTGTAGACGTACCACATTTAAGTTTTAATGTCGAAAATTAAGTTGAAATTTGTAAATTGGCATGTTTGGAGCCACGAAAGTTCAGGAACGCCATACCGGGTATGTTGAGAAAACTAAACCAAAATTCAAATTTAGGATCTTAACACGAAGTACGAAGACGTTTTGCCCGGTAGGTATATCTAAGTAGGCATAATAACTCAGTAAAAATGGCTTGGAAACTATTTCAGTACTTCTGCAGTTTCTAGCTATTGATGTCATGGTAGGTTATAAACAGGGAATTTATACGAGGCAGTTGGTTCGAAATTGGAACTTTTTGTCCCGATACAGGGGCCTAGCCAAGAGAGGGCAAAAGGGGCGATTCCGCTCATGAACTTATTAATGTATTTTCCAGGAAAATACAACTATCGCATTCAGTGCAATGGCGAGACATGGGGGCGGGACCTGTGGAAAAGCGCCGATCTTGATTCGTAGATCACAAATATATAGGTCACTCAAATTCTTCTATACACAATATATATATTTCCACTTTTTGTTCATTTTGGGACTTTTTGAGGGGCTGTGGGGCCTCCGCTGTTTGACCTTTGGCAATAAAACTTCGAGTAGTGTTAGAAGCTTTCATGAGCTAGATACTTATGTCAAAATTTTTAAAATTCATCGGCTAGTTTCAGAGAAGGAGGTTCTCAAAATGTTGCAAAGCCACCATGCTGTCATCATGATAATTCCCGTAAATTAAAAGATTTTGGCTTGAAATTTTATTGGCAGTTGACGATTATTAGGGACTGATTCGGTACTAAATTTGAACGAAATCGATTCACTGGTTTTCGAATGGCAGCCATTACAAAATTTGACACTTTTGAAAAATGCACACTTACCCTGGTTGATGCGTAGCAGAGATATTTTAAATTAAATTTTTTTTTTTTTTGTAAAAGTTTCTCCTCTATGGGAATTTGAATTTCCGACTTTATCCTTAGAAGGCTGGCACTATAGCCACTAGGCCATAAAGTTTCATTAAAAAGATGGAAACATTTCGTGAAAATATTTTTTTTAAGGGTGAGGTGTTACAAAAAATAGTGTGTGACACAATATATAATAGGTTATTGATACTCATGTGATTTGCATCACTGGCTTTTGCCTTGTCCTATAAAAATCACACTTGGATCAAAATCACCTGCTTTATACACTTGTATCACAAATAAATTCTTGCAAAAATTAATTTATTGTTTTGGCTGCGCATGCGCACTATATCTTATCTAACATTATGAAATTTCTGCACATCCAAATTTTTTCAAAAACTGATCTTCAAGTTGCAACATGAATTGAACACAATATTTCAGCTCTAAAACAAACTTTGTTATTTCACATGATTCTTCAGCCTCTGTTTAAGCTAGAGAGCTGAGGTTGCTATGTTTCAGGAAAGAGAATAAAATTATTTAATAAGGTTTCCATATATCTACCTAATTTTTTTCATATCTTTATCTGTTTGAAAATAAGCTAATGAAAAAAACACTAATGAATATAACTGTGGAATACCTCAACAGCAGGTGTTCAACAGAACAATTTGCGTGTTTTAGCCAAAATACCTAGCAGGTATGAGGGAGCCAAGACCTTGGCAAACACTGGCAATTTAGTCTAAGATTTTCTGGTCTTATATACTCGACTCCCTACACGCACGCATACACACCTATGTACTAATTACATAGGCTAACGTGTAGATTATTCATCGTATTTTACAGTTGCTATGGCAATGTAAAGTACAGAGAATGCATCTCTGTATTGGTTTGTGGCATCGCGGAGATTGTTATCTCTTGATTTGTCACGGACCGAGATTTGTAGCTTGTCTATTTACAAAGATAGACCAGTACAAACAAACAAACATGCATTTTTGTTTAACATGCAATGTACAAATATTTGTCACCAAAGGTGACAACTGTCCTCGATAGGCCGAGCCTATATCCTCATAAGAGTGTTGTCTAATCCCCACAATAACCTTTCCTCATTCACTCAATGATTCCTCAGCCACTATTCAAACTCAAGAGATCGGGTTAAATTTTATGAAAAGAAGAGAAAATTTGCTCGAATTTTTTTTCAGTTAATTTTTTAATCATTTTTAACTGCATGTATAAATAAACTACTGAAAAAAACGCAAATTGATAGAAAATTAGTCATTTTTTGGAATCTAGAAAACCCTTCTCTTTCAGTCAATAATTCCTTGACCACTATTTTAGCTAGAAATTTGGGGTTGATTCTGCTGAAAAGAAGATAAAATTTTACTTGAATCTTTATACCACCAAATTTTTTATTTATTATCAGCTAAATGAAAATAAACGAACAAAAAATGCAAATTAAATGAAAAATTGCCATTTCAGTTTATTGTTTATAAGAACATTTCAAAAAAAAATTTTATTGGTGAAATTTTTTTTAGGGAAGATACTGAAAAAAATGGTATGTGTCACTCATGCAAAATAAGTTATTGCTATTTGTGTGATTTGCATCACTCGCCTTCAGGTCATGCTGCAAGAATCACACTCGTACCAAAATCACCTATTCTTTACACGTTTATGTCACAAATAACTATTTTCATTTGTCTTGTTTTAGATAGACTACACTGGAATGTTAAAATTAGAGTTCAAAGTCAATAAAAAGTTTTAGGCCAGGTATGTGTAGACAAACTAAATTATTAGAAAAGTTGAGTTTTTCTTCACTACAATCATCTGACTTTAGTTGCATTCTATTCTACGCTAAGGAACTATAATCGTTGAGTTTCACAATCATGCCAGGGAAATATTATACTGCCTGATTTTCTTTCAAAAATAAAAAATCTCATATCCCATATATCCTATACTATAATACGAGCAATAATTTGTATGTATGTATGTATGTATGTATGTATGTATGTATTTATGTATGTAACCGCGTTTTGAAGAACTAGACCAACGATGTTATTAAAATTTACTGGAAAGGGGTTACGAAAAAACAATTTAAATAAGTTCCAAGTTTGAGAAAATATGAGGGTCTCAGTTTATCCATCAGCGCAGTAAGCAATAACAACAAATTATGAAAAATTCGCTTGGCTAAAAGTAACGGATAAGTAAGGTTTTATTAGCAAATTTTGCTAGGCCTAGGCTGCATATGATCATTATGATTTATGCTAATGAATGAGTTTATAGTTGCAATCTTTAATTTTATTCGCGAGAATCGAGATATGTTATATAAATATGTTTATGAAATTTCCCAGATTGAATTAAATTAACAAAATTTTTTATAATTTCCACATCCGAGCAAAGCTCCGTGAACCAGGTACTAGGTACATAACACGATTATCTACTCTGCTTATCACACAAATTGAGATGATTATATTTTCGAGTTCTAATGCGAGTTGATTTCCTCAATAAGTAACTACCTACTTATAGGTGAATTATATAGGTAGTAAAGCCATTTTCATTGATGCATTGGCACTGGGCACGTCAATGTAGGTATTTTCCTAAGAGAAAGTTATTTAATGTTGCATCCAAATTGGATTTATTGTTTCGTATAAGATTTATTATTGAAATTGGGAAAATTCCGATCTTCTTAGTGGTGGAGGGAAGAGAAATAAGCGCGATTATGTTTTCTTTCAAATATGTAGAGACACACATATGAGTACCTACACTCCAGGACTAGTTTTACCTCCGGTTCAACACGGGCTGAAACCACTAGCGGCAAAATTTGCGGCCCCCCCCCAAAAAAAAAAACAGTCCTAGTTGTGAAGGGGCAGGGTGGCAGAAATATTATCGTCCGGTGCGGCAAAGTTCTTAAAACCGGCTCTGACCTTCTCTACATAGAATGCGATGTTATGAAAATTTTTTTGGTTAAATAGCAATTTGAAATATCTTGTTAACGGCTTTCGCATAAGTACAGTTTACATATTATATAGCATAGCCCGTAGGTAGATTATAGGTATGTAAGCTATAGAAAACATTTTACATTAACCAACGAGAGAACTATCGCAGTGAAAATAAAAAGAAACAAAATGGTCGAAAAAAACAGAGGTACCTATAATATGTAGAACAAAAAAAAAAAAAAAAGAAAAAAGAAAAGGTTGTAGTCTATATAGGTAAAGGTATACATGTTGCACGGTGTACACGCACATTCCCTCATGCAGAACCCGAATTCGGGTTTTATTTTTTAATTTTTTTATTCCCTTTTCTTTCAACCACTTTTATGATGCAAAATTAAATCTGTAAACATGATGATGCGACTTGTTCAAAGAAATTGTGGATAATTAATTACAATATGGATGTCCGTATATCTGGTAATTGAGTTTACATGTTTCGATCAGTTGGTGCGGGCGAGATTAGGCTGTGATTGTGTATCGTTTATTTTTATTTGTTTTTATTTTTTATACTTATTTTTTTGATCGCTTACGTTTTTTTTTTTCAAATTTATCTTAACGTTATTATAGATGTAGTCTATATAGTGTTGTTTAAGTATACCCTAAAGACTACATAACGTGCATGTTTTATACAGAGGTATATAGGTACATCTATAATAAGTTACATTTGATACCTTTCATGGCTGCGAATAGCGAATGATTCCCGCAATTCGAAATCGAAAGATGAGCATGAGCAAATCTAGACAGATTGTGCTGCAGAGATTAATTTAAAATTATATTTAATTCGAGACTGGAAACATGGCGGAGTATATCGCATTATATTTAATGATAATTATTGAGCCACATTCTTCGAAGGTCTACGAACATAAATATATGAATGGAGACCAGCACATATAAAAACGAAAGATTCGTGCGTGTAGATGGGTACCTACCTATCTAATAAACTTTAATTTCGCAAAATCTTTTTGCGAATTTTCTCGAGGACGAAACTAGATTTATTAAATAAAAAGTTAAAAACAAAAAGAAAGTTCGATATGACGAGGAAGTACTATATACTTGAACTTTTGGTTCTAGAGTAGTTCTGTTGAAAGTTAGTCCTCGCATCAGTTCAACCCTATAAAGTTTTCGTTTTGACTTACGTCAGTTCTGTCAAGTGAAAAATTCAAAAAATTGGTAGGCAATCTAAAATATAGATAATAATTTAAATTACTTTTTTGATAATAATAATTAATAAATTATTATAGCTATACTCACCGGTGCAAGGAGTCCGATCAGCAAATTTGCTATTTTTGAGAAAAAAAGTTATATTCGATTTCTTCTCCGGAAAATCGAACAGCCACTTCACAGAACTTGTCCTATTTTTTCAAACTGAATAGCCTGTTTTTAAAAAAGTATTAAAAGTGATGCTCTTTTTCGTCTTTTCCCATATCGAAAAAAACCTAATTAGTACACTTATGCAGCAAACTACGAGGAGGTAAACCGTACATATTCATGTTAAACGAGCACCATATACCTATCTATGACGAGATGATAGCACAATATTAACGATTTTTCCTTTTTTCCGTCCTTTTTCCTTTGGACTTTTTTTTTTATTTAAGGGGTTGTTCTAACTCCAAAAACTTTTCTATATCCGCGCCTAAATATTAAAATTACTAATTTAGGAAGATATGCAGATCGTCGGGCCAGAATTTAAAAAAAAAACAAAAAAAAAAACAAAAATAAAAATATTGAAGTTTGAAGCGGGAAAAATCTGAAAATTAGTAAAATTAAAAGCTATAAGCCAGTAGGTACATAGTAAAGCATTCAAAGTTAGACAGTAAGTATACTAATTTAGTAGACCACGCAACGGTGAAATTTTAAAGTAACTTATGGTCTAAAAATGACTCCTTTCAAATTTGAAGAAAAAATCTGGCCACCGGTGGAGGGGTTTTTTATTTTAAAATGTATAATATATATGCGGACCTTTAGACATTTTAAAAAACTAATATGGGCCAGGCCCGTGTGGATTCCCCGTTTCCCCATCCCTTTCGGCACCTCTATATAATAATTATGTATGGTAAAAAATTATTACTTACCTACTAATTAATTTCCACATTATACGTATGCAAAACGACGTTTTAGCTACAGTTATGAAAAACAATGTTTTCGAAGTTATAGGGGCGTAATTGCCAGGTGTTTTTTTTATTCTATGTATAGAATCAAAAAATATTAGGTATAGGTATGAGTTAATAGTCCCTAATTTTCCATTTGGTTTATGGCAGTGTAAATCAAACCGTAGCTCGAAAGCTACTGGTTGCTCACATGGACACTGTAGCAGTAGCTTGCAGAAGTATGTTGTACCTGTAGCACCACGATTCTTATGAACTTTAATTTAAAATTTTACATCCACGTTATCGTTTGTTAACGTTCGCTATAATTATGATGATAGGCCAAGCGTCTTGTCTGATCTTATTAAAAAAGTTTTGTCTTTATTCAGTGAATGAAAACTTTTGGCTTGCAATAGCTCACGACCTGGTCTTAATTTTTAAAGTAACTCAGTTATTGAGGAAATTTGGAGACCACTGGTTTATGACACTGATGTTTATGAGAACTTTCGTTTTAGTATTATAGACATATCTGAGTTAAAGCATAGGTATTTCTTATAACGTTAATAAATTGAGACTCGACACACAAAATGGCTTACATCTGGTGGATTTTCTCGTAAGCTTTGAAAACATGATAATGGACACGAATCCATTGAACCCAATCATAAATAAATCCTCAAATCCTCAATTAATACTTTTTATCATTGGTTTTGAGTTAATGATGATTTGTATTGAGTTTATTTTCCATAATTTTTTGTAAAATATCATTCACACTGGCAAGTAAAATAATTCATAGGTATATCAAAAAATACTATTTTTAAAAATCGCCAAAAATACCCATAGAAAAAAAACTTTCATCATCCCTTTTTCAAGTCTTGTATCAGCAAACGACACTAGTGCGCTACTGGGGTGTCAAGTTCCAATAGAACCAATTCAAGTTTTGTAATTTTCATTTTGGAGTTGCCTATTCCTATATGTGTATAGTAAAATGGAATAAAATTAAAAAATAAAATAAAAATAAAACGAAGCTTTTCAAAAGAAATTATTGAAAGATGCACGGAATTATGTAAAAATAAATTCAAAACAAAATAAAAAAATACAATAAGTTAGTTAGACAAGTCGTGTTTTTTAGGAAATGTACATTTTTTTTAGAAACAATTCAGATTCGTCTGCGGATCTAGGATTTAATTTATAATTACGAAAATTTAATATTCAAAGAGCTTGGAAAATTATATGGAAAGACATATAAAACTGTGTATCAGCTCAATAGTTTCGTAGGAGCATATTTTTTACAAATTCTGTAAATATCCCAGTGCATACTTATGGACTAACTTATAAATGTGTTTAGCTTAGAAGTACAAATGAACTGATTCTTATACATTCACGTATCAAATCGACTATATGACTTTTTTTCTCTAATGCTACAAAAATTCTTGCTTTCAGCACATTACCCCTCTTTAGAATAGGCTATTATTTATATTAATAGGTATATTCGATATTTATCCTAATTCCTGAATGAATCGTTTTCGGAAGTTGAAAATTTATAATGAAATTGGTTATAAGATATATTTATGGCTTCCATAAGTATATCTACCTGTACCTATACTTACATTGAATATTTATGTAGCGTCGTCCACATAATCTGAAGCCAAAATATTTTGGACATTTTTGGCTGCATTTCTCCTAGTTCACCCTAGCCAGTATAGTCGAGCTTCTCAGTGAGTGATTTCAAAATTTTATAATTATTACAGTTTGCAGCCACTTGTGTGTTTAGATTACTTACTAGTATCCTTACTATTGCCACATTTTAACGCTGAAGAAAACCTGCATAAAATCGGATTTCTATAAGAGGTACCTACCTACTAAGCTTATAAGTTATTAATTACAAAAATGATTGCCTGTCATGTTAAAGATTTAAAAGATAAAGTAACAATAATCCTTGACTTTCTGCAGTCAAATTCATTCATTGGGTCTATTTATAGACTAAAACTTAATTTCAAATGACAGACACACAGAGCAATGTACCTATCTATTAGAGTTGTTAAGAGATTATAATATTTACTAATGGACAGGATAAGAGTGTGAGGAAAGAAAATCGAAAAACACCACAAAATTTAGCTGACATATGGAAGAATCATAGGTATACCTACATATAAGTTAAGCATTGATAGAATTTTGCGTAGAAATCTTTTCAATAAATGAAACTGCTGTGTTAGCTAGCCTATACGTACGTATAGATATTTTGGCGAGTAGTTTTTTAAATCATTGCTTCCTCCAATCCTCGCAATCAAGTGGTTTATAATTTACCGGTTGGTGGTTGCTTTGGAACACAGACTGCATATGGGTAGTTACACCTTTTGTCTACATGATTAGACGCATTCACAATTCACTTAGTATCGTGAAAACATTAAAATGTGGGTGACGTCGATGAGATCTACTGATATGAGTGTTTCTAGTTCCTATTCATCAAGATATTACCTACCTATAGATAAACTAATACCTATCTACCTACAGAAATAAAATAAAATATGTTAGGAAACGTTTACTCGCCCATCATTCTTTCTTCTTATCCGCCTACTCCTTCTGTATTTCCTTTCCCTTCCTATTCTCTTACTTATGAACAAAAAATAAAAAATTTACCTACGTCATTATTTTCGAGTGTCATTTTTCTTGTTAAACTCGTATTAGATAACCGCTAATAATTTATAATATTTTTCTCGGTACCTATTCGAAAAATTTTGCGAAAATCGTTTTTGAACTTCGGTTGAACACAATCATTTCAAATATTTGGCACGTTTCTTACTATCCCTCTTTGAACCAGAAGTATACACACGTACATACGTACATGACACACATGGAGACCTAGCCGAAATTCGCATTATCGTCTGTTTAATACGCTATCTATAACTCTCAAAAACCATTGCGTTATTCAACAAAACTGCAAATAGTGCGTTATAAACTTAATTAAGCCCAAGTATCACGATATACGAAAATAATTTCGAACGAAAATGAGAAGCCCAAGTCAGCTACAACGATTCATGGTACCAATTTAAATTTGTAATAACGAAATTAGCTTATTTGTGGCTTACTTAATCTGTTACATCATATCACAGCCAAACTTACCAATGTATCTGATTATCTGAATTCTGAAAGTGCAGAAGGGCGTAGATAGGACATTCGTTTTACAATTCGTTCATATTTTTCAAGTTTTGTATTTGGTGTTGACTCTTGCTATTTGTATAGTTGGTCTTGGTCTTGGTCTTAGTCAATGTATACACTACCGAGAATAAAACCGTAAGATCAGCATTTATGCTTTAATAAAAGTACAGTGGAAATTGAGAATAGATTTAACAACACTTTTGTGTGGCTTAAAAATTTGATCTCTCTTTAATAATCTTTAAGTACGTTATATACAGTGTTTCAGTAATTTCCTACTTCCCTAATTAATTAATAATCACAGTCATAGGGATGAAAATATCCATCAGCGATTAAGATAGACTGAGGGTCATACTCTACAGCTGTAAGTTAGTTAGAATATATAATATGTAATACCCAGTAAGTATAGCCTTTCAATCGTATGTTAGTTTATAATTATGATGTATTTCCATTTTTCGCGAGTCCTCTGTCAAAAAAGTCAAGTCTTCAGCTAAGTAAGTATCTACAGACCTATATCAGGTATGTAATAAGTAATTTAAATTCTGAAGATTATGATAAACTTTCATTTACTATAGTCAAACTAGACTATATAATGATATTTGAGATTTCTGCACAGTTTTTTCAAATTTAATTTTTTTCGAAAATTTACAGCCCATCTTCTCATTTATTCTGTTCAATTTTGGGCCCTCCATCAGAAATGGATTAACATTCTTTAGTAAGTAAAGCGTGTAATTTATTTTACGTACCTATTTGAGAGCTAATTGTCTATTCTGGAGTAATTCATATTTTAGTGTATTTTCCAAATAAAAATACAAATATAGAATTCAGTGCAGTGGCGGGACCTGGGGGCTTGACCTGTGGGCGGGACCTGTGGGCGGGACCTGTGGAAAAGCGCCGATCTTGAGTTGTAGATCACACATAGGTGACTGAAATTCTTCTGTACACCATATATACATATTATATATATATATTTTTACTTTTTGCACATTTTGACACTTTTTGAGAGATTGTGGGGCGTCCACTGTTTGACCTGTAGCAATGAAACTTGGAGTAGTGTTACAAACTTTCATGGGCTACACATTTGTGTTGAAAGTTTTGAAATTCATTCTCCAGTTTTGGAGGAAGAGGTTCTCAAAGTGTTGCCAATTCACCATGTTGTCATCACGATAACTACCGTAAATTAAAAGATTTTGGACTGAAATTTTTATGGCAGTTGGAGACTATTAGGAACTGGTTTGGTATTGAATTTGAGCGAGATCGGTCAACTGGTTTTTGAATATCAGCCATTACAAAATTTGACATTTTTGGAAAATACACTTACCGCGGTTGATGCGTAGCAGGGACATTTTTAATTTTGTTACTTAAATATTTACTTAGCTACAGTGATAAGTTTAGATTAATCGACATTTAAAATTTAACTTCAAAGACAACAATGTCAGCAATCAAGCACTGAGCCAAAAATTTGTTTTTATGAGAAAGGCATTAAAGATTTTTAAGAAGAAAATCGAAATCAAAAAATAAAATACTAGAAGAGTTATAAAAATGTATTGTCAATCATATACCTACCTACAAATCATTTTGAATCGTATTTACAGAAAATTCATATGACAAACATTTTTTGGGGGATAAGTCCATCCCTGCATCCTTTTTATAAAAGTACATTATCTATAAATGCATGACAACAGAATTTATCTCTGCAGCGCATCAACCGCAGTAAGTGTGTAATTTCCAAAAGTGTCAAATTTTGTAATTACTGCTACTCGAAAACCAGTAGACCGATTTCGCTCAAATTTAGTACCAAACCAGTTCCAAATAGTCTCCAACTGACAATAAAATTTCAAGCCAAAATCTTTTAATTTACTAGAGTTATCGTGATGACAACATGGTGGGTTTGCAACATTCTGAGGACCTCTTCCTCCGAAACTAGCGAATGAATTTCAAAAATTCTAATATGAATGTGTAGGCCCATGAAAGCTTTTAACACTACCCCAAGTTTCATTTCCATAGGTTAAACAACGGAGGCTCCACAAATTCCCAAAAAATGCCAAAATGAGCAAAAAGTGGAAATGTATATATATATATATATTGTGTAGAGAATAATTTGAGTGATCTATATTCGTGATGTACCATTCAGGATCAGCGCTTTTCTATAGGTCCCTCCCCCAGGTCCTGCTGTTGCACTGAATGTAATAATTGTATGGAAAATACACTAATAGGTATAAAGGTAAATTATATAAAATCAACCTCATCTACCAAAAAAAAAATGGACCAATTTATAGATCCTGCAAGATCAAAATTATTTCACGTTTTTTACTGAGACATAAACTTCAACTAAAAGTGAATTCCATAAAAATCAATAGGAACGAATTACCGAAATAATTTCTGGTATTTTAAGAAATTTTCTATAACTCATACCTACCTACTTATAGCTTCCACACTGCCCAAGAAAATGTTCGTTAGTTCGTAAGTAAACAAATAAAACTAAAATCTCTACTAAAATCGATAAAAAATTATCACTTGTCAATCATTTTTTTCTATTTTTTCCCTTAATTTTCATTTGCTACAATTTAAATAAGTAGCCTATAGGCTGCAACGCCTATACAATACAATTTTTGCTCGAATAATTCCATCACTTATCCCAACAAGCTGTTCTAGAATTTCGCCTAATTTGGAAAAAAAAAAAACTATCAAAAAACACCGCACACAAAGACCTTGTTCAGAAACCTCTGTCATCTACCTTTGAATTAATTAAATTAGACAATTTTTGAGAGTACGTTAGCCTATGTAATAAACATTTTACTGCACATACGCGCGTAATATAGGTTTTCGCATCGTAAAAGGTTCCAACTTTCATCTCTTCTTCTCGGTTGTATATAATTTCGTTTAAATAATATGTATAACCGTCAAATTAGCGCTGGGTATCTACGTTTTTAAAAATACAGATACGAAAAAATGGTACACCTTCGTTCCATTTCTCTCCCTACAATTCTGCTGTGCTCTTTTTTCTTGTCTCACAAAACATTCAATGGATGCATGTGCAATGTAGCAGGTAATCTGCTACCGAGCAATGAACAGCCGTCGCAGAAAAGGAAAAAAGCGAAAATGAGAACGAGAAAAAAACCGACCGACCGAAGAAAAGCAGAAGGACCTCTCAACTTCTCCTTCCCTGCCGCTCAGTTTCGCGGCTCCCCACCACAATTTGAAGAAAAAAAAAACCTTCCCCTCTCAACCTCGCTCCAATTTTTGACGTTTCTCCTAACCGTTTCGTTCTGTCTCCATAGGTTCGATGAACGAGTCTCGCCCCGCCCATAAAAATAGACGCGGCCCAATCATTGTCAGTGTTAATGTTTCCATTGTCATACAAGCATCTTTAACAGATATATCCCACTTTTTTTTTTTTCATTTCAGTCGTCTACCTCGCACTCGTTCGCACTATCTCGCTCGCTCGCTTTTAAATAATTCTCTTTCGGTTTCATTCTCACTCGTTCGTCTTCTCTTTCGCACTCCGTCTCCGTCTCGCTGGCAGCATAAAACAGTGTCAATGAGAGCTTAACAATGTACGCGACGGGCGAAGTACGGAAGGAGGAGAAGTGATACAACACCCTTGTTTTTCGGCTAACAAGCTGCTGTACGATATATTGTTGTATTGTTTGACGCATACCCTCTCCCCCACTTCGTTTCTTCGTCGTTCATTGCACCGCAACCACCGTACCTTTTCCTTCTTCGCAACACGTAAACGTCTAAACTACGCGCGGTCTTTCGTCCCAACACCCCTCCACACACCTAGCTCGGACGGATTTGTTCGTCATTCTATCTCACTCTCACTTGTACCTCCTATCCCTTTGTTCTCTCTCGTTCGCGCTCACCCGCTCGCACCCTCGCGCTGGCTCGTCTGTTTTCGTTTATTTTCTCGTTCCTCTCTCCACACGTTTCTCGCTGCGCGTCGTCACAGAGTTGTCGGTTTTTTGTTTACAACGTTGCTAATGGATTTTAGGTTATACGCTAAACAATATGAATAGCGCTAACTTCTTATTGTTATTTCGGTTTTGTGTCGCATTAGTTTTCTAAAACCCTTTCCCTTCTCGTCGGTCTGTCTGCTTCACTCTTCACCATCTTGACCAGCCTCTCGTATACCCACGCACGCTCACCTTTTCATCATCCACATGTAGGCCTATTCTTTGGAACGTCCGTAATACACGAAAATTATTTATTCTCTTTACCGTTTTGATAATTTTTTTCACCGCTCTAATGAATAATTATGGGCTGCAATTAATGCTACAGTGAACAAGTTGGTTAAATCTGGCGAACGTGTAAACCATTTTTGTTAACTGTGTACCTATGTTCATTAATCTTTTCGTGCACCACGTATTGTGTGTATAGGTTGGCGTAAGCTGCGTTCGATGGGGCAAAAAATGTTGCATTTCAAGTTTTAGTTATGGATTAGTTCTGTTTAAAGTTAGTTCTTAGCTCTACCAAATGGTTTTTGTTTTACTATTTGTGTAATTATCAGTTCTGCGGAGTGAAAAAACTCAAAACAGTTATTGGTATTTCATGCAGTAACAGAACAATTTGAAGAGTGGTTTTCATAGAAATGAAATGATCAGACCCCAAGAGTTTGTAATGCAAAGAAATACAATTACAACTTTCTAACTGATCAGCTGACGACAAAAAATAAGAGAGATGAATCGCACGGAATAGAAAGATACATTGTGCAGCTGATCTATGTCAGCTGGAGAAAAATACTAAGGATTAAGATTGTGAAATTTAGGGTGTAGATGTCTAAGCTCTCTATAGCTGTGGCTTCAATACAGAAAAAAAAAACTATTTACATTAAAAATGTTCGTTCGTTCTCACTATCTAGTTGTCAGGAGTTTCTCGAGTGGGAGTATCTCACCCGCTGGTTCGATTTCAGTTGACTAAATCATGATGAGTTGGCAAGAAATGTTTTTTCTTTTTGATGTGCAAACATCTTAGTGTTCAATCTAGTACTCTGGTAGGTGCTAAAACAAAATTTATGTTGTAACTCGTACATCTTATAATATTGTAACTGTTGGAGTGTAGGTGTGTGGTTGTGAGTGTACTCATTGTGCACACACACAACCACACTATTATGCTTACATATCAATCCATCATGAGTCCCCATAGGAACTCACACCTTTTTTTTGGTTAATAATTTCTAATGTTTCTAAAAGTTGGCTATTTTATTTTAAAAAATTGGCTAAACTAGAAATTTCACCCTTCATGGCTAAACTGCTTCGAAGATTCACTGTCAGCAGTTCTGTTGAAAGTTATTCTCAGTTCTAATATCCTATTTTACTTTCAATGTCGTTTTAATTCTGTGAAATGAGAAAACTGAAAAAAACTAATAATCCAAATAGAACATTTAAATTTTTCTTTTTTATGTGTAAACATCTTAGTGCTGGGTCTACAGTTGGGGCCAAATGAGAATTACAGTTGTCAAATTTGTATAACTATAACTCTTACAATCGTAACCCTGGTTTGTATGTGTTATATGACATGTGTTGTTACCACACTATTATTATATTTACACATCAATCCTTCATGAGTAGAGCCAGTGCGACCCCAGCAGAACTCATGCCTTTTGTTTGTTTTTTTTTTACAAGAATGGTATGTAATGCAAACATATTCATATCTCTGGAAAAAAAGATATTTTCAATCCTGATCAGGATATTCCATGTATTTTTTAAGAAAAAAACTTGAAAACTATTTAGTGCTACATCTTTCCAAATCAAACAGCCAGTTTAATAAAAAGTTTAAATGTTGCCTCGAACGTAATATTTGTCCACATTTTAATATTTAGGAATCTATACAAAACCTTTAAACAATATGTATATGACCTATACATAAATGAATTCCTAAAAATGCTTCAAAATTTTTCCTCTCTCAAGTCTTACGACACCGTAAATTCCATTAGTCTTTAGAAAAGAAAAAAAAATCTTCCCATTAATTATCTTTATATTTCAACAAAATAAGATATAAGAAGATTAAAGGTATGGAAATTATTTAGGATGAATTATATTGGCAAATACGAGTGTAGTCAACCGCTCGATGAAAATTACTGTCAGCTTAATGGTCTACTCAACGCCGTAAATGCAGTGAATGGGAACGAAACATTTGAATACAAAGATCGATTTCTGAGCATTTGCTTTGACTTTGAAGTAAACTATAGTTTAAAAAATTAATGTTTTTTTTATCTAAAACATAAGTTAATGATTTATTTTTTAAATGTATCTATGTAATTAACTTATATAATTATTTAATTTAAGAGGTTGTAGATATTAAGTAGATACGTTTATCAATAGACGTAAATTTAAGTTTTACATGAAATTTTGGACGTTAAATTCTCTACTTTGTATTATAAATTTAAATTAATGAAATTCAGGTCAGCCCTCTATGTAATTATTTTTGTCATTATAATATTAACTTGAAATGCTTTTTTTCGTGTTCATCAACAAATACTTAATGCTGTTATTAGATACTTATAGGCTTAATTTTAAAGAGCTTAAAAAAATTAAATTATTGTATCCATGAGTTAATCTATCTAATTGTACAGTAATATTATTGAACAATGCAGTCCTCTCATTACTTTACTAGGTACACTAATAGACAGCCTAGGTATAAATTAATCATAAAAATTATTTTCTTTTCTTTTTTTTTGGGAGGGAAAAACTTCAAATATATTTATTCTAAACTTGAAAAATAATCCAATTCTGTATTGATCCACTGTATATTTTCAAAGAAAGTGTATTAATTAAAATTAGTATTAGTGTTTTAAAGTTGAGAATTTAACTGGTACCTATGGACTATGAGGATAATAATAATCTTACGCAAGCGTATTTTCAAGAAAATAGTTTTTCAATATTCATCGTTACCGAGTTTCGTTTAGAGTATGGGGTGTAAAGGTGACAACAGGCCAATGCTACGTCAATTTTTCATCCGCTAATTAATTTAAATAAAAGTTCTATTAAATATTTTCATTTGAATTTTAAGTTATTTGTTTAAAAGTAAGCCAATTTTGTCGGTTTATTCGTTACAAATATCTCCGAAAAGTATTGCAGACTTTAACTTTTTTATGAAAGAAAAGAAAAAAGTTTGAAACGAAACCAATATTGTCATTCACAAAATGATTATATGAGACATAATTTACGAAGTATTTTACACTTACTAAAAATTTAAAGTGAAATTACTTGTATCTTTGTGCAGTGGTCTATTTTCTATACACGAGTAGTAAAGGTCGATATTGTAGAAAGTATGCAAGTTTCGAATTAAGTTCGAGATGAAATAACAAACACGAAAAATATTCGAATCACGAGCACTTTTCGTTATACCTTAACCATAAACGAAAGATGTATCACATCGCCTACCAATAAATCATTTATTAGATCCTTTACACTATGTAGGAAAACCTGTTTTGTTCAGTTTTCAACTCCTGTACTGCGTTATGTCATCTTTATGAGCTTCGAATTGAAAATGTTGTCGAGTGGTATACACTACACAGTATTACGTACTGATGGAGAAGAAAAAAGTCAAGAATAAATAAACAAATAAACAAAAACATAAATTAATTTTTAGAAATAGCCACTAATAAATATTTATACATATTCGAAATTTAATTGGGTGGGAAGTATAGGTAATCCAAGTACGTGTAAATGGAATCCTGTAACTGAAGTGGGCTTGGTTACTTTCTAAAAACAAAAATAGGCTACTTACTAGAAATGGTGTATCATCAGTCAAATTTGATTAGACTACGGTGTATGAGATACCTATACTAATCCCGAAACTATTTATGTTAGTTTTCTGTTGGTTCACTGCATCGACTATGTCATAGCTTCATTAAAATTGTAATTTTTTACATTGTCATGCTGCTCGATCGTATTGTCATCTTTCGAATTTGACACTCAATGTTACAGCAAATAATTTCACATTATTTCCCTATTTTTGCTGCTGGATTTACAAACAAATGTCTCACCTTTTAGTCTTAAAGGCTCGCGAGTAAGTAAAACAAAATACTAGGCTACGTAGGGTAATTAACATTTTACGAGAAAACGTGTCAATCATAAAATGCAAAATTAACTTACTATTAAGTAGCTAATAAATATGCATATATCTATGACTGTTAATACTTCAGAGTTTAATGCATATAATGTAGGAGTATAATATTGCAGGTCACCGAACGATTAATAAACTGAGAATAAGATAGTGATTAGGCTGCTATCTAGTAGCCTTTTTACTAGGTATTAGAGCCCTGCACGAGTAGGTATGGTATCGTGTGATTACAAGTACAAAATATTCATCAGACGAGTAACACGATTACCCGTGTGTACTCGTACTCGTGTAGCAAATAATGCGAGTTAGTAATTGGCAACTCATCGTGGCATGTTAGTAATCACTTGAATGTGCATACTGTTAAATACAATGCATTCCAAGAAAGGGTTTATAATATTGTTGCCAAACTTTGGGAAAAACCAATGCACTTTAACCAAACACACGGCGATTACATACAAGTATAATTGTTACGATGCCTACGATGCCACGCTGCAAAGAGTAATATTTTTCCGAGTACGTACTCGCATCGTTTTGTAAGGTAATCGGCGATTCCTACACGATTACTTTTTTATGTACTCGTGTAGGTCTCTACTAGGTATATTGGAGGATATACTTATTAAGGGCATACCTATATAGGTACTTTTAAAAGTCAGTTAAAATACCATAGGTAATTTTACCGAGTTTGACATTTTCTTTTTGTGTATACTTACCTAGGTAAAAATAACGGAGATTAAATGAATAAAAATAATTAATAAATAATTATTTTATGACTCTGTGGGAAATGGACTTGAAATTTTTTTTTCAGAATCTTTTATCGGACTAAATTTTGATTTCTCTCTCACTTTTCATTTTTACTCTTGTCTAACTGAGAAATATAAAATTTATAGATTACTTTTAAAAATAAGAAATTCATTATCCAGTAGAGGTAGATAAGGTAGCTACTACTCACAGACAGTTTTTGAAAACAAATAACTAAGTAAGCTATATCGTATAAGGTTAAGGGGCTTGGACCCTCGACAACAGTTGCCGCCACACAGCTGGAAAATATTTGTCTCTATGATGTTTAACCAATTGCACAAATTACGTTTGATCGTAATTACTCGCACATACATGCAAGTAATGTACAAATAGATACCAAATTGTGACCAGTCTCAACAATATGATGATGTCATGATTCAGTACACAAACTGGCCCATTATTTCTTATCACTATAAGAAATAATGCACTGGGCCATTCACACAAACATACGTAATACGTAATTACTACGTATGTTTGTTGGTGTGTGTGTGTAAATAAGCCAGTATATGAACTGTTCAAACTGGCTCTAAATTTGCCAGGGTTCATCCAGGTTTTGGCTTACCCGTGTTTACATATGAAGTGGTTGAACACGCAAAATCTATAGATTACCATCTGGTGAGAATATCTTTTCATGACAAGGTATTCCACAAAGTACATATAGGTTTAAATGCTATCAAAATCATAGACATTATTTTTTTCAAGTTAATTCATCCAATACAGAAATAATACTGTAATTAATTACCTATTTTTTATAACGTCGAATTAAATTATATATTTATCATTACCTATTGCTCTTAATATCCTCACATCAGAAGCAGAGCTGGTATGTATGTGAAACTGACTTAAAATTCTAGTCACCAGCTGAAATTTTCTGTCCAGAAATGTCAAATATGAAAAATAGATACACGAATTCGTGTTCAAAAGTAAGAAATTATGTTATGCTGTAGCCAAAATTAGGAACCAAAAAGCAAACAATAAAGACCGCAGGGCAAGAAATAGGGTCTTGATGGCTAGAACTACACTGAACAAATATGGATTTTAATGATTTTCTCACTAAGCTACCTGTTCCTTTATCCATTGATGTGGTGAAATCAATATTCTGGGGTGTTTTTCGTCACTAAATTTGTGAATGCTCTTTCATTAACCATTACTATGGGAAGGAGTTACAAGTTTTTTTGTTTTGGCTTTGAGGGCTGGTTGAACACCTATATCCCCCCTTCGCTACATGACTGATTTTACCAGTTATTCGTGAATAGTTGTAACAGATGAGTTAGTATTAACCCCATCATACACTGCAACCAACCAAAACAACATGCAAAAGCAAACCAATGCTTGTAGATGTAACTGCAAACTGTGACGTTGGTTTTGTCGGAAAGCATGACCAGCCTGGGCCAGAATGCTGGTTGATGGTGATTGGTTATTTCTTTTTCATTCTTTATCGATTATTTTGATTTGGATTTGAAGTGCTGGTTGGATTTGCAGGAAGAGTGTAAGCACCATTCAGGGCAAATTTTGTTGGTTTGCCACGTTGGCTGTGTTGGTTGGTGTAGTGTACGACAAGGTTTAATTGTAGTAAACCATCATTGGATTTTTTTAGATGTAGATTACATGCTACTGGGTTGATAGGTATTAGCCTAATTTCCAATATTTCATCCTTAGACTAGGCACTAGATAGTACGAGGCCTGTATTATCACTTAGCTAAGTAATTTCATTTATCCATTATCAATTATTATTAGTGACCAGACTTAGTTCAATTCTCCAAAAAAATACTTACAGCAAAAATTAAGATTTATTGTCGTATAGATGAATAACTAGGTGTAGATATGCCAATACTATGTAGCAGAGTACAGAAAAAGTAGGAGGCCTACTCTGTGATAAATACTGATGAAGTGAATGAGTATACAATTAGCCTACTCAGCGTTCACATATGGCATAGGCTAAATAAAAAATAAATTGGGTATAATTAGCCTAGATATGTTTTTTCGCAGAGAATGTTGTCTTGAATTTCTGAATACTGCAGTGGCATAGGGAGTGGAATGAGTGCAGAGACCGATTCAGTGTACCTGGCTGAGGAGTGCTTAACATTTTTCAAATCTTCCACCCTCCTACTTCCAACAGATCACCATCACCAAAATGTACAAATGAAGGTCAGTTTGAACGTGGAAGGAGGTGCTAAAATTATGTTTGCTCCAGGGCGCTGGAAACCTCGTTACATCACGGTATTGTATGGTTATATTAAACTGCATATACTTTGTCATTAATCGTATTTGCATGGTATGAATTCATTAACATGGGCGTAGCTATATGGCGAGGTAAGTTGGGACTCTTGCAATGGCAGAAAAAATTCGGCAGAAAGGGATTAAAGTATATTTTTAAATCTATGATGACGACATAAAATACAGACATAGGTACGTACTATGATATTAGTTTTCAAAAATACAGAGGGTGCACCTGCAAAATTCCTTTGTCCCATTTAAAAAAAACCTATACAGCTACGCCCATGTTTATTAATCGATACTTTCTACTGACTACCTTAGGCTACTGACTGTTGGTCGGTCTATACATCCAAGATGGTAGCTCTATATAAGTACTGTGTTATCTATGGATTTACGTTTAAGCCATTACATCTAAAAACGTTGAACTGCAATTAAGTACATTCAAAATTAACTTCAGCTAAACATCGTTCGTTTCTATTTTGTAAAATGGAGAAACTGATTCATCTGGCCCGTATATTTGTCTATAAGTACTGCCGATGAAAATTCTACGAAGTTTCGTAAAACTTTTTTTTTTTTTTTTTTTTTTTTTGGTAGGGCCTTAGTCGTTTTTGTTAGAAGCACACAATTTTCAAGCGGTCGTATAACGACTCTGAAAATTTGCATTTATTTATCATTCACATGTTCGCACGGTTCGATCGCGGAATAACAAACTTTAATTAAGATATTTGAATTCAACATTCCAATATTTATTACTAATTTCATCAATAAAATTCTTCATTTTTCTGGCCATCAAAAAGTAGTGTTCATCCGCACTGAGTCGAAAAAATTCATTTTAGACACGCAAAAAAGTCATATTAGGTATATATGCTTAACCCGTTTACCAGTGGGGATAGATATAGTTTTTTAAAACCGAAACCCACGCAAATTTTTAACTGCTTCTGCTTCATATGCGCAAAAAATTTTTAAATTTTGAAATGGAAGATAGTGTATGGAAGAGGAAAAAGCGAAAAAGAAGGTAAAAATCATCGAATAATTATTTAGTCGCTTAAAACACGAAAGTGAGTAATCTAACACCACTTTACATGAAAGACCCGAAAACTAGTTTCCTTCGATTAAGTAACGGTGGTTAGGCGATTCTATTATTTAATTTAATTTTTTTTTTTTTTTTTTTTGTTTACACTAAAGACTGTGTCCATAATGGGTTTTAATATTATCGAATTCATAAAGCGTCTCGTTCAGTATTTCCCGCGTGCATGGTCTGTACCTAATGCATTAAACTTATTGTTAGCTGTTTCCTTTTTCGGAAATGTTTAGCCAGTTCCAAAAGTAATGTTCAAACGGTTCTGTACTGACATCGGGTCGGCTGTAGTTCAGCTTGCGAATGTCAATTCGAATGAACGGTATTGGTTTCTCTTCTCTGTATATGGAATAAGTACGTTCAAATTAATCGTCTGCCAAAGTGTCACTCAACTATTGACGAGCAAAACTGTTTTAGGTCTCGCGAATCGCGATTTTGCAGGTCATAATCGTGCACCTTGCGTTACCTACAGACCGAGACCATGACATGATTCGACCGTTCAAAACCTAAACCAAATGCTAAACCTAAAAAAATAATTCAATTATGAGCAAAATATAAAATGTTCGAAAATCACAATGTTGTTGGGCTGATTAAATAGTTTTCAATAGTTGGTACAAATTTACGAAAGATAACGAATTATAGTTTAATTTAGCTACTAAATAATAATGATAATGAGTAATCTTGTTTTCTAAGTAAGGCTGAGACTAAGACCGAGATCGTGATCAATACTAACAGTTTTGTGATCTTGGTATTATTTTATCGCATCGCTGTGTACACTCAACGTAGATACTATATCTCAGCCTAATCGTAACTGTCATAGACAGTGGTAGTGTTAGCCAGAGCACAATCGATTTTTTTTTTTTTTTGGGGGGGGATGGAGTCTGACAAAATATTTTTCAGTAACAACCTAACTTGAGATTACCTCTTGAAAGCATGCGAGGTAATTAAATAACTTCGGTTGGGGGTCCCATTCTTACACTACTGGGCTCAGATTTGACTAATGTAATCGATGTCTTGATCCTTTTTGCCAGATTATTGAATTTATTTCATTAGTGCGTGACCTATAACTTTTACCAAAACTCGAACAATTCTATGAGAAAATAAGATACCTATATAGTAGTTTTTCACTTTGAGGTTAATGTTCGAATATTAGCTATACTCATTAACAACCATTGATGAATTTTTGTCAGACTGTTTTCCTTTGCCCTGAAGTATTTTTTCATACCTGTTTGTTACTAGGTCGGTGCAGGTACAAACACCGGAATGGATGTTCGGTTCCTTGACTTTCGACAAGATTTTCGAAAAAAACAAAGTCTATTGAAAAGAATTCAAAAAAACACTGCTGAAATGATGTAAGTTATGATTGTCTTACGAGACTTTCTGCCGTTTTGAGTACCAATCTTTGAATTTATCTTCAGCAGCTACCTATTACTTATATTTTTGTGTAAAAATTCTTCTCATCGAATATGTATGTGTACCAATTACCTTAGATGCGTAGGGTAACTGTTCAGGATACTAGATAGGTTCACCCCCCTACCCATTTATGGAGATAGATTCCAAGATCGGTTTATTCAGCCAAATAATTTGCGGGAATTTAAAAATTAAATTAAATTTCGTTGAGTTCAGGGAGTCTATCTATCACTATCCACGCTACAGTTTGCCAAACTTTTCGTTGGAATTTTGTATTGACTAATTAAAGCCTAATGCATTCATGACAGACATCTTTTAAATTATCTACTCGTTTCAAGAAAACTGAATGGAGTCTACATTATTGCTATTTTTTGTAGCTGCAGGGCAAGGTGGCCAATTTGTTTTTGGAAATTTTACATTTCATTTGCTATATCGACGCAAGATAACGCAAGTATGATCGAGAATTCGAGCTACTCATTGATAGTTTGCCAGTTTTCTTGATATTTTTCCAGTTTTCTTTCTTCAATTTACATTAGTTGAAACCTATAGGTATATGTTTAACATTATTTTATCAACATTGATGTAGAACTATTTTCATTACCGTAGATAGCGTAAAAATATTATTGTTAATTTTGCATAAATTTTTTAATTTCAAATCTTCCTCTCTGACGATCTTCCTCCGCATGATTACAAATACAATTAAATATTTACAAAAAATGAGAGACTTAAACTATCGATTGAGCTGGTATCTCATTTAAGATTTAATTTTTTAATCGAGATTTGAGCACGCCTATTATCATGCATAAGTAATGAGAAAGCCATTAGCCTATATATGTCAACCTCTAATAAATGTTAAGCCAAGAAAAAATATGATTTTTTGTTAGTTCTACTGGCTGTTTTCATCACAAGCCTATATCTACAAAACAATATTGCAGCTCATTAATTCACGTCCATATTGGCGATAATCAAAAGAAAGAAAAAAAAAAATAAAGGAAAAATAAATTTTCTTCTAATTTGCTGTTGCAGTTATGCTAGCTTCGAGTCAAAAATGTTTTTTCAAGACTGATAAAATTTTTTTGGCTACTAGTTCAACCAACACAGTGGGATATAGGAAACTGAATGTTTCTCATAAATACAGATCAGTATCTAGAAAGTAGATATGTCTGAATTTTTCTAATGGTTGGTTCAATATTCTACTCAAATTTGTTACCTATAGCTGCATGGGCTACTGAATCTACATCTGCCAAACCAACAATATCCTGTAACATAACTGGATGGATTCAGAATATACAGATATGTATTAATGGCGATCGTTGGTTTAATGCCATTACACTTCTCATACAAACAACTTCCTACGTATAATATTTTCAGTTTATAAAATAAATATAGTCGATTATTGACAAAATTACTTTCATATATCTAACTAATGATTCTTCAAGAGCACCGACTAACTTTCGCTATTGTCATACAAACCAGCAGCTAAGAATTTTAGGTATTCTATTTTTGATACCTCGAAAAATGTGAGAAAATTGGACGATCCGTAAATTTAGGTCAGGTTAAATATTATTATAGCTTGGACAAGGACGTAGCAGAGAGGTGATGGGGGTAGGTTTCCCCTGTAAAATATTTTTAGAGTTGGAAAAATTGACTAGGTAGTTGCATGTGTGGTTGGAAAACCGTGGAATTTGATAAATTCTTCTTTTTTTTTTTCTTTTGGAAATTTCACAATATTGTAGTAACTAATTGGCAATTTTGGAGCTGAAAAAATTAGCAGTTCCAGTTGTATATATTATACCAAATATCAGCTGCAAATCGTACCAGTTGATTACCTTTGTTTTAGCTGTTCGAAATTTTCGTTTTTCTTCCCCCTCCTAAAAAAGGCTTTCGCTACGACCCTGAACTTGGATTAGAATATTTATTATGTTTTCATACCTTTTTTAGCGAAGACGACGTCAAATATTTCGAAAAATTGACCGCATGTTCATCTCACAGATTCTGTATTAATTATAGACTTATAGGTCAAGATAGTTCGACAGGGAAAAAATCGCTCTCATTAGTGCAGCCCTTTTCTGCCCTTAAGCCGTGAATTGTATCAACTTTTTTTTAAAGATTAAAAGTATAAATTTATCTTCACTCCGCTCTTGTGTCGTACAACTAAAGATTATTATTCCAAATACTCCAATAAGTTCTGCGCATAAATTTTTCGTTTAACGAATAAATGAATAATGGAGGAAATAGGCATCATGAATTGGAGGGAGGGCCATTCTAAATAACGTACAGAAGTTATTCGAGTGACGAAATAAAGAAAAAATATATTGAAATTTGAAGTATTTGCCAAGAATAATTTATACTTTGTATGCAAAATAGTCACTCTTCATAACTACCGAACGTTTAATCTCTGAGAACTTAGTGTTTTATCGTAGGTAGTCGAAACGTCTCAATATGTGGCTATGCAACTATACGTACACGTCTGCAGGTGTTGATACGGTAATATTATTTAAAGGGCGACATTGGTGAATATTTAAAAAATAAAAAATAAATAAAAAATCAACTAATTCAATGTCATTTAACTCCCCAAAATCTAGTTCTGAATAGACGAAAAAACGAAAACAAAATTAATTTCATTTGTACATTCACCTTTAGCCCAGGTTGGGAAGTCGAAGACAATAATTATTAAATTTTAAAATTGAACGGGCCTACCGGGCTAAATATAAATAAAGGACGTATGATGGCTCATCTGAATGCTGTTATGAGAAAAGGCAACACTTTCGTTGCTATTGTCTCCTCTCCTAAGGTATCAGATTCAAATTTGACTGCTCTGCATTCGGGCCTATTGGCAATAATGCAGGGCCATGGAGAAAAAAATCGGGGGCGGCGAAAAGAATTAGTGGGCCCCCTAAAAAACTGAAAATTGCATCTATGTTCGGGTGTTGTATTTAGGATTTATTTGTGGGAGGGATTTTACAATATTGGGGAGGCCAATTTCGCTCCTTCCGTTTGCGAAATAAATTTTTTAAGTGCTTCTTGGTTCATTTTCCATGAAAATCTAAATTTACTTATTTTTCTCTTTGTTTTGAGAATTATAAGCCCTGGTGAGAAATCCTTCTCTCATCCTTTCTCGTCAGACTAGCAATAATGATGTTTTTTTTTCTCAAACGATTGAATTAAATGTCAGAAATCACGACGATCACGAATTACCGAGCTGAAGAATGAGATTGAAAATTGTAAAGTACCTTAGGGGTGGGGATATTTCGTCATGAGAGTGGTGTCACTTTTCATTTCACGAGCGTCATCTATTATATTTAATACATCAGTCTGTACTCGCTGTACTCTCTCGTTTTAAGAGAAATATCGCTGATATTTTCAACATAATTTATTGGGAAAATGGATTTGGTTGTAAATGAACCAATAAAACTGCATTTTATAGTATGTTATGATACTAATTGATTATAATACGCAATCTTGTCCACCATACTCTGCAGTAGGCAATTATGGTTACGTTTTACCCTAGTTTCAGAAAATAGTAGCTGACAGGACTACATTTCCGCAAAAATTTTTAAACTTTGAAAACTAATGCTTACCTTCAAAGTTTGAGGTCCGTTATTGAAAAATTGTAAAATCTGCATAATGTAGTTTCATTTAATTTATTAACTTGTTTAAAAAAGTGAGTTCAAAATGAAAATTAATTTTACGATAATTTTCACCCATGGCTCAAAACACGTATACGTCAGAGGACAAAAATTTATCTGACACTAAACTTCGAACACGAAAAAAAGTCACAAACGTCGACGTTGGCTTCGACTTGAATGGTAACGCAAATTGGGGTGAAAATGAAGAAAAGCACTTGGGGTTAATATCGACGCCGCATTAGGACTTTTTTTGAGATGAAAGGAGGGCTATTATTATTTTATTTCGCCTTTTCATTCTTTTTCATTCCCTCACTTTTTTTCTGTCTCTCTCACACACAACTGTTTTGCATCTTTTAACTGTCTTGGAAAACAAACGCGTCGCGCATGATTGCGAAAATAAAACTCACCAACAAACACCGCCAGATTACTTTTTACACTTCGTGTAAATTCGTGTTAGTTCGTCCTTCCGTCGCAAAAAAAAAAATCAAAAAAAAAATCAAAAAAAAACACAAAAAGTAGAGATATAACACCCTAAATTCGACAAAAATTGGAAGAGAAATTTCTACCTGAAAAAATAAAAAGGAAAAAAGCACACTTGGTTTCTTTACATTCACGTGGTATAGATGGCAGCACAAACTGAACACAAAGTTAAACAGACATACAGGCCCACAGTTACGTTGGTTAACATGTAATTTCAGAACGAATTCTTTATTTTTTTTTGGTGTGTGGGTGTAAAGAAATAAGGGAGGAAACCGACTGCGGTATGTAGAAGACATGAAATTTTTGCATCTTTAAAATGCTTCATATTTTTCTTCTTATTAAAAGTTTATTTTGTACCTAACGGGTGTTCACATTAAAACGAATCAAATGGCTGTTACTCCTAAATGAGTGAAGCTATCGTAAAAATTTAATGAACAATTTTATTATAGTTTTTCTTCTAGTTTACGTTGTTATTAATCCTTGTAACGTTCAACTTATTATAGTTGGTAAATGGAGATAGGAGAAACACATCTGGGTGGTGAGTCCAGTTCAGGATAGTCTTTTATTTTTTCGAAAAATACCACCTGATCAAAGAAAATTGAAAAATTAACTATAAATCAGTGTGAGCCAAAGGAAGAACTCCCACAAAATGGTTTTAATAATTTTTGCGATATCTTAACTCATTTAAGAGTTAAAACTGTCAGATCTGTTTCGAAGTGGACACCTGGTATATCATTCTTGTTATTATAAGGTCTTGAAAGCTCCAATTTTGAAAACATGGTTTTCAAATGAATTTTCTCTTTAAATAGGTAAGTAATCAAATACAATAATTGTATCGATGGACAAGGTTCCTTACAGATTCACATAAAAAGAGTAAAGCTGTTGGATGTTGTTAGAGATTCAAAACAATTTTTCGAGGATTTTTATCGCCAAAAATATGTGGCATTTGTCTTGGAAATGGACACATTCTGATACTAAGGTCGATTTTTAAATATGCATATCTGCTAATATGAGGACATAGTACGAGTGAAATAAGCAACCTTCTTGCTTTTTAGGTGAAAAATTGAACGACTTAAAGTTGATAATCCAAAAAGGAAATCTTCGTGGAAGGGGAAACGCTTTGAAGTTTTTCCTCCTTGATTTAATCTGAATCAATATTAACAGAGTAGACCATTTGACAGAATACGAAGAACTGAATCTTCCTGTAAGTATAACAAGTACTAACTTATTACAATCCAATCAAATAAAATTATTTATCCCCAATAGGGTAGATCAATGAAAAACTAAGTTTTTACGAAAACTAAAAATGAAGATGACAAAAAAACGCTGAAAACCAAAAAGTAATAGCTATATTTTAAATCGAATTTCTCATTTTTTTATGTATAACAAGTTTTCAAACCTATTGTTTTTGAAAAATGCCAAATATTATTTATTATTTTAGTTGAAAAAATTTGGCAGAACATACACTGGGATTTTGTTTCGTTTTAGCTCGTATATATGTAGAAATTAGAGCAACAAAGACATATCCGAGATAAAAATAAGTAGTTTGTGTGCAGTACCAAAATTTTTCTACGTATAAATTTCTTTTTACATATATAGTTTGTTTGTTTCTTTTAACTATCTGCAGATAATTTTTCTTTTTAAACTGAAAATTCTATTTTTTTCGTTCGCACGAGGCCACGTGTATTAACTGTCTGAAAAGAAGAAAAAACGAATAAACGAAAAAAACGAAAATGGACTATAAAAAAGTAAAAGCTATACTTGTGGGTAGCCATACGTTTGAAGACAATTTCGGCATGTATAGGCTACAACAATGACCCTCTGCTTTGATGGTAGTCTACAACAGCAAAACATAAAGTTGGTCTACGAAAAAAAAAAAAAAAAAAATGAAGTGGGAATTCGATATTGTGTGTACGATCGAAATTGTTTTTGGAAAATCGGCTTAAATTCGGAACAGTTATTACTCAAAATCGGGGATTACGTTATCTATTCGCTGTATACGTGGGCACCAAGGGATTATTTTCGGATCAGTGTACCTCTATATATTTTCGGCCATATTTCCAACGGTTACCATCTTGTTTTTTTTTTTTCTTTGCTGTATTCTTTTCAATTTAGGGAAGTAACTATACGCGAGTGGAAAAAAAAAAGACGAAAAACATTGATCAGAATTCAGTATTTGTATCGAAAAACGTCTCGTGTAAGGATGCCATAGCCTGAAATGTTACAGTTTAGTTGCCTCTAGATCTTATTTAATTTAAGGTAGCCATTGTAATTATTTTGAATTATAAATCTTCATTATTGATTTTAGTAGACCCATATACTATGTCGAACGGCTGCAGTTCCAAGTAGGTAGGCAGTGATGCTCGTCAGTCAAAAGCGACTCCATCGTTTCATTGGGGGAGGAAATTTCTTACCTTCTTCGAACTTGATTTCGTAGCCCAGCTATTGTTGACCAATTTGATGAAATAAAATTCAATTTTTTTTAATGAATGATTAAAGGAACCGAAGTCGATATTGGCCAAAATTAATTCATTAAACTTTTTTTTTTTTTTTTGAAAAAAATTGAATGAATTTTTTTAAAATATAATGATTTAAAATTTTCGTAGAGTAAAAATTAACCAATAAACTTTGGTTCATATACAGATCAGTGCAATGACAAAACAAATTAAAAAAAAAAACAGAACCGACTGAAAAAAAAAAGCAATAATAAATGCACTAAAAATAGAAAAATATATCTTTTAAAATTTCTCCAGCAAGACATAGGCCTAAGGACTGGAATTGTTGCAGTTCGTGTTAATTAAGAAGTTTTGTCATAAAATTGGAAGGAACTGACTCGGTTATAAGGCGTACGGTACATGTGGTAAAGGAAAAGAACTCCGACTTCAATAATTTCAGTCCCTAGACCTAAATCTTGCTAGAGAAATTCTAAAAAAATTATTTTTAACTTTTTAGTATATTTTTTATTTTTATTTTTTTGAAGTCGGTTCCACTTTCTGAAATAAATTTTTTTCAATGATTTTTTGTTATTACTTTAAAATTAGTAGTTTCTTTATTTAAAGTTAACTCCGAAACTACTTTATCGATTCTGAAAAAAATTTAATTGGACCATCATCCTCTATCATTTTAAAAAAAAATTCATCAAAATCGATGTCGAGTTTAAGAAATTATGCTGGAATTAGCAAAAAAAAAAATAATAGATATATATATATACACGGATCGCATTGATAATCTCCTCCGGTTCGTTTAAAAAGAAGGTGATCGTTGAAAATTTATTTAAAAAAGTAGAATCTACAAAATACCTTATTGAAGCAATCTGTTCCATCTCGTACTGTAGGTAAAGGCCTATTTTCAGGAGAACAAAGAACAATGCATTCCCCACATGGTTTGTCGAATTGCGAAAATTTTTCAGCCTGGCTCAATTATTGAAGTTCGAAAATGGAAAAATTATTAGCCCTCAAAAGTTCTTGGGTTTTATCTCACGAAACTGTAAGTGTTTTGTCCCCGGCCTATAAAATGCATAAAGTATTAGTTACCCTGAACGTGATAAGTAGATAGGTACCTACCTAACAAATACTGCATTTTTGAAATGTATAATATCGTATTTTTTGTTTTGTTTTTCTTATTTCTCGTAAAAAAGTATTTGTGTACCCACCCACCAGGAAAAATTTCAACTGTATAACTATTTGTGGTGTTTATGGGAAAATTTATGCTATTCTCATTGTAAACAACCCAAAATGCTGCTTCAAATGAAAAAAGGAAAAAAAAAACGAAGTATGTTCAACATATTATGGAAGCAAAACTCTGTCAGCATGTTTCAAGCTCTTGTTTTCTGTAGTAAAACATTTTTCTTGTTACCCATTATAAAATCCTTTGTTTTTACGGAAGGAAGGGAAACAAGATGAATAAAATAAACATTGGTTGAAACACCGAAACCCCAAGTCCTAAAAATTATTTTACGGTTTCGTTCATGTTTCATTCATTATTTTTTACTTTCCATACTCGTTTGTCTCCTTTGCTTTGTAAAAAGACGATCATTTATCTAGCTAGGGCATCTTCACTTAATTTAACTAATGAATTTTTTAGTTCCGACGAGAGTTGAGAAAAAAAAAACGAAACCGAAAATTCTTAATTGCAAACGTATAATTTTCTAAACACTGATAGTGGAATTGAATAATAAACGGATTAAAAGGAAAAAACAAAAAACAATTTGGCCCTATATTCGGTGCACGTTTACTCAATATTTTCCCTGAAAGTGGGAGCAGCTCTAATTATTTCCATTTTTTAATTGCTGTAAAGTAACCGAAAAAAATAAAAATAAAAATTTAATTTTCATTAATAAAGTTTCAGTTAGGTAAGTTATTGCTACGAGTACTTTGAAAAGTATTCAATGAAAATGGCACTTGAACCTTATTCATTCATTTTTATACGAACTGGTTATTTTGAGGCGAAATTTACGAATCGATTTATAAAATCTCAAGGTGATCAACAAAAAAATTTTTTTTTTTTCTTCGTAATATCACCATTAATTTGGGTAATATCATTATAGGCCTATTATTCGTTGCCATGAAATCGTAACAGTGGCATTTAGACTATATATACGAGTAAAAGAAAGAGAAACTTATTAAAAAGCGAGAACCAGATTAGTTTTCAGATTTTTATTTATTCGTTTCCGGTATAATTCCTTCAGATTTTGTTATTGATACAGCTTTTACGATGTTCAGTGTTTGTCAAGTTGAAACACAGGTAGTAAAAAAGGATTATTGAAAATGTTCGACAAATGTCGCATTTTATTCTAATTAAACACAAGTTTTTATGGCTCTCTTTTATAGGTTGTTGTTTTTTTTTTCCCATGTCAAAACCGATCTATTAAAATCAGTTTAGATGCTCGAATAACCATATCTATGCTGTGTCGAAAGAAAAAATGAATCGATCATTAGAAATAATAATTGTCAATAGGCAATAATTATTGCTTTCGCTAGGATCAAATATGCAAAAATAACCAGAAGAGCCATAAAAAAAAAAAAATTTCAATCCAGGTAATAGAAACAAAAATTCTGCGTTTGATTGACTTACACCAACCTATATAAGTGTACCAGATGTAAGTTAATGAAACTGAGGCATAAGGGCTATATTCTTAGTCTTCATTTCATATTCACTTAACGCTAATGGTATTTAGCTAAGTGAATTCACTTAAGTCACCTTCTGACCACCCTTGCGTGTATCCCTAAATATTCAGATTAGTGTGGAAGAAATGGCGTTTTAATATACTGAAACCAGTTAGTAAAAAATTTTTTCCTTCGAGAAGTTCATTTAAGTAAACTGAACCTCTAAGAATACGGCTCAAGATCGCATAATTTTCCTGGCTTTGTCGTATTTTCCTTAATCAAACTTAGAAAAAAGGGCACTTAATGGACCCATCAAGCCGAATGTCATGGGCTTGGGACAACTGTGACTAGTAATTAGCAGGTATCTACAAACTTACTTTGTATAAAAAATTCAGTTTGTTGATAAATTGTATATTTTGACAGCTGATCCCCATTAGCCAAGGTGGGCATTAAAATTTTTAGTATCTGATAGGCGACCTACGTAAACATAAAAAAAAAAAAAAGGAACAGGTTAAATTTCGAGTCCTGATGTGATTATAAATTAGAATTAATTATTCACAATAAAAATAATATTTTCTGAAAACTTCCATTAAAAAAGATCTGCTATTTTCAGATTTTCACTTTCAACTCGGTATAATAAAAAAAGTTTAATCGACTATCTCATATTTTAGGATACAATTTTATTTTTGCTCGTCTATATCATTTTCATTTGAAGTGGGAACCTTGGTTTAAATAACTGTTTTTCGCTTTATTGAATACATTCGAGGAAGTAACTTCGGAATTAATAGGATCTTTATAAACAGCGTTTGAAACCAACCCAATTCTACTTTTTATACTTAGTATCATTTTTTTAATTCATCTATTTTTTTAGGCTAATCCTCTTCTCGTTTGTTTTATTTAGTACGGTCAAGTTGAACACTTTTATCGGAATCGGTAACAATTAACTCTCTCAAGACGTCAAATAAAATTTCTAGCATTTTATATAGGCTATATACGGTCTATGATTTCAAAATCTTATTGTTAATTAATACATCGAATGATAAAAAGGAAGAAGAGCCAAGGATTAGATATCGTGAAATAAAAACCCTCGACATGTAAGCCATTAAACGTGAATCGAAGGCAGTTTTAGGGGTCGTTTTTGAATTATAACAATTCAAAACTTGTTAATGAATAAAAATTGTGGCACCTATTCGTGGTGAACGATATCCGTTGGCGCCAAAGTTCTTCGTGTCTAGCCAAAACGAAAGGAAAAAAAGAAGAAACAATAAAAGCCAAAAATGTAAATGAAAAAATCGCTTTTATAAAAACAGACTAGGAAAAAAAACTGATCAAATTAAATTTAATGTTATAAAATCAAATATTTATTGGGAACGTTTTATGTTCAACATCGTTTTTGATCGAAAAAGATTTCAGATTATTTCGTTGTTGTTGTTTCCTTAACAACTTTTTTCCCCTTTACTCTTACATTTAACTGTAGTCGTCTAATGAGACGTAGCTAGGAGATCTCTCAGGGAAGAACAAACAAATGAAATACCTATACCTACTTACGAGCAGAGAATATTAAATACTCAACAACTAGACACGCGAGTGTAATCTTTTTTTCCTCTTTTTGGTCAAGGATTGGAAACTTCAATAAATTTGGAATTTTATTATTTATGAAAACGTGAATACGTGACTGTCACATAGTTTCAGAAAATTTATTTGTTTGCTTCAGTTAACTCACTGCACTACCTTTTTATTTGTCCAACTTTTTTTTTTTTTTTTTTTGCAGAAGTACCCAATTCATATTTTGAACATTAGTTACTTAAAGAATGAACGTTTTGGTAAGTATAGGTATAACTATAGATCTACGTAGTTTTTTTTCTTTGTAATTTTTGACTTTTTGACAGTGACGGTTTACTACTGCGTACCGATCCAAATTTAATAAATTGTCACTATAATTTCGGATAAGATTATAAGTAATAGGGATACGCTTTCATTTCAAATTGGCATTTTAGATTTGGCGACAAGCAAAAGCAAGACCAAGTCCAAGACCATATTAATTTTGGTCTAGCATATACGGTCTCGGTCTTGGATCTATATTCTTATTCTCGGTATTGGCCTTGCTAATAAGATTTATAATATTATCGACGGATAATTTTAACACTTTAAGTGCCATGTGTGCACACATTATGTATACTATACAGCATATGCATTAGGCAGTATGTAAACGGGTTTGTGCACTCAGAAACACGTTTTACGTAATTTTTAATGTGATTTTCTGATTCTACTGGCCTGAGTACATATAAATTTACTGATAAGGACTTGGCCTGAGAAAAATAAATATTAAAAAATAAAAAAAAGTGACCAAATTCTATGAACATAAGCCATGTGTACGTGTTGTATGGTTCACAGGAACTTGTATGGACTTGTATGTAGGTATGGGATGGATAAAAACCTTTCAGTGAGGTTCCTTCAGATCCGCTGAATAAGAATCAAGGCTTGATACACCATGGAGTTTTGGTATCTTAGTATCTAGAATAGGTTTGGCACTTAAAGTGTTAAACTAGGTATCATTATTATTCATGTCATTCCAAAATATGACCGAAAAAAATTTAAGGCTGAATATTGCTAATATTATTTAAATAACAAGACTAAACCAGTTTCGTTCATCATTAATGTCAGTACCCTAAGAACGAAAGTATGCCTTTACCTAATCATTTTCATTTCCAGGGTAACGGATTTTTGATTCGTAACCACCTTCAACTAAATAAAATAATTTTGATGCAGGTAAAAATTGATGAAAAAATTTAACCATAAAATCCTATCATGGCGAGGAGAGATTGGTAATCTATTCAACATAATTTAGTCGTTAAGAAATTGGTGCGTTAGGCTAAAGCCCTACGGATACGAGTCCGGCAATATGCCATTTGGTATCCGACGGCTCATAAGTGAAATTATTTATATTTATGTTGAATTTGAGAAATCATAACAGTTTCAGATGCTTTCATTAATTTTATGGAGTTTTTTCATTGTTTCACTTGAAATTTGCTATTGCCTAGCGGATTGAAGGTTCAAAGGAGCAAGCCTCTTATTGTACATAATTTTAATAGAACAGCCTGTACAATCAAAGTTATGGAATGCAATTGCAAAAGAACCATTTTATGAAGAAAATTGAAATTTTTCTGAAACATTAACGTATGTTTTGTAAAGATTCTGTGAAAATTTCGTTTAAATCGTATCACTGGTAATCGAGATAGAGCTAAAATTCTGAAAATATTATGTGATTCAAACTGTGGATACAAAATGGCGTATTGCCGTACTTGTATCCGTAGAGCTCTGATTAGACTAGATCGATTTAAAAAGTAAAATCAGTGCACAGAACTTAGCTGGCAAACTACGTTCGATTCCCAGTGAACTTGTGTCTTTTACCTATGTTATTCATGGATCACTTTCTATGACGTTGGTGATAAAATTTAAAAACACGATCGTAAGACTAACTGAAAAGAATAATTATCAAAATGAATGATTGTTGAACATTTGAATATTATGGTGCAAGCAGGCTGCACTTCTTCATCGACGAAACTAGTAAGTAATTATGATTTCAAGTGTTTGCCTATATGGTTATAAATATTTTTGAGCTCATGAAAATATTTTTTATACAGTTGATTATTTACATGTCTATTAGGGGGGCATGCTAAGAATGACATTATGACAAATAAATAACTCATCGCTGTAGGTTTTGTAGTATAATATTGTATTTTCAAATGCATGATTTGCGGACGAGTGTCGAGTCACGACTTTTTATGTTTTCCTTATCCTTGGTAAACGCAAGAAGTAGTCGTACGTATAAAATGCAACAGCAAACATCGTATCCCTTTTTTTTTCCTATAATTTAAAAAAAAAAAAGTCCATGTGCGAAAAGTATTCTTGCAGAGAGAAAAAGTAGGGAAAAAAAAACGCAGCATGGCTCAACATGATACGAATTGGTCACGTGATCTGAATGCAGTGAGCTCTGCTTCCACATACGATTGAATGGAACGATAAGTCACGAGAAATACGTCATACACCTATAAATAATTATAAAATATAACGGAAATACGAGATCCTTCAATACAGAGTGCTTCCGGAATGGACGATACAGTTTCAGAAAAAGATAGATAGTTTAATTGTGAACTCAGTCCATACTATAGGCTACAAATCAAAATATGAAAGCATACTTGACTATGGAATTTTATTTCGGAAGTATAGATATAAATTAAGTTCAATAAACTCGTTACATTTTCTGTCAATAAATGTTAGGAATGAAAAGATACCTTTTTTTAAGTTTACTATTCTTTTCGAAAAAGTATTCGGAAAATATCATTAAATTTTGAAATGAAAATGTGAAGAAAAAAAGGAACTTCTTTCTATTTTTCTCTTAATCTACCTCAGCTCCCACATTATTTGAGATACTTAAATGTGAACCATATTATTTTGTTTTGTGAGGATTTGTCACTTTGAAGCATTTAAATAATGAAAAAATATGATGATTGAGTAGTGGCTCTTCAATGAAATTTGGTTCCAAGCAGCGGCGGATTTAAGTCTCTCGAGGCCCCAAGCTGTAGAAAATTTGCCGCCCCAAGAAAAAATTTTCATGCCCCCTCCCCTCCAGGAGCAATATTGCGTGTGAGACGTGTGACGCATAAAATTATATCAATTTTTTTAGTACAATTTGAAACAACACATGTTTAGATGATCTGATCATAATTTCTATATAAATTGCATGAAATATAACTGAAAAAAAATTTGATAGAGCAACGAAGCTGCGTTCCTTTTTTGAGAAAAAAAAACCGCAGTTATAATAACTAAGGTATTGTTGTTTAGGTATCATTTTTTTTAACTCAAAAATTTCCCGCCCGAAGCTGCAGCTTCAGTCTGTGCGTAAATCCACCGCTGGTTCCAAGAATTATGAAATGCCCAATTTAGTCAACTACTTTACAGAAAAATTGCCAACTTTCAAAAAATGGGAAAATTAATGAGCAAAAAAATAAAAAAGATCTGTATCGTGTATGTATTTTCATCTATTTTCAAATATGAGGACCATATTTGTTGACATTATTATAGTACCAGTATTTCAGGTACTCTGCCCTGTAAATAAAATACTGTTACTATTCTTCCAAAACAATGTAAAATACCCGCACCGAATATTATTAGAATATTGTCATAATATTCAGTGACCTAAATACGCTGGTCCCTTGATTATATTGTGAGTCAGCTTATCCCTATAACAACAAGTCCCTACTTCACTTAGTCAACTCACCATGTACATTCAGGTACCGTGAATGAGTATATAAACCTTGTTTATGAAGTGAACAGTACACAGTTTAACACAGTTCTTTTAATGACAGTCTTAGTACAGTATAATATTGTTTTTACTTAGAAAAAGGGATTATTCCTGATGTTCAGCCTGTTATAAGTGTTTGAAATATTATTTAATGTACTTGTGTTGTACAAATTATTATTTTATTGAAAGTGTTTAAATTAATCTTTGTGTTTGAAATATTTTACAAAGTCTCTCAAAAGTTAAGGTCCACAATAGTTTGTGGATAATAAACTAATCATTTGAATATTACAGAGATATTGATATTCATTTTGGTATTAATATTTCATGTATGCTGTAACATGCAAAGTGGTCTAATCTCCTTCAAATAAATCTCTTTTATGCTGTTACAAGATCATAATTTACACAATTTTGCTAATTGTATCACAATTTCACCAACTCAGATTGAGCCTGGGGGTGAGATATCTTCCTACACCCTCACTTTTGTAGAGACCCTGTAATTGATTTATTGAAAGTTTTGTAGCGTGCGGGCATTATTTCCTATTTTCTGTTATTTTCCTTTCCTTTCTTTCTTGTTTTCTTATGTTTAATTTACAGACGGAGCTACTTACTGTTGGCTATCAGTCGCAGACCTGACCACCATTTCTTTTTCTGTTAAACTGCTGACTTTTGTCTGCATCGTTTTTCACTTTTGATTTTTACATCAACCTATCAAAATGTTCGTCTTTTTGTGAGTGGCTACACTTTCACTTAAAAATGAATTTGTTTTTCATTTTGAATTCAAATTCATGAAGCTAGCCTTCAGGAAGTGGTCAAACCTGCGATTGCTATTTCAACCAATTCAAGTCGGCACCTCAGTCTGAACTCTGGTAAAATGTACATTGTTTGTCTTTTCCTTTCTAAATTATAAAAATGTTATTTTGTTCATTCTTTTTTTTCCTGCCTAAGCATGTTCCGCACCCTAAAGTTATTCATATTAAATCTTGATTATACGGATAAATATTAGAATGTTCTAAATTTCTTCAAACCTTATCAAAGTGGAGTGTGTGTGGAGTATGTCATGAGCGCCCGGTTCCCTTTTTTTGGTAATTCAATTTTATAGTGAAATACAGCTTCTGTCACAAAAATTTGTTTTTCTTGATCTGTTACTTGGAACAGTGCCTCCACTGTGTGTGCGCTTTTATTTAGATTTTCACACACCACAGTTTATTTCAGAGCAGGATATGAAAAAAAATTCTCATATATGATAGTAATAATATACAGTAAGTAGGCAGGTATCTATATACAAAAAGATAAACGTACCTACTTGCCCATAAGGGAGATACCTAACACGAAAAAATATATAGTTTATTGCAAAAAAAAAAAAAAATGAAAACTGTTATAGGGTAGGAAGGACTAAAAAGATAATTTTTTTCTTTACCTATATTTTTCTTTTTCAATTTAATATTTTTTCAAAAATTTTATTTAAAAAAAAAAAACAAAAAACATTGAGATCTCTTTTTTGTTTTTTCAGATTTCATACCATCCAATTACCATAATTAGGTATTTCTTGATGAGAAATTTAGATACTAAAGTTATCTCTTTAATTTCGTTCCTCAAAAAAAGGAATATACTTTCATTCCAATCAATTCGACTATAAGTAAGCAAGAAATCTCACATCCCAAAATTTTTCTGTAAAATAAATGGAAGAAATAAAGTTGAAAAGTTCTTTACTACAACAATAATCAGGTTCTAGTTGAGTACTAAGCAACTACTATAACGTACATTACTTAGTCAGCGATAATCATACTTGAAATTCAGCTTTTTCCAAGTAGACTGAAATTTGATTAAGTGGTGTTTGCATAGAAACTGAAAATTCAGTAGTTTCTTTGGAGCTCATTGGAAAGGATAAAAGAAGAGAAGAAATTATCGACATCTGAATGAAAGATGGATCTAAGATTCCTCCAGTTTGTTTAATTATAGTCAGCTCATTTCTCCAGCAACATTCATACTTCACCATTAACTCAAACCATAAATCCTTCTTCTAAATATTTCCATAGACATGTACAGGCCCAGTTTCAGAATTTCTTCTTAAGGTGGAGGGGGCCATTAAATAACATTTTATAATATTGATAAAATTTTCTGGGATGGTTTAACAACTTTTCACATATTTCAAAGAGTAAAATTTAAAAAACCAAATAATTGTGTTTTAAACTGACCTCTTTTTGGGGCTGGATGGATCATACCCCAAATCTTCCATTAAAACCAACCTTGGACTTTACAGCAATAAAGAAGGTGATCATTATCGTATTGGCTACCTCGATCATGTAGGTGGTTGTCTGATAATTCCCATTGTTTTAAATTGACGCGAGTCCTACTTCTGATGCAACCCATTTGCAGCTGATTAATCTTTTCCATGGGGCTCAATAAAGTTCATGCTCAATACAGATTTTTTCCGATTGTGGAGGTTCTTCTGATATCTTTTTATGCCATCTCTTATCTATAACAGCCGTACGTATCTTCTGAAGTTGATCTAAGCGGGCTAGTGTAACGGCCAAATGATGTCGTTTAGTACTAGAAACTGACCTCTTTTGGTATGGTTACACTTCCTTCGATGTATTATAATATTCACTGGAATATTACAATACTTGAGAACCATTTTAAATTAGTGAAGTTTATTATCCACAACTATTGTGGACCTTAACTGAATTAGAGACTTTAGTAGAATTAAAAACGCGCAATAATTTTATCACTATAATTAGAATATTTTAAAACACAATATTTAATATATAATTTTTCATTCATGGTATAAGACTGGAAGAATGTTAAAGTTACAGTACTAGACTGAATGAATATTAATTTTACAATACAATACAATTATTTTAGTGGAGACAAGAGTTTATATACCTGTCAAGGTATATGTTTTTCCATAATGTTGTGTGTAAAGTAGGAATTTGCTGATTAGGTATTTTATTGTTTCAAGAATATTCGGGGACTAGAATGTTCAGGTACTTGAATATTCCGTTAGAAAATGTATTACGGTTGCTGACAGGAAGTAACGGTACTTTCGCCAGTTAACTGTATATATTAAGGGAAAGAATTGCTGAATAAGAAAAACGTATTTTTCTGTGAATAAATATGTACATCTATATAAAAATATGACGAACATATCCGTTACAGCTAGAAGGTTCTTCCAAGATATGGGTCACTGTTACCCTATTTTTTCATCAAACATTAAATTCCATGGGTCATTCTCTAATTTAGTTCACTCTCTGACAGTGGCAACTTTTCTTCTCACCGATGGCGAAGCTGTGCCATTTGCTACACATATCTACAATTTATATCATTTTTTGTACTTCGTTAGCACCCTGTGATGATTCTGCAAACTTTGTTAAGTGCTGTAACAACTTTCTTGCATAAGTTGACCTTTCCCAAATTGTAACTGCTCAGCCATACTCTCCAGAGGTAAACAACTGAAAGCTAAAGCTATGAAGGATTTTTGGTATTGCTGTTCATCTCTACAATGAAAGAAATTTTCAATGTACCTACATCATTGCTCACTGTTCGACTGTTATTTTCATCTTTAGGTTCTGGCAGTGTTGTTTAAAAGTAGATACGATAAATCGGCCCAAAGTTATTCGAAGATATCCAATTCGGATAGGTATACACAGTGCTTCTATGTTTGTCCTCGCCATATTAAAGATAACTTGTATTTTTCTCGTTAGTTTTTTTAGGAGGAAGGCACTGATTTTACGTTTTCTTCAGATTGGCAATGCCTGGGCAGGTGAATACTAACAACGAGATATATTAGAAATTGCAGGAAGCCCTAGAAACACTGGACACGTACAACCAGGAAAATATTGTGACTTATTATAGGTATTTTATAATGAAACAATCTAAAATATAGTTCGATTATTTTTTGCACACTTATAACTCTGCAGCTGCTTAATAATTTTCAACATTAGTGAATAAGTAGAGAAAAAGTTTATCAACCACGTTATAATGAAACGCTTAGTCTCAACAAGATTTAAAATATTTGTTCGAACGTTTAACAAATGCTGCAACAATGAACATTATTTATTTGCGAAGAAAAAAACAATAATAATTTGCGAATACTAAGATTTATTATATAGTGTACGATCTTTATTTTATACCTTTATGCGTCTAAGTTATAGACTGCTCTAGCAGTTAAGAAGAGAACGGAAGAAAAAGAAAGAAAATATATATATTATATATTATATGGAAGGTATTTTTTTCTTTTTCCTTCTTTTTGATAAATATTATGCTTTTATTTCATGTAAAATGTGGGATGGAATAGTCGTACTTATAACAAATATACCACTTTTAACCCACGCAGATTCCTATATTTTGATACTAATAACTTCTGTACGTAAAAAAAAAAAACAAAAAAAAAAACGGTACAAAGTTGATATGGTTATGTAAGAATTAGACAAGTATAACGTATGGATAAGTACGTCTTATGGCAGGCATGCCGGCCAAACAGTACGGTAAATTCATTTTCTTGACAATTAGTAAATAGTATATAAATACCTGCCATTGGATCACCAATATTTGAATGCGGTCGTTTTGCAAACTTGATTCAAAAAAACAGATACAATCTTCGTTCGAAGACATTCTACACCAATGTATACATCGTTCGTACCAGCCGTATCTTGGCTAGATTACAAATTTTTTACAACTTGAACATTGTTTATACAGTGTGTATATGTATAGCATACGTAGAATAATTCATACCACTAGCGTGGAATTTGCGGATGAAATGAAAATATCGTTGGTTCTGCGCAATTCTCAATAAGACCAAACTATGTGCAGCCTGGGAATCTGAATTCAAATGGTACCTATCTATATATATTAATCGTCGACGATACTTGTAGTTGGCAGCACTTAAAGTAATATCTTCCATTGGAACTATATCGTAAATGATACAGGTTTCTGTTGTGGCTAAATTAATATATTATTTACATTATATGAATAAAAACAAAGACTTGAACCATGAATGAAACTTTTAATGAGGTTATTCCTAAATGAAGATACATAAGGGTATAGCTATGGACAAGTGAAGTCATTCATTAAGTACCTAAGTAAAGTTATAAAGTTATTTAAAAATGTTCGCAAACATTTAGCAGCCAATAAAATAAAAATTAAGTCAGCAAGCTTAACAAGGTAAAAGTGATGAGTCATTATTTTGGTATATCATTTTAAAATGAAGCAATGTTTAAATAAAATTGGTGGTTATTTGAAAAACAAAGTTTGGAACCCTATAGGTGTTCCTAATAACGTAATTATTCAATATTTCTAAATATTTTTATTAAGGAAGTGCTTAATTTGTGTTTATGATAGCTGAAATAAGAGGTACGATGTTTCAAATTTAAGATTAGGCAGGGAAAAAATAAATGGAAGAAACAGGAAATTCTAAGGATGAAGTGGAACTTGAAGAACGGAGTCCCTCGATATCTCGGCATGGGTGACATCATAAATTCTTTGAATAATATTAGTGTTACACAGTGGACGTTTATGGAAACAGAGTCCTACTACGTAGGTATTGCATGGCGGGGGCTTAATCACTTAATGGAATGAAGTTCACCAGGAGGATGGAGACTCTCGGCCAAGCGTAGAAAGTGTGATATCAAAATCGGGGGGGGGGAAATAACATTCTTATGAGTAGAATAACGTTAAGTGTACGTACGTATCAACATTTTTTACAAGTAATTATCTATTTTCTATGTTGTACAGTATTTTAGCTAGATACTGATTTTACGATATTTTTCAAATCAAAGTAGCTCTCACAAGATCATTAATTTACGGTCATCTTAATATTTAGGTTATAAATAGTGGGCTAATATAGATTTATATTAACATTTTTAGCTCTATGATACGTAGCTATGGGTACATACTATGTATCGAGTCTAACTGGAGTTGGTTGATTTCTTCCAACCAATTATTGTATGCGAAATTTATCAAAAGTTTGTGCCTAAACCAAATTAAAATTTATCACAAGCTGCTTTGATTTTGTAAGAAAAAATACCTACCGTAAGTTACTTAAAATAATTCTCCATAATTTAATGTTTATAAGAATTATAATGTATCGCCTAAATTTGAGATATAAGTGATGTACCGGTAGTCTATCGAATTTTCATAAAGTTCGGCAGGGCCCCGTTGTAAGATTTTTTCTTGGGGAGGGATTGAATTACATTTTATAATATTCACGAATTTTTCTGGGATGGGTTAAAAATTTTTTACATATTTCATAGATGTAAAATTTGAAAAACCGAATAACTGTATTTTAAATTGACCTTTTCTCTTTGGGACTGGGGGATTATACCTCAAATCCCCTTCTTAAAACTGGCGTTGAAGTTTGGATGAACGAAATTTGACTTTCCTTTAGAAACATCAGTTGGAAATTGTACTCGGACCATATTCAACCAAACGTAATTCGAAAAATATTATATTTTACCTACGCCATATTTTTTCACATGCTGCTTTATCCAATTGAACTTTTCCTTTCCTTTTCTTTACAAACGGTGGTACCAGCCGTCTAATTAAATTTAACAAAAAATTGTTTCTAAATTTTTCGACAAAATATTTCACTAAAATATGAGAAAACGAAGTTCAACGTGCTGCCGAAAGATGGAATTAAATATTTTCGTCCCGGCGAATGACAAAAGTAAATTTTGGTGACGAATGTTCAAACAAAGACTTTCCTTAATGGAACGAAGAGAATCTTTAAAATTATTCAAAAACTTTTACAAAACTTTGTCTGATTCTGCTTTGTTTGACGCTCTTCAAAGTTCTCGCGAATAATTTATCATATTCCATAAAAAAAGGAGAAAAAAGTAGGGGATAAGTAACAATGAGAGAACGAGGGAAAGAAAGTGATAGAGAGAGGGAGAGAGAGAGAAAAAAGTAATTTACAAATGTACGATGTTTGAGAAAAAAAGTTATGTAAAAGTTTATGCTCAACAAAATACTAAAAGATAGAGACATTGAGAATTCGTTATTTTTGCATTAAGAGACTTGAAATAACAATAAATTTTGATATATTTCTGTCTCAACAAAGGGGCTCAGCGTTTGTACGCATCATATTGTACGAACTTGATGGTTTTCAAATGGGTTTGATTATTAATTAGGTCTCAAACTGAATTAATAACACATATTTCAACTAAGTAAGATTCTAGCCTAGACGTTTGGAAAATACAATATTACAAACGATTTATTTTTTTAAATGGAAATCATAAGTAAAGTGGTTATGGAACTGAGTCATAACTTCTGATAATAAAACAATGATGAAAAAATGTTTAATTCATTTTATTTTGCATTATCTTTTAGTTGCATGGTTTTCTTTATTTTCCATTTTATGTGTATTTAAGTTATTTGATTGGACATCGAGATTAGAGGTAGATATAGAATGTATTTCATCTTTTCAGATGGGACGAAATAAAAGACAGTACCTTTCATGCGAAAACAATATCAACAATAAAAGCTGAAAATAACTGACAACCATATCTTCATTTCATGTTGATACGATCCTGAATACCAGATAAGACTGATAAAAATGTACTGAATCAAACAATCAGTGTTACCAGTTGCCACAAAAAATTTTCATATTGAACAGTCACAAAAGGGAAAAATTAAGAAAAACAGGTTTGTTGGAACCCGGAGGGCAGAATATATCTAACTTTTGAATTTTTTAATAGAAGGGGTAAGAACCATTTCTAGGGGGTAATTCCTGACTCCCCTGGTAACGGGCCTTCTGTCACTATGACTTTTATTAGGAATAGAACATCCAGCTGCTTTTATGAAATCTTGGGACTTAACAAAAATATATAATTTTGATAGTGGATAGTTTTGGTACAGGGGTAGAACTGATGAAAACTATCTGGCTATTACATTAGTAGTTTTCAAACAAAAATCAAAAAACTATAAAAAAAATTTAGCAACATAGAAGTTTTGTGGATCCATTATGCAAGGGGTTCAACAAATTTCTTTATATTGCTTAAAGTAACTTGTTCTATATTTTCTGAATTGCTTTTTTTCAGCAGTTTTTTATTCACCTAAAACTGTAATACTATTTTCAACTTAATAAGACCATTCTGAACTTTGACCCCCTCATAAACAGTTTATATTATGTAGGGGTTGATTGGGTGGAATTAAAGTGTTGTGGGTGGTATATTCTTGAGGCACGTTCAAAGCACAAATGATTGGTATCAACTGGGAGAGAAAATTTAATCTTGGGGGCTACATGTCTCTGGCTCCTCACTGACCTACTATTTTTGTTTTGCTAATAACTTCTATTGAAATTGAGCACAAACATGCACAAATGAAGCACAAACGAATGATACCATTTTCATATTAATATGACCATTTTGAATTTTGACCTCCTCATACACAGTTTATATTATGTAGGGTTTGACAGGGTGATTTAAATATCGCAGGGGGTATATTCTTGAAATACAATCAAAGCACAAATGATTGGTACCAGTTTTGTCAAAATTGGACCATTTTCAAAGTTCATCATATATAAAATTTCTAACCCTCTTGTGCCATAGGTGGTTTAAGTACAAACGACAATAATATGTGCACAAACGTGCACAAACGTGCACAATTGAAGCACAAACAAATGGCACCAACTGGTAAAGAAAATTCAATATTGGGGACTACATGTTTCTGGCTCCTCATTGACCTCCTTTTTTTGTTTTGCTAATAACTTCTCTTGGAATTGAGCACAAACGATGAAAATTTGAGCACAAACGTGCACAAATGTGCACAAACGAAGCACAAAAGAATGATTATGGTCTGATTGAGATTTGCATCAGGTGAGGAGCCAGCAACATGGATCTGATTTAAATTTTTTTGGCCTTCTGAAATTGTATCCAAATCTTCCCCATCCAACAAAACAATTTGTTACTTTACATCCCAGGAAATTTGTTAATTAACTTACACATTAAATATTCCAAATTATAGTAGAAACTGATTATAGTTAACTTCAAGAGACCACATATTTTTGCTGGCCCATAGCCAGACAGTTTTATCAGCAGGGGCATACACACTTATGTAATATTTACATAAGTATAGTGTAGATTATTCATAATACTTTACAGTTACTATGGCAATGGTAAAGTATGGAGAATGCATCTTTGTATCAGTTCGTGACATCGCCAAGATCGTTATCTATCGATTTATCACAGACTGAGATTTGTAACTTGTCTATCTGCAAAAATAGACAAGTACAAACAAACAAACATTCAGTTTTGGTCTAATGTGCAAGGCACAAATATTGGTCACCAAAGGTGACAACTGTCGTTGATAGGCCGAGCCTATTTCCTCATACGAGTGATCTTCTAATCCCCACACTATTTTTAGTCATTAAATTAAATTTTAGCTAGGCGGATAGTCTTCCAAAAATCTCATTAGAATCTCACATGACAATTTTCCAAGTTGAAGTTGACTTTAAAAAGTTAAAATGGAAAGTAATTTTAAATGTTAACAGAATAGTACCTCAAATAGCTGGCTATAGTAGCATGGGAACTAGGCAAGTGCCAATCAGATTATAGTGATTATTTTCTTTCAGCTAGTGTTTGTAGTATAGTTGATGTGGAGGTAGCAGCTTAGCAATGCAAAGGTTGCAAATTAGAATCCATGTCAGGCCAGTGAATTTTTTATTTTTGAAGTTAATGGAAAATCACTTTAGATCGATGTTATATCATTCATCAGTGACAAACATTACTCTTTGCTCGAAAAATAAAAATGTAAACAGTACCTTTCTTATCATGTACTTATTATAAAAAATATTTTTACGCCCCTGCCATTCAATTATTCTGTGTATATCTTTCACTATAAAGTATGGACCAGTAAAGAAGATGATTTCTCGTTAGACATGCTGGCTCTAAGCAAGCAACCATAGCATACCTTTTGACGTTTTTTGTTTTGCATTTATGTACGCTATCCTTGTGATTTTAAGGTATGTCCTTATCAGATGTATTCTAAATTGATGAACTCAAGTAAAATGTTGAAAATATGCAAAAGGTAGGGTTGCCTACTTTTTCATTGGCATGTCTTGACTTTAGAAAGTACATTGGTCTTACGAAGCTTTACTGGTCCGATACTATTTAGTCAAAGGTATATACATACGAATAACAATGTGTACATAAACTACCGATTAGTGGGAAATCACAATATGTTAATTCCTTTGGTTATCTGTTCTTTTGAAATAACTACATACTCATCTTCACCACCCTGTATCTCGGCTTCTATGATAGAGAGGAAAAAAATTAATAAAATCGTTTTCATTGAAAATTTGGTGTAAATGAAGTTTTATTTGAAGGCCATCAGTATAGCTCCTGAAAGTTTCGAATAATTAGTTAAAAACTAATTTTTAGGGGCTAAAATGTGGTACCAAAGATTTAGCACAACACTTGGGAATTGAGATTTTTAGTATTAGTATTTTCGATATGTTCCACAACATTTGAAGCCAATCTCTCGTTTTATCCCCAAAAATTTCTGTTTTTTACTCTTTCGGTCTAATTCGCCTGCGTTAGTACATACAAATTTCTGTAAGCACATTAATCTTCCGTAAAGAAAGATTTAGGTTTTAAGTATTCCGTAAAATTTACATCCGATTACAAAGTTATTCTCTATAGTCCACGATCTACCTAACACGCGTTCAGCAAAAATAAATATTCATCACTAGGTATCATTTTTTGTTTTTTTTTTTTTTGAGAATTTTTGCTCGATGTCAGCTGGTTTTTTGCGCCGGTAATATCAGTTTGTGGTGCCAAGATGTGTACAAAATGGGAGCTTTCTACACCTTTTTCGTGTGACTGTCCATACGTTTAATTTTAGTCACATCGTCGATAAATGTTCGAAATCGAAACCATTGTCTATTCGGCCGTTCGATTTTCGTATATAGGTACTTATAGGTACGATGTAACGCCGTTGGAATCGTTAAAAAGGTAAAATAAAAATTAACCATGCAATGGTAATTATACTCTGTGTCGTCTTTTGGAAAGTGTCAAGACGCGTGCTCGTGTATGCACGCGTGTTTTGTACGTTTCCTGCCGTCATTTTGCTGTGTGTACCCATAAGTACTCTTTATACAAACAATTTACATGCAATCATTTACCTGATAGGACAAGTTGGCCGCATCCAAACCTTCATATTTGTATTGAGTCACTAAAGTACGACTTTGATAATTCGTTTCTTGAATACCGGATACGTAATCGAATATTGTATTTTATTTCGTGTGTTTCTCTATCTTCGTTTTTTTCTTTCCTCCTTTTTTTCATTCGTTCATTCTTTTTTCTTTCTTTCTTTATTTATTTATTTTTTCTTCAAAAATCGAGTACGTGCTGCGATATAGACGAGTGATAACGACTTGAAAATATTCGTATAAATTAAGAAACGCCTGAATAGAGGATGCTATGCAATTTTGGATTCTTCTTATAACTTTGTAGGTTACCTATCTAGCTGATGTAATCGCATACCAGCATAATGAGAATTATTTTTGGGAAAGAGTTGGCACCTATTTTGTTGAGAATGTACTACAAAAAGTTTTAATGGGGCGCGTAACAGAAATAATATAATTTTTCCAAGTTTCTTTCTTTTCTTGACTTAGGACTGGCATGGGCCACGTCCAATCAGTGGCGGTTCTAGGTCAAGGCTGGGAGAATGTCGCAGTTACCTCCAAAAAATTGTCAGAATAAGAAAATAAAATAATAAAATTTTCAGTATAATTTTTTAAAATTGATGTTATATTGAAGTCAGGCAAATTAGTATTTGAAAATGGAATAATTTATAGAAAGCTGAAATTTAATATAATACATTGGCTGTATCATCGTTAATAATTCTCTTAATGTCCGGAAACGTGGGACCTTAGCGTCTCCTCAGGGGGGGTGAAATTGGTGATGCAAAGTAGTTTTTCGCGTTTATCTCAGTCAATTTTCATTTTAGCGAAAAATTCTTAAAACAAAATTGAAGGAGAATAAAAATATTTACTAAAAAAGTTCTACACTTTTTTTTGTCAGATGTATAATTTTTACGTAAGTTATCATTGAAAATACCTGCTTTTCTGTTAATACCTATTTTTTAATACAACAAATACCTGTAGTATAATCCATCTACATATAATAATACCGTAAAATCCGAGTTCGGTTTATAAATAATATTTTTATTCAATGTTTATGGACAAACTTGTGAAGTAAAATTCTTCCCCTTATCGCATTTATGCGTCACTTACCCCAATAATTTTTCACCATATTGTGTATAATATATTGTACTTCTACCAACTCGTATAGTTTATAAATCAGACTATATTGGTTTGAGAAGAAGTACTGGAGTGCGGTAAAAGGGAGAATTTCACTTTATAAGTGTGTTTATACGCTGTCAAAAAAATTATTGATGAACTGCACTTACATACTGTATTAATACAGATGCATTACACTGCATGTGATTACTGTAGGTATCTATTAGTATACAGGTAATAGTAAAAAAGAGGTATTTTCAACGCTAATTTATGCAATAACTATACAGCTTACAAAAAAAAGTATAAACAACTTTTTTTATAAATATTACAATTTTCCTTCATTTTTATTCGAACAATTTTTCACTAATATGAGAATTGAGTGAGATAAACGTGAAAAACTGCTTTGGATCACCATTTTCACTACTCTTGAGAGACGCTCTGGTGGTTCGGAATTTTTGGCTGTTGTTAAGGATGGTGAACCCAATGTATGTACCAAATTTCATCTTTCTACAAATTATTTCGATTTTAAGTAATTTTTAGACCTAATTTGCGACTATACACTATTTTTTTAATAGGTGTTGTCGCCCGAAAACGACTGCAGCACTCTTTTCCAAAAATTAAAAAAGAAACTTATATTTCATCGTATTTGTTTACCCAACGATGTGCTAATGAAATTTTTTGAGAGTATATCTATCCACCATTTTGTTTACCTTATTACTACAAACTAAAAAACATATTTTCAAACTTTTATTGACATTAAATTACGATTTTACATGAACAAACTTCTAAAAAATTTATTGTTTTCATATTCTAGAGGTTTTTCTATCCCATTGTTTTTTTTTTTTTTCATTATGAAGGTTTTCTGGATTTGGATGATGCGAGTCTCTAAACCATAGTTTAGCGTATCGTACTTATCCTAGAATGAAGTTATTTCATTGCTACTAGGAAAAGATAGCTTAAATTTAAGAAATGAGCATTTTTTGATCGATAAGCAGACAATTTTTCTGAATATGAATAACTAGGCCTATGACCAGTGAATGATTTGTAGCGCAATATTGTGACAGTATACTGCGTGTACCCTAAATTTTTCATCAATTCCTTGCAGTCCTACGCAACAAATTGAGGTTTAGTAAAAGGTGAGTCAACAATTTTTTCTAATTTTTTTTTCTGAATGGGACATGAGTGGATACGATGGAATTTCTATTGTACACTTTGTTAAAAAGTGACAGAAACTATTCTCTCGAAAATTGCTTGTTCATGCGTCCTCTCTCTAAACAAAAAACAATAGAGCACATTAATGAAGAACCAAATAATTCATTTTCATAATAATTTAGATTAGAAAGGTCTGGATAATCTTGATTTTTGTTGTTTTAGAGTTCTATGTTTCCACTACTTTCTGACGCTACTACTCGTATAAGTGCAAAATTATATCAGCTGCTCTGCAGTGGCGTAACCAGGAGAGATTTGGCGGGTAAATCCACACTTCGGATTTTTTTAAAGCAAGTTCTCACAAAGTGAAACCACTATGGTTTTTAATTTCATGATAAATAGTGACGATTGGCATGAAAATCAGAAATTTATATTGCCAAAATATGTAGAAAATTTTTTCGCTCCGTTCGCAAATCTATTTTTTCAATTTATGAATTCTCTTCTCCATTGAGATGAATCGTGCATATGACCCTAACTCGGAAGGTGAAGGTTGACTTTTTTTAGTTCAGTTTTTTGGTCCACTCGAATGGTTTACTAAATTGGAAAATCATTAAAATGACGAAAATATATAAAAATTTTAATTATTAATTGGTGTGGACAGTTTTGAAAAGCTAAATATCAAGAATTCCTATCTTTGGCCACATGTGGCCTGAGTTGTTAATAGTGGGTTCACTATCTATGGCCACTACATTTTTTTAAAGGTGCTTTGAAGAGGTAAGTAATTATATCGATAGCTTGCATGTATAGGTAGCTGTTCTATGCTGGAAAATATGGTAGTTAAAATGACATAAAAGTTTGAAAATTTCATCAGTTAATTGGATTGACCAAAGATGGAAAGATAAAAATCAAAAATTTCCATTTTTGGCCACTAGCAGGTAGATTTACCATCGATATCTACAGCATTTTGTAAAGGTGATTTCTGAATCTAGGCCTAATTTTAAGAAATTTTGGAAATTTCTAACATTGATTGTTGGTGCTTCTTACTTGGTCGTGTGTAAGGTTACTTCGTACATTAACTATTAGGGTTATGCTAGTTCTACTTTTGCTTCCAAAGAGTAGATTTTTTATAAATAGCCGAAGATGAAATTGGAAGTGGTCAAAGAAAGAAATAGTGACCGAGGAGGGATATTTTTTATATTTTCAACGATATAATTTTGTTTATAAAATCGATACAATTTTTTATAAAATCGTGTATAAGAATCGGCTGGCAAACAAAAACGTTATTCTTCATATTTATGATACCTATTCTACCCAAAACAAAAATTGGACTACCATTCCAGTCGTTTATTTTCAATTTTAAAATGAATTTCGAAGTTGTAGAATCTCTTAAGGGGGACAAACCGACCTTTAATACCAGTACGGATTGGAATCAAATACTGAACTGCTTGTGCATTCGTGTCTTTTGATTAAAAGAATGTATAATTTCAGCATAGGGTATTTGTTTATCATATTACGATGTTTCAAAAATCTATTCAAATAAACTAAAGTAAACATTTTGACGTGAGAAACCGGCTGATATTATTGTTGATTTTTTTTTTTTTTTTTTTCGTAATTTAAAATCAGCCTTAATTAGGTGGTCTACCATCTAAATTTATATTTTTGATATTTTTTATTACATCGGTTGTTATTCGTCAATCCTCTCGTTAACGCATGCGGTAGCTCGCATTTAATTGCAAATATAAAAACATTTAATATTTTATAAGATATATTTGCATTCGCCAAGCTAATAAACACGAAGGATTTCCTGATACAAAGGTGAAAGCCATTAACCCGGCACCAAACAGGTGGTTTTACTTATTTTAAATTATTTTTACAACGCATTAAAATACGGCAGGTAGGTGGATAGTGAAGAAGATTTTTCAATTGGTAGGTATATTGTATTACATATGTATGCATGGGCATCAATAAATTTGTTTGTGGATGTTCGATGGGTTCTTTCATATTCAAAAAAAAAAAAAATTCAGTTGCGCTACGAAAAAAGTAACGCAATTATGTAAATGTTGTTTTGTTTTTTTTTTGTTTTTTGTTTTTTTCATACTTATTTTCGCCCCATTCAATAACATATAGAATTTTTTATTATTTTAATTATTTTGACGTAGGAGTGAATAAAACTTTTCACCAATTCATTACCTAAATCGTTAACTTGAATAATTTTTCTTTTCATTTTCATCTTCGATATATATATATATATATACGTGAATCTGAATTTTCTTATCATTAATATTTTCAAGAATTTCTTTCTTTTCCTTTCTTCTTTCTGCCCCTCTTCAATACTATGCATGCATGAATCCGCGTGTCTAGACGTTCTCCGAACGACTGGTTTCCCTACCACGAATTCGTGATTAAATTTTATGTCCTCCATAATATTTGAGCAGAATGAAACGGCTATTAATGGAACAAAAATCGATTACACACACTCGATATCCATAAATCAGCAACACGGTTTGTTAGAGATTGTGTGAAATTTTAAAAAGCAAAGCATTATTTTCAGCAGTCGTGTAACAGAATATTTAAATAATTATCAAATCGTTTTTGATTCTTGTTCTGTGCAGCCAGTCAATATTATTTGTCTTTATTTACTTTTTTTTTTTTTTTTCTATTTCATTCGCTCAGTTATAGGTTATACTTAGATATAGGTAATTGCCTTACTTATATATGCCCAGATATTTATTTTATCTTACCTATTTGTTCCGCTAAATACGTGCCACCATTCTCAATCTACCGGATTGACCGAAAATACGAACGAAAAAGGAGTTTAGTTTTGAATAATAAATATTATGTGTAGATATATCTAAAAAGGCTACAGTTTGAAGCCGTTCGTAGGAATATTTGTGATTGGATACCTGTTCAAGCAGGTTTTCACTTGTGAAAATCAGTTCATCGAAATTTTTCTCATGAAAATACACGAGGGTGAGATCCAGTAAATTTTTTGAAACAACTATTGGCAGTTCGCTTGTAGAATCATTAAAAATTTAGCAAACTGAGTGAAGGGTGTAGTAAAAGATCAAAGGTAAATATGTGATGGTGCAGAATGAATGGTAGAGCAAGACTGAGCAGGAAAAGGATCAAACTGGAGGTAAGAATGTCGAATGGAGTAGGATGCGTGGGTGGGAAAAGAGAATGAAAAATAGAAAATGAAGTGAGAGAAAAAATATGTTCAGAAAATGAAAGTTAATGCGGATGGATAATCGGAGGATATAAATCTTAATGAATGGGAAGACAAGAATGAGAGTGAGGAAGGGGATGAGCTGAACTTTCAAACGGTAACAGAAACCAGTACTGTGGTAAAGGAGTGGCGTTCTGTAGAAATAACATGCCTTTTGTCCAATGGTTCAGCTCTTACAGTATCAGTAAGGATGGTGATCTGCCAATGCCCTACACTTACATCTATAGTATATTTGAAAGAACCATCCGAAATGCACTTCCACACCTTCAAAATATTGCTCAACAACTACCTACCTCCCACTCCAAACGAAAATGCGTTGCTCAATGCCAAATATGATTGCTGCTCAACCAGGTCAACACTTCGATAGTGAATGATGTATTTAATTAAAATTTCAGAACGACTTGTTTTACAGCTGAATGGAAGAATACCACTGCTCTATATTTTATTGTCATCTATAGTAGATGTAATAGCCAAATGGCACTCGCTGGAATATGATGAAGATGTGTTTATTATTAGGACTCCCAGAAGCTGGTCAACGTATGTTGTTCTGGCAGAGAGATGAAATTCAGGTTGTTCTTATTTGTAGACTGTTAAATAGGGTAGAAGGTCTGGGTAGAGATTTGAGTTATCTATTAAAAATTTCAGAGAAGAATTTTGTAAACTATTTGTAAATTCTGGAGCAGATATTTCCATTAAATCCTCTTAGATAAATGGAACGTACCTACTGCTCCATAATTTCAACACGTTTCATTTTTAACCAGATCTTCTTGGTTGAGGTTGAAGGGGATATTTTTGATGTAAATTTCCTCCAAGAAGTTTTTCTTAATTGTTTTAGAGTAAGTAATAATATATTCACAAGTTGCTCTAATTTGATTTTAAACAATGTTGTTTTGAAGAGTAGATGGTAAATGGTTTCTTTGACTTTTTCAAGATTTTCTATCATTTTCTAATGGCAATATTTTGTCCACCAAATAATCTGTTCTCTATTTCTGTTAAAACAAATTTATAGTTAACATTTGTGAGTGAGATATAGTTCTAAAATTGTAACTGTAAATTTTTCCATATTTCGAGTGACTTTCAAATATTCTACGCCAAGGGATGTAAATTTCTCGTAATCAGTTTTCTTTAAATTCTTGTTTTTGTCCAATAGTCGGACCCTTGTGCTCTATACCTGTACTTAGGAAACCAAAATTGGTAAATGATCGCTAACTGCTTTAGGTCGAAGTAGTTGAAAAACTAAGTTTAGATAAAGAGATTAATAAATCATCAGAAATCATTTTCTGTTGGACAAATTATAACGAAGAGGCTCAATGGGATTCAGCGCAGTTGGCTAGAATAAGTCCAAATGAGTTTGTGGAATACCTTGTCGTGAGAGATATTCTCACCAGAAGGAAACTCAACAGAATTTAAGCGTGTTCAGCCACTTCGTACATAAGTACATGTAAGTCAGAACCAGACCAAACACTGGCGATTTTAGAGCTGATTCGGGTGGTTTATATACGGCTTATTCACACGCACACAAACACAAGTACGTAAGAGAATATGTATGTTGGTGAGAACGGCCAGGTTGCATCATCCCCTATCGAGATAAGAGATGGCTGGCCGGTTCGTGGACGAATCGTGACATCATCCTATTGTGTCACAATTCGGTACTCGTACATTACCTGCAAGTACATACAGGTAATTACGATCGAACGAGTTTTGTGTATTTAACGTCACAAGGTCAATTATTTGCCTGCCCTTTGGGGCGGCGACTGTTGTTGAGGGTCCAAGCCCCTTTACCACATACCAGTGAGTCCCCACAGCAACTCCCCCCCAGTTTTTGCGCTGCAAAAATGATCAAATCGCGCAGGCCTGGGGGGACTTGCGGGTTTATGAGCGCCTCTTCTGGTCTGCCTCCCACTTGGCTAGTGTGCTTCCAACAGCAGTGCCGACACATTCATATGATTGCCGTCTTGCGTTGGTGCGCGCCTGGTATTGGGCCCAACTGCCTTCTCCCCTATGCCTAGTTGGACAATTTTTTGTGTAGGCGTACGGGTGGTGGAGGGAGTGAGGGGCAGCGGTGATTTGAAGAGTGGTTTTCTTAGCATCGGGGAGTTTGAAGTCTCCGATGCTAAGGCGGCCATCTTTGCCTTCTTTTTTTCTGCACTCTCTGCCATGAAGAGGAACTTCATCGGTTCCCTGGTCTCTGCGGGCTTCGACTCCAATTTTGGGGGTTCTGGAATTGGGGTTGGTTCCAGCGGTGACCGGGGAGGAGAGACTATCAAGGGAAGCGGAGTTGTCATCTCAGCTAGGACTTTGTCTACAGGAGGAGCTGTGACCATGAGCAGCTCCTCCTCTATCCGATCCAGCTCCGTTTTCTGCTTGATTTTCCACTGAGTTTGTGAGAGCTCAGCGGTTCTTCGAGCAGTCTGGGAGGTGGCGGACTTCAGGATAGCATCAGTTGGCAGCAACATTAGAATAGATTGTTGAGGAAAAAAGAACCAAAAATATTATTTCAGAAAACACGTCCAAGATCTATGGCGGTTCTGAAGCGGGTGAATTTACTGCTGTTTTTGATTTACGATTACAGTTTCGTTTCATTATTTTCACATCTTCTTATCAGTATGTAGAGGGGATAGCGCTTAAAATTCTCAGCCATATGCAAGTTTTCCAGTTAAGTTCTGATCGGTTTAAGCAAAGTTATGCCTGAAATAAACTCATAGAATATATTTTTTGAATTTTTATTACAAAGGAATCTCCGCTTGTGACGTCACAACGTTGAGATTATCTTTGTGTTTAATGGTAAACGCACGTTGCGATGTTTATTTCCATATCGCACGTGGATTTGTTTATTCCTGTCGTTTTCTTTTTGTTGGCATTCCTCGTTCCCTTATCTCCGAAGTATCTTTTGTCTCACGGAGTTCCGATTTTCATCGCATATTTTTTAGCCGGTTCCAACTTACGTAGCGGATATTACTTTTTTGGGAGTAAATTTTATTTTCTTCGCATTAGCCTCTCAGACATGCAAGAAGGATGGGAATTTTTACGTTTTTTACTGACTAGGGGCCTGCCTCTTTTTCGTGGGCTTATGGGGGCCTCCGGATGGAATATTTTAGTGGTAACATCGTCCGAAAATCTTACAGACTTTTTTGATGTTTTCTGTTGTGAATTATTTATTTCACATTTTTCGACGGATTTTTCTGTGTCTGTTGGTGAATCCGTCTGTATATTTTCTACGTTCTCCCTCTGCAACCTTTTTATTCTTTTATCGTCACTTACTATGTATGCAGGCTTCAACCTGTTGATTGAAATTGTTCGGGGTTCGCCTGCAATGAGTATCACAAAGTTTTTCTCATCTCGTGATACTACTTTGTAAGGACCGGCGTATGCTTCTCCAGCGCAGATCTCATTTTTTTGTCTCTAACAAATACGTGTGAAGTATTGGCCAAGTGTTTTGAGACGTAAATCTTGGGCTGGCCATGACAAGCTGCCTGTTTTAGGAAATTGTTGGCATCGTTTCTTATATTTTGTACCATGATTTTGGGGCTAACCTCCTTCGATTCTGTGAAGAAGTCCCCTGGGAGGCGTAGCTCTTTGCCAAATGCTAACTTCACTGCAGAGTGGCCTGTATTGGTTTGTAGGGCAGATCGAAGGCCTAAGAGGATGGTAGGGAGTACTTCTACCAATCTCTTTGTATCATGTGACATGATAGAGGCTTTGTGAGCTCGATGCCATCTCTCAATGTTGCCATTGGCTTGAGGATGGTAAGCTGTGGTATGACTGTGTTGAACACCAAGCTTATTGGACAGCTCTTTAAAGAGTGAGCTCTCAAATTGGCAACCTTGTCTGTAATTATGACTTCTGGTACGCCATACCTCGCAATACAGGTATTGTATAATCTTGCAGCCACTGTAGGGGCTGTCATCTGGTGTATAGGGATTGCTTCTGGCCATTGGGTTGCCTGTCTATTATCGTTAACAGGTATCTGTGTCCTTGAGATGGTGGCAATGGGCCTAACAAGTTCATATGTACAGTTTTAAACCGTTCTGTTTGTTTGAAGGAATTGAGGGGCGAGCGAGTGTGTCTTCCTACTTTGGATTATTCGTGGCCATACAAACCTTGCCAAAATCATATTAGCACTACATTTTGGCCCAGCATGTGACAGATTATGTACACTGTTGAAAGCCAACCTGCGATATTTTATCGGTAGAAATGGCCTATTCTTACCTGTACCGATGTCACATGTTAATAAAACATTAGTACCGGGAATTTTTCGCTGTCTCAATTTGAGAGTAGTATCATAGTTTGATAACAACTCTTGCAATTCTGCATCCTTAAGCTGTGCTTTAGCTATTTCAGCATAAGGCAATTGGACAGGAGCTGAGATAGCTTCGATTCTACTCAAGGCATCAGCTGGAGTGTTAAGTTCTCCACTTATATACTGAATGTCAGTAGTCAATTGATCAATATAGTCTAATTGTCGCGCTCTTCTAGGCGATGCCAGTTCTGCTTTTTGTGTGAAGGCATATGTTAGGGGTTTATGGTCAGTATACACAGAAAAACATCTACCCTCTAATTGGTGCCTGAAATGCTTCAACGCAGCAAAAATTCCGAGCAATTCCCTATCGTATGTGCTATAATTCTTTTCTGTTTTTGAGAGCTTCCTCGAGAAGAAAGCTAGCGGTAACTTGTTGTTGTCTTTGTCAAGTTGGTACAGGGTTGCACCAATAGCAAAATCAGATGCATCGGTACTCACGCATAACGGCAGAATTTGGCTGGATGAGCCAATAGAGTTGCATTTGCCAGTGTATCTTTGATTTTCTCAAAGGCCTGTTTGGCTTCTTCATTCCGTTCGAGTGGAGTCTTATCTTTTTTTTTTACTTGTCTTTATTAGTGCAAACAGCTTACCTTGTTCGGCTGCTGCATTCTTCATGCAACGTCTATAGAAGTTCACCATCCCCAAGAAATGCCTAAGTTCAGCGACATTTGAGGGTTTTGAGAAGTTCAATATTGGCTCTACTTTGGTCTTCAAGAGGGAAATGCCTTTGGTCGAGACTTTGTAGCCGAGGAAGTCAATTTCAGTCTGTGCATATAAGCTTTTACCTACATTGATAGTAAGCCCGGCAGCGTGTATACGCTGTACGACTGCTCTTACATTCTCCTAGTGCTGTTGCTCACCGCCTTCAGAGCATATGCAGATATCATCCAAGTATGCGTATGCAAACGGCAATTCCCTAAACAGTCCACTGATAAATCTCTGGAAAGTTTGTGCTGTGTTGGGAAGTCCAAACGGCATTCGAAGGTATTCAAATAGTCCAAAGGGGGTTATAACCACTGTCTTTGGTATGTCCTGGTCAGCCATAGGAATTTGGTGGAATGCCCAGTTGATGTCAATTTATGTGAACATTGTTTTACCCTTCATGTTCGCATTGAAGTCCATTATATTGGGTACTGGATAGCGATCAGGAACTGTTATGGCATTTAAGGCCCTGTAGTCTCCAACAATTCGCCACTCTCCACTTGCTTTTTTGGTCATGTGGATAGGGGAGCTCCATGAGCCTTTTGAGCGGCAACATACGCACTCCTCAATGATGCAATGGAAGTACTCCCGTTCCGCTTTGAGTTTGTCAGGCAGTAACCTTCGTGCTCTAGCATGGCAAGGCTGTCCTTTGGTTTCTATGTAATGGACCATATCGTGTTTGTATGTAGGATGCCTGCAAATTGATGGTTGAGTGACTCAGGATAGTCAGACAGGATCCGTAAGAGTTGTCCGTTGACTTTTGTACAGCTGGATATGTTTGTGTCCAGTCTGTAAACATGCGTTTTGCCATCCACACAATTTTTAGTTTCACTATTGATCAGTTTGCCGTTTTTGAGGTCAATGATCAGGCCATAATGTGCAAGGAAATCTGCACCCAGGATCGGGTTTGGAACATCAGCAACTGTGAAGGACCACGTCATATTTTCCTTAAGTCCGATGTCAACTTTGCTGGTCTCAAGTCCGTAGGCTGGAAGGTTTTGACCATTCACAGTATGGAGATAGTATTTCGGAGGAAGTACTTTTTGGTTTTTATTTACTGGCAATATACTCAAGTCTGCACCTGAGTCTATCAAGTACCATCTCCTATGTGTGGCATGAGTCTTTTTCTGAGGGGTCTTCGGCCACATAGATGGCCCCTCCTTCTAGTTTGACGAATCCTTGGTGTAGGATTTGCCCCACCATTTGCACCTATTGTTGCATTTGGTGGCCTCTGCGCCAAACCTGTTATGGAAGAAACAACTTTTCTCATCCCAATTTTGAGACTGGTTTTTGGGAGATGATGTATGTGGGGGAGTTGAACTCTGACCCTTGTTTTTGGAACTCGATCTTCGGCTGCTATTGCCATTGTTGTTGTTGTTGTTTCTTGATTTTGATTGTTGTCGCCAGCTGCTATTGGATTTTGTTGAGCTTTGGCTTTTGTTCCGTTTTACCTCATCGGTCAATTGAGCTATTTGGGCTCAAAGTTGGGCGAGTTCTCTAGTCTCTGCAGATACTGCACTGACCATGGGCTTTGAGCTGGTGTATTCGAGTGCGTTATCTGCTGATTTTGCAAGGAAATCCAAGTCTGCGGAAGTATTTATCACGGTCGAACCTACGGCGGCTAGGCATTGCACAACACTTTGTGGTAGTTGTTTGCAAAATTGGTTGCCTATGACAGAAGGGGCTATTATATTGTCCACCTTCTGCCTCAATTTCGCCATGAAGATTGAGGGTTTGTCATCCCCCATCTTCATACCACCCATCACATCATCAATAATTTCATTCTTTGTTTTTCCAAATACATTTTTGATCTTCTTGACGAACCAGGCATATTTATCATCTTCTGTCGAAGGGCATTCCATAATATCCGGAATGTGGCGGATTATCTGTGGGGGCATGCCTCCACTGATGTGGAGATACCGCTGGTTCTGTGTTATATTTTCCATCTTGAACCTGCCTTCCAATAGAGTCAACCACAAGTCTACCTCATTGGGCAGAAATTCTGGGATCTCTATCCTCCGTCTATAAAAGTTGGGGTTTTGCCCTAGCTGCAATTGCAAAAGTTGCATAATCTGCGCCAAGACTTCAGGTGTCAGCTGTGGCTGACTACTACCTCCCTGCGATGGTTGTGCATTTTCCGTTGGTGGTGGGACCATTACTGTGTCTTTTTGATGACAAGAGTATTCCACAGAACTACTTCTTTCCTTGCTGGTCGAAAACACTGGCTCCTGTGTTTGTAGGACAGGTGTTTTTGGGTCAGAACTTTGGGTTAAAGTTTGACTGCTTCTCAACGTTTTAACTGCTAGTTGTTCTTTATTTATTGCAGTTCCCAGTCGTGCTAATTCTGGGTGTTGAGGGCCTTTTTCCAGATTTGTTAAATTCGTGGAGTGTCGAGTCGAAGTTGGGGGGGTTGGAGGATGAGTCCAACCTTCTTCCTCCAGGTCTACTGTCTGGTTTCTCCTTGTTTATATATTTTAAGGAGAGGTGTATAAATTCCCACTTTAGCAGACTCTACTCCAACAACCTAAAAGGTGTCTTAGTCTGCAAAAAATATTTTTATTTGCCAAGCAAGCGAGTTTTTTGCCAGCGCACCACGCCGAATTTTTGTAATAGCGCAATGCGCCTCAAGACACCTCACAACGTAGCCAAAAATCACGTCGGGCTCACCACTGTGGAATACCTTGTCGTGAGAGATATTCTCACCAGAAGGAAATTCAACAGAATTTAAGGGTGTTCAGCCACTTCGTACATAAGTACGGGTAAGCCAGAACCAGACTGAACACTGGCAATTTTAGAGCCAATTTGGGTGGTTTATATACGGCTTATTCACGCACACACAAACACACGTACGTAAGAGAATACGTACGTTGGTGAGAACAGCCAGGTCGCATCATCCCCTATCGAGATAAGAGATGGCTGGCCGGTTCGTGTACGAATCGTGACATCATCTTATTGTGTCACAATTCGGTACTTGTACATTACCTGCAAGTACATACAGGTAATTACGATCGAACGAGTTTTGTGTATTTAACGTCACAAGGACGATTATTTGCCTGCCCTTTGGGGCAGCGACTGTCGTTGAGGGGTCCGAGCCCCTTTACCTCATACCAGTGAGTCCCCACAGAGTTATTTATGAAGAACATTTAAATGTTAATGAATTAACCGAATTCATATGAAATATTTTTGATTAATTTCTTTTAGTTTAAGTAGATATAAATAATAAGTTAACTTTCTTCATGAGCACTAAACTACTTTGTAAATATTCTTCTAAATATTTGGATGGTTTTTATTTGAATTCTGTGAGTAATGTTTAGTGCTTACATATATATTTTTTTAATTTTCTCGTTTTTTTGGGGTTTGGGGGAGGGCAAAAATTGGACGGTTTTTTTCTGGATTGTCATACTTTCATTTTCTCTTATAGGTATTCATTTTTATCTTTTTATGTAGGTTTTCAAAGAAAATCTCTGGAATTAAGACTCGGAGTTCTTTTTTCGTTTCAAGACAGCGAGACACTTTCGGCACTATTAGCTGAAATTTATATTATATAATATACTTGCACATATATATACATTTCTATTTAACATGGTATAGGTCGAAATTTTTATTCGATAATCTTGAAATTTGATACTCTTATTGGACCTAGACAAGGATGAAGCATACTATTTTTGGTTCAGATTGGCCTGAGGGTCTGTCCGGTACATCCCATTATGTTACAGTTTTAGAGCTTAAATCACACTAAAATGCGTAATTTTCAAGCAATAGCTACGAAATTTGGCATTAACATTGAATTATTCTAACATTCTGCGAACGTTGATTTCAATATGCTTAACCGTTCACGTGTAAAAATTATATCAAAAAAATCTTAAATTATTGCCAAGAGGTGAAGATAAATTCCAGATTATCCAAGGAAGCTGCACCGAAAGCACGTCTGTTGTTATTTTATTTGCTGAGTGTGGGGATTAGAACATTACTCGTATGAGGAAATAGGCTCGGCCTATCGACGACAGTCGTCACCTTCGGTGACAATTATTAGTGCCTTGCACGTTAAACCACACACCAAATGTATGTTCGTTTGTACTTGTCTATTTTTGCAGATAAACAAGTTACAAATCTCGGACCGTGACAAATCGATAGATAATTATCTCGGCGATGTCACGGACCAATACGAAGATGCATTCTCCGTACTTTACCGTTGCCATAGCAACCACAAAGTACGAATAAATTATCTACACAATACTTATGTAAATATTACATAAGTGTGTATGTGTGCGTGTAGGGAGCCGGCTATATAAGACGAAAAAATCATAGACCAAATCGCCAGTGTTTGCCAGGTCTTGGCTCCCTCATACCTTTCTGGTATATTGGCATAAACACGCAAATTGTTCTGTTGAACACCTTCTTTGTTGGTTTTACTTTCCACAGGTATTCCACACTGAGGAATCATAAAATAATTGATTAACTGACACCCGTATTTTATCACTTCGCAATACAATTTATTATAAATTTCCTTGACATTTAATTAAACGTAATTTTTACGCATTATTCTGGCTGATAATTACGTTTGAAATTTTAATTTTTTATCGGAGATACTTATTAATTTATCAGTTGATTTGGATCTTTTTGATTGTAAGAAAACCCACATTTTCTAGCCTTGCTTGTTGCTCTATAGTTTTATTTTATTTTTCAGCGTTTTCGGGAGAATTTACTCCTATTACCCTACCCACGTGGATCCGCCCCTCAATTAACGGTTTTGGATGTTTAAATTAACATTCAAAGCCGTTTATTGAATCCAGAGGAAGCCTAATGAAATCTTATTCAGCATTAAAGTGGTCTTTCTTGGTAGATACCGAGATACCTCAGTTACTCGTAGATTAGTGTTACTCGGTTCAGTTAGATAGCAGCTGTATTTTTTACAACATCAAACATAGTACACTTCCATGTTACGTAGACTGAGTGAAGTTGAATGAAAATATTTTAGCCAAATTCCATTATCGTCAAACCACTCCACGGTATAATATGAACTTTTTGTTCTTTTATTCCCCTGCCAGCTGATTTCGTCACGTTCCGCTTTTGCGTCATTACGATGGATAGGTATTCACATCAGACGTGTTCGAACAACTTAATTTCTTGTCAGGATTTTCGATTAATATTAATAAACATTTTCTCTACTCCATACAAATGCCACACAACACCTTACCATAAAATACTTGTTTGACCCACAATTTGAAAATTTTCTCGTTGCATACCAAGTATATCATTATTATTTTTTTCTCGAATTTATTTACTTTTTTTGGGCATAAGCAAAAATGTTCAGCAATTTGTTTTGTTCGATACTGGCGTCAGAATTTTAATTCACGACGGAGTTTTAATACTATAGCTACTTCTCAAAATAGTTTTGTTGTGTATATAGAAGAGAAATAGGACGAAAAAAATGTTATAGGTAGGTACCTAATTTTAGAATTGGGTTCACCATTATTTTTTTCAGTCGAACATTGTATAATTTTTTGCTTTATTTTTATTTTTATTTTATAATTTTATATTGAATACATTAATTGCATTTTATTCTCTCCTTGGAACTCTTGCAAAAAGATAAATAAAATAATAAATAAAAATAAAATAATACTTCCAAGAAATAAGTTGTGGGGACTCTCCCGTATGAGGTATAAGGGCTCGGACCCCTCGACGACAGTCGCCGCCCCAAAGGGCAGGCAAATATTCGTCCTTGTGACGTTAAACACACAAAATATGTTCGATCGTAATTACCTGCAAGTACATGCAGGTAATGTACGAGTACCTCATTGTGACACAGTAAGATGATGTCACAATCCATACACGAACCGGCCAACCGTCTCTTATCTCGATAGGGGATGATGTAACCTGGCCGCTCTCACCAACATACGTATTCTCTTACGTATGTGTGTTTGTGTGTGTGTGAATAAGCCATATATAAACTGCCCAAACCGGCTCTAAAATTGCCAGTGTTTGGTCTGGTTCTGGCTTACCCATACTTTTGTATGAAGTGGCTGAACACGCTTAAATTCTGTAGAATTTACCTTCTGGTGACAATATCTCTCATGACAAGGTATTCCACATAAGTATTGTATTTAAAAAATATAAATTTCTATATCTACTTATTAATTTATAACTGCTCTATGCAATGTTTAACTCATTCATTAGACATACATTTTGGAAATTAAAAAAAATTGATTCAGCATATTTTGAGGCAGGAAACATTTATGTGCAACCCTGACTGTTGAAATGCAAATTTTACATTAATTCTAGTAATTTTCTAACGTTCAACTGTTTATTGTGAATTGGATACGAAATTTTGGAAAAAATTATATTCAAAATTGGAATTAGTAGGCTATGCGAAAAATTTCAAAAATATGGATTTCTGACATCACCGACCTTAAATTCCCATCACTGAAAGTATTATTGAAAAAAATCTTTAAAATTAATATCCCTCAAATGACCACTTTGTCCATTACAAAGAAATAAATCAGAGTTTTCACAGTGTCCTTGAGGAGAAGAAAAATAACCTCAGATAATTAATTTGATACTTTAAATTATGTCCTTCTCAATTTTTTATTCCTATTGATTAGGTATTTTTTATGCAAATTTTATCAACTTGAAACAAACTTGGTTGTAATTAGATGTAATTATGTATCGAAATAAATAAGACCTTACTTTAGCCTCAAAGATTAATCTTCTCTGAAAAATTGGAAGCAGATTAAAATATTTTGGATCAGTTTATTTACAAAATGATACTACCTATAACAGTCGAAATGATTTAATTTTTTTCATTTTAAAATGGGAGGAGCCATCTATATCTTTTTTGGGGAAGGATCGTTCCCACATAGAGAGACAATAGTCCTACATCTTATCCCATGTGAGTACATACGGAGGACTAGAATCGCATAATTAATTAAGCTTATAATTATGATTGGATAGATTTTCTACCGAAACTTTGATAATGTTATTTCAAACTGCAAAATTTCCCCCTCCCCAAAAGCAATTCGATTTATTTTACTCGCTTCGAAATTTCTTTCTAGAAATGTTCATCAAATTTCTCATCTTCAAATACTAATTTATTAGCTCACGATATTCGGTCTTTAAATTTTATTAATTAGAAGAAAAAATGTTTCATTTATGAAACCAACTAACCACGAAGTACGTAGAGTAAACAGATCCAGGTATTAAATTATTTACCTACCTAAATGCTGGAGGCTACGAAATTATAACAGTAATTAGTATTTATTGTTTCCATGAGAAAGAGGGCAAAAACTCCCTCTACTACTGAATAATCTCAGGTAAGAGTTACTTTTTCTGTTTTATTCCGAGTGAAAAACCATAAATTCTTCACCTAGCTGTTTGTCTCTTCGAAGAAGGCCAATATCTGAAACGCCCTCTATCAAAATCTAGAAGTACCACATATAATACGAAGGTAAAAAAAGGTACACGTACAGTTGATCGCTATTTTTTGCCCCTAGGATGCGTTAGAAGTGAAACATAATTACAGATCAGGTTTTTTGTTTCTCTCGCATGCACATAATATTGTGTCAATTATTTTTTATTAACCTTTTTTTTTTCTCCAAGACTACAAATTTGACCGATTTTAGCTAAAAACGCTTTCTAAACGCCACCTCCTTTGCAGAATTAAAACTGACCAAACGTATGTACGCAATTTTAGAAGAGTAGATTTAATATTTCCTCCCCCTTCGCTCTAATTGAAAGACTATTCGTTTCGTCTTTTTAAGAGCAAAAATTTGATCACTACAGCATCAATACATGTAAAATTAAACGTATCTTATGCGGAGTAAATTCAACGTCTAACGAAATGAAATATAAATAACAACAAAACGATGAATGAGCCCAACAATTTACAATATTGGTGAAGAAAAATCGAAAGAAAAAGGAGAGTACGGAAAAAAAAAAGTAAAAAAAAAAAATAAAATACGAAAAAATGGGAACATACGCCTTAAACAAAGAAGTGACATAGGTATAAGGAGAGAAAATTAAATCTGTAGCAGCTGAACGAGGATAGAAAGTGAGTCTCCTTAATGGGAAAATCATGTTAGAATTAACCGAAATAAAGAAGAACGCATCAATTAGGAGATGAGAGAAGGGTTGATGTTAAAAAAGAGTGGTCTAACTTGAATTTTCAAATAAAACGTGAAGAGAGAGGAAAAATATAGTATACAATATATATAGGTATATACTTATATGTATATAATATAGATATATACGAATAAAAAGGGGAAAAGAAAGAAAATGAAAAAAAAAGAAAAAAAAGGAGTGGATGACCGCTGTTTCACCCACACTACTCTGTCTTTATATACAACTTACACTATTTTCTCTTCCTTAACTTCTTATCATTTTATTTCGGGTTGTTTAATTAATTTTCGATACGATTGGGACGAGGATATGGGACATAAATCGTTTTTTTTTTCCTTTTTGTTGTTTTTTTGTCTTTCGATCAAACTCGTCGATTTGATTTGTGTCCTCTAACTTCTGGTAGGATCGAGTTAAATTTTTAGAGGCTTTCTTTATTGTACGTATTCTCATATTTTCTTCCTGATTTAGCGACAAAGTACGTAGATTTTGTTAGGTGATTCGTATTCGATGTTCAGAAATGAGTCGCTATATGAGCCAGTGTTGCCAGAAGGAAATATTTTTTGATGCCGAATTCTTCCCAAAATAATGCTAGATTTTAACAAATAATGCTAAATCCCATTTTTTCAACTTTTCCCCCACTTATCAATTTTTTGTGGTTTTTTTCTTATTTTTTCCTTTTGCTTTTTCATATTATGCATCTATAGCGGTAGCTTTCATCTGAATTCCTGCTTTTATACCAGCTGATTGTAAAAAAGTTACCTTTTATGCTTAGATACAGCTGTTTTGCAATTAGCTCGTATAAAAGTGGCAATCTTGGGAACATGCAGATGAAAACAGCTTATAAAAAGGTATTTAAAATGTGTTTTTCTAAGAACCTTTGTAGTTTGTACTATTTTTGTAACATCATACACGTAGATACTTAAATTCTTCGAATTAATCCCAGCCTGGAAGAGATGAATTTCATTTTATAGAAAAATATTCAAGTCATATAAGCAATAGGCCTTAAAAAATGAAGAAAATGAAAATTTGTATTTGAAAAAAATAATCAAAGGACAAAGTAAGTAAGTAAATTTTAGTAAAAAATGAAAGAATTGGTAAATTGAAAAATTATAACATTAACAAATCAAAGAAAAAAGTAGAGAAGTTTAGAGGGAAAAATTTAATTTTGTGCAATTTTTGTGACTTTGTGTTGGTATTGACAAATCTTAGAACTGCCACCGTAATATTTAGAAAGAATTATTGTCATATTGTGTAGTTCCTTTGGGAGTTCGGGTATTTCCCAGATAACGGAGCAAATAAAGATAATGATGAAAACAAAAATTCCTTTCTCATGGCAGATGGTAGTTTTGGTGTTAATTTACTTTGCAAAATTTATACTAAAACTGAAAAATGAGAAAAAATGGAAAAATGGAGAAAAAATTGAAAAAGATGCTAAAAAATCTGAAATAATGCTAAACAAATTTCAAATAATGCTAAAATTGATGCTAAATGCTAAATTGAAAAATTCCAATGCTAAAAACTGAAAATAATACTAGATCTAGCATCAAAAATGCTAAAATGGCAACATTGATATGAGCAGCGTTAGTGAAAAAGTTTTCTGATTATTCGGTTCATCAGTACAGGTGCGAATAATTTGCCTAAATAACGTAGGCATAAAGATTTAGCTGTGAAGTTATGAAAAAAAGAAGTATTTATATTTGCAAATAACATACGCACATATTACCTGCTATTAAATACAGCCCCACACTTTTAAAGTTTGAATCTGCGATAATTATTTTGTACATACTGAAAAATAAGCGAAAATTTATCTAGGATAGCAGATTTAACCATAAGATCCGTTGGGTAGGTTTTCAAAAAGTAGAAATTTAGTTGTTAAAAAATTACTAATAGATCATAATTGATGATTGTACAACATTTTGTAACTGTTGACCTAAAATTACATAGTTTAAAACCATTACCTCTTTCAAAATCGAAACGAAATTGTATTGCTTGAGAGTACAGTCCGGGAGATCCGAACCAAAACTGGTAACAGGATGTAATAAATTATACGTACGTAGTAAACATTTTTTGCCACTGTGATAGTTATTGGTTCAAAATCAAACATTTTATAGCCAAAATAATATCAATAATAGTTGCGCCCCAAGTACAGTCCGGTTGATACGTATCGTATGTTAGAATAAATTCCAATCAATATTTATTTAGAATTTCGTAGCTATTGGTCCTAGTGGCAGCAACTTAGATTTTTTCCATTTGTTGCAAACTTAACACATTCAGAAAGAGGAATATTAGAATTCAGAAATTACATCTAATTTTGATTTTTGGATTCGGTCAATTTGTGATAATTTTGTGCGTTGCAAAAATTTCCCGTGTGTTGCACATGCAATATAGGTATGCAATACGAAAGTTACCATCAATGATTGATCCAAAGTTCGGCATTTTATAAAAAAAAAAATAATAGTGTTACCCGAATTACCGTCCGGCCATCGATGCCAGAATTGGTAAGTAGTGTGTTAGAATTGGTGGGTCATAATGAATACCTTTTATCCCCATTTTGTAGGTATTGGCCAAAAATTAAATATTTTATAGTCATAATAAAACAAAAGTAGTGGTAGCATCATCCTGCCAATCTGCAACAAAATCAGTATGTTTGGTCTGTAGTAATAGAAAATGGCTGCAAATGAGGATTAAAAACACTGATAAAAAACATGGAATATAATTATAGGTTTTGCCAGCTCGGGGACTCTAACCAGCATTACCTATATTACGTCCACTTACAAAATTGGATTACAGTATCCACGGCGCCATGGGGCCAACATTATAGGTGGATTTAATTTCTGTACTCATGGTTGCTACACCACCTCCCCAGTACCAATGGTACAAGAAGCAGGACTGTCAACAAGCAGCTGCGGAGTATGTGTGAAGGGACCCCAAACGTTGTGCACATTTGCCACTGCTTGAGTCCATGCCCTACTCAACCCATCATCTGGAAGTAGTGGGAGGATGCGAAAGTGTGCAACCACCAAGTCACCAACATGTCCGAGAGAGGGTACTGTTTTGCTATGATCCCAGCATCACATCTTGGTCACCATTTGTAGGATGGTGCGCTGTGCTCATGTGTACAACTACAGTGGACCTTGTATATGTGTGAGCCTTGCTCAGTGTTAAAATTGGACTAATGTGGTGTACCAATAGCCCGTGAATCAAAAATTGTGTTCCCCTACATGATGTAGGGACAGGCTACACATCCTACCAGAGAGTATAGTAATACACCCATCACCACTGGTAGGAAGTCGCCACAATAATAAAACTTGTATTCCAAAAAATGATAATAATTTAATTTGTTTACTACTACGATAGTAAACCTTAGCATTACGTAAAAGTAGAAGAAGAAAATTTTACGTTTGATTATAATTAATATTTATATTAAATATCTGAACAATAATTGAATGAATGGGAGAGCATCATTAAAAGCTTTAATAATATTAAAGAGAGTCTAATGAATTATGTAGAATACGATAAAGTTCAGAAGGAAAAGGAAAATAAAAAGTTCGAACAGAAATATTAGGCAAAGACTACAACAAGGTGATCAGGCTTGCTGAGCTTGCAAAAGTTCGAAGTTATAATTTAGTAACAACTGAAGAAAAACGGGTAGAATGGAATGCGAAAGCCAACAAAAGGGTGACAACCATATATAAGCTTTCTGAAAGAACGTTTCGTCTACTTTTAATAATATTAGGTTTATTTCAATTATGTACAGGAAAATATAAATTATTTTCCATATATTTTCCTAACGGGGTCCTTGGCTTATTACTAACGTTTGTTTAAAATTTTTTGATTATCAAACGAAATTTGCGATCTGTACTGTGTCAACAAGAATACAGCTTATACGTATTATGTATAGTCTATTATAATCTGAATGTAACTAATATATGACTTTACATCTTTGGTACCAAAATTTTCCTTGAGTTAGGAGATGGAAAATTCACCTACCCCCCAGTCGTTTCATGACACCAAAACTAATGAATAGATTTTCACCGAAATTCTACTTAAAAATAAAAGCAATTAAATTTTTAAAGATAATCGTCATGGTTTGCGAAAATAATAGCCTAGCCAATAAGTCTCCTCGTAATTAGTTAAATTATTTGTTATTCTAAAAATCGTATCATTACTTGGACCAGAGATAGAAAAATGTAAAAGCCAATCCACTTATTTATTACTCAGGACTAATAAACGATTGACGAATAAAACCAAACGAAAAATTGTTTTGAAAATATTCGATTTTCAACCGGTTGTACTCGCGCCTTAATTGATAGGTTATGCTACTTATTTTACACTACTGGTATGAACTCATCTACTGTTTACAATAAGGAATTCTTGCAAGCAATCATTTAGCTGGGTTTTTAATGATTTTCGCTTCTTTAAAGATCATGCAGACGCAGGTATCGTAATAAATTTTTCATTTCAGCAGATGATGCAAAAATAAATTAGTAAACATCCTGGTACCGAATTCCACCATAAGGCCTACTAGATTCGTTTCACATTCAAACTTCAAAACTCTCATGAAAATCAAGTTTTATTTTCAACGTTCTTATTGAAGAATTTTTACACATCGTCTGTTCACTTGGGTCACTCAGAATTTTTTTTTACGCCATTCTGCTTCACATTCTTTTATTTATTTATTTTTCTCGCATTCGTAGATAGGTCGAATGAGATCTTTTATCATGTTTTTTTTTTGGGGGATTTAGAAAAATGTGTGATCGTGTGCTAAACACTAAAACTGGTTTTAAATTCGCAGCGAGTACCAAAGAATAAAGTTGTGGAAATTTTTTTATTTGATTATAATTTATTTTATGTTTGTCCGAATTTGAAAATTATTTTGTAATATTAGTCAACATTATCATCGAATATCATTTTGGTTGTTTTGTGGTTGCAGTGGTTAGTTTCATCTCTCCTGACCAGTAGCGTACTGAAAGATTTTTTTGGGGAGGTGTACCAGGTGAAAATGCCGACTGCTGGGCCACATATCCAAAGAAATTGCGGACTATGTAGTGAAACACAACAAATTTGATATAATTTGCAGATTGGTTCGCAGATGTTGGGGATGTCACACTCCCTCAACCTTCCTTCGCCACGCCCTACTCCTGATTTGAAATGTTTGATAAAACTATGGCGATAACTTTTTGCAGTTCCATATCTCAAGAAAGGGACAATATGAAGACATGAAATTTTGAGGATTTACTTATGTTATTTGAGTATAATACATTTCTGTGGAAAAAATTCTTAAAAACAATTTTGAGGGTGCGGGGGTCAAAATCTACTACTTTGCCCCCAATGGAGATACGGGCCTTGGAATGGGTTAAAACTTGTCTTAGGATAACACAAATAAGTTTTGAAAATTTCAGCTCGATGTAAGATTTGTGCTACGAAATCAATCAGTCTAGATTGCATCTGTAAAGAATTTTATTAGGATAATACAAGGCAATAAGCAAACAGAGTAAATGACCAAAGTAAAACAAACCTGTAAAGAGAAATCGAAAATACATGACAATTTCGAGTACGAATCTAATAACTATATCGAACATCTATCTGAAGGATGAATTAAATAAAACTAACTTCAATACATTATACCAACTGATTAAACCACTAAAAACTGTGTTCGAGAAATAACCGGCTAGTGAAGTAATAAGATAACAAAAACGCAAGGTTTTCTAAAGTACAATACATTCGTACTTTACATCCCCACACAGAGAGGGCTCATGGGGCAGCATCAAAGAAAGCTGGATAGGAGCAGTTCTGATGTGATGGTGATACAGAGATACAAACAGACAGTAAACATTCATATTTATGTACCATGAGTCTATGTACAGACTTAAATTGTGTAAGTGTGTATGAATGCATGTATGTATCACCTAAAATTTTGTATTCACGGTTTTGAGAAAATTAAAAAACAAATAGAGCTGAAATTTTTATGAGAGATAGTTTTCATGTAGGAGCAGTTTTGAAAAAAGTTTGGTAGCCTACTTATTGGTTTAGTAGTTTGCAAGAAAACTAGAACACAAAATTACTGGAAAAGTCATTTTTCCAAGATTCTGAGAAAATGACAAAGGAACTGGGCTGAAATTTTCACGGTAGATTATCCTTACGTTGGTGAAAGTCTGATTGATGTTTGGTGGCTATTATTTCAGTAGTTTCTGAAAAATCTAGAAGAAAAAAGGCCCCAGTATCAGTGACCACCACAGACTTACATTTAATGTGATAACATTTTCATTTTCAATATCAATGTTTTACCATCAACTATCGATACAGTGTTTACAAATACATGGATTTCCTCATAACTATTTTATCAATTTGAAATGAAATATCGATATTTCGATGTGTCATAAGAAAGCTATGTGTTGGGACCACCAATCCTTCTCCCCTCTCACTCTTGCGAACACACGATCACTTATTGTGGAATACCTTGTCGTGAGAGATATTCTCACCAGAAGGAAATTCTACAGAATTTAAGCGTGTTCAGCAACTTCATACGAATGTATGGGCAAGCCAAAACCAAACCGAACACTGGCGATTTTAGAGCCGGTTCTGTGAGTTTTTATACAGGTTTTGGCGCGTGCACACAAACACACGTACGTAGTAAAATACGTACGTTATTTAAGTACGGCCAGGTCGCATCATCCCCTACTATCGTAGGTGGCGGCTGGCCGGTTCGTGTACGAATCGTGACATTGATTGATGGATGACGTCACGATTTGGTACTCGTACATTACCTGCAAGTATTCGCAGGTAATTACGATCGAACGTAATTTTGTGAGTTCGTTTAACGTCGCAAGGACAATAAGTTGCCTGCCCTATGGGGCGGCGACTGTCGTCGAGGGGTCCGAGCCCCTATACCTCATACCAATGAGTCCCCACAGCTACTCCCCCCCAGTTTTTGCGCCGCAAGAATGACCAAAAATGCGCAAGGCCTGGGGGACGTGCGGGTTTACTTTCGCCTCTGGTCGGCCTCCCACTTTGCCAGGCACTACCTACCGTGGCCCCAACGCACTTGTAAGATTCTCTACGGGCGTTTGCTCGGGCCAGGTAATTCGCCCGGCTGCCTTCACCCCTATGCCTCGGTTTCGTATTTTTTGTGTGAGCATAGGGGTGTCGACGGGAGTGAGGGGGTAGCGGACGCCTGAACGTCGGCTTCCTGTGCATCGGAGAGTTTGAGTTTTCCGCTGTCCAGGTGGCCATCTTCGCTCGTTCGTTCGCGGCCCTCTCTGCCGTAAACAAAAATCCCATAGCCTCCTTTTTCTCCTCGGGTTTCGGCTCCGGCTTCGGGGGTTCCGGAGTCAGAGTCGTCTCCTTCGGGGATCGGGGAGGTGAGATGATCGGAGGCAGCGGAGTTGTCATCTCCGCTAGGACATCGTTAACCGGAGGAGCCGTGTCCATGAGCAGCTCCTCTTCGATCCTCTCCAACTCCGTCTTCGTTTCGGTATTCTGCTGAGTTTTCGTGTTCTCAGCAGTTTTCCTAGCGAACTGGAAGTTGGCGGACTTCGGGATGGGAATTGGCAATAGTGACATTATAGAATGGGTTATTAGGAGAAGGCACCAAAAATTATATCAAGAAGCACGTCCAAGTATTTTGGCGGTTCTGAAATGGATGATTTTACTTCATTTTTCGATTTACCATTACAGTTATTTTTCTTTATTTTCGAATCTTCTTATCTACACGTGGAGGGGATAGCGCTTAAAATTCTCGGCCGTATACAAGTTTTCCGGTTAAGTTCTGATCGGTTTAAGCAGAGTTATGCCTGAAATAAGCTCAGTGAATATGATTTTTCAAATTTTCAGTACAAAGGAATCTCCGTTTGTGACGTCACGTCGTAGAGATTATCTTTGTGTTTAACGGTACTCGCACGTTGCAATGTTTTGTTTCCGTATTGCACGTGGATTTGTTTATTCCTGTCTTCTTCTTTTTGTTGGCATTCCTCGTTTGCTTATCTCCGGAGTTTCTTTGTCTCACGGAGTTCCGGTATTCCCCGTATGTTTTTAGCTGGTTTCGACTTTTGTAGTGGATATTACTTTTCGGGAGTTAATTTTATTTTCTTCGCATTAACCTCTCAGACGTGCGAGAAGGGTGTGAATTTTTACGTTTTTTAGTGCCAAGGGGCCTGCCTCTTTTACGTGGGCATAAGGGGGCCTCGGGATCGAATGTTTTGGTGATAACATCGTCCGAAAATCTTACTGATTTCTTGGGTTTTTCTTGTTGGGATGTATTTTTCTCACATTTTTCGACAGATTCTTCCGTTTTTGTTTCGGAATCCGTCTGTATATTTTCTGGGTTCTCCTGTTGTAACCTTTTTATTCTTTTGTCGTCACTTACCAAGTATGCAGGCTTCAATCTGTCGATTGAAATTGTTCGAGGTTCGCCTGCAATGAGTATCACAAAGTTTTTCTCATCTCGTGATACTACTTTGTAAGGACCGGCGTATGGTTTCTCCAGCGCAGATCTCATTTTTTCGTCTCTAACAAATACGTGTGACGTATTAGCCAAGTGTTTTGAGACCTAAATCTTGGGCTGGCCATGACGAGCTGCCTGTTTTAGGAAATTATTGGCATCATTTCTTATGTTCTGTACCATTATTTCGAGGCTAACTTCTTTCGATTTTGTGAAGAGGTCCCCTGGAAGGCGTAGCTCTTCGCCAAACGCTAATTGCGCTGCAGAGTGACCTGTATTGGTTTGTAGGGCAGATTGAAGGCCTAAGAGGATGGTAGGGAGTATTTCTACCCATCTCTTAGTATCATGAGACATGATGGAGGCTTTGAGAGCTCTATGCCATCTCTCTATTTTGCCATTGGCTTGAGGATGGTAAGCTGTGGTATGACTGTGTTGAACACCAAGCTTATTTGCCAGCTCTTTAAAGAGCGAGCTCTCAAATTGGCGACCTTGGTCTGTGATTATGACTTCTGGTACGCCGTACCTCGCAATCCAGGTATCGTATAACCTTGCAGCTACTGTTGGAGCTGACATCTCGTGTAGAGGGATTGCTTCCGGCCATCGTGTTGCCCTGTCTATTATTGTCAACAGGTATCTGTGTCCTTGAGATGGTGGCAATGGGCCTACCAGATCCATGTGAACCGTTTTAAACCGCTGTGTTTGTTTGAATGATTTGAGGGGCGAGCGAGTGTGTCTTCCTACTTTGGATTCTTGACAGTTCAGGCAACTGCGAGCCCATTTGTTGCAGTCAGACTTCATTCGTGGCCATACAAATCTTTCTGAAATTAGTTTAGCACTACATTTTGGCCCAGCATGTGACAGATTATGTACACTGTTGAAAGCCAGCCTGCGATATTTTATCGGTAGAAATGGCCTGTTCTTACCTGTACTGATGTCGCATGTTAATAAAACATCAGTACCGGGAATTTTTCGCTGTCTCAATTTGAGGGTAGTATCATCGTTCGATAACAACCCCTGCAATTCTGCATCCTTAAGCTGTGCTTTAGCTATTTCAGCGTAAGGCAATTGGACAGGAACCGAGATAGCTTCGATTCTACTCAGAGCATCAGCTGGAGTGTTAAGTTCTCCACTTATATACTGAATGTTGGTAGTCAGTTGACCAATATAGTCTAACTGTCGTGCTCTTCTCGGAGATGCCGGTTCTGCTTTTTGTGTGAAGGCATATGTTAGGGGTTTATGGTCAGTATACACAGAAAAACATCTACCCTCTAACTGGTGCCTGAAATGCTTCAACGCAGCAAAAATTCCGAGCAATTCCCTATCGTATGTGCTATAATTCTTTTCTGTTTTTGAGAGCTTCCTCGAGAAGAAAGCTAGCGGTAATTTGATGTTGTTTGTATCCAGTTGGTACAGAGTTGCACCAATAGCAAAATCCGATGCATCGGTACTTACGCATAACGGCAGACTTTCGTCTGGATGAGCCAATAGGGTTGCATTTGCCAGTGTTTCTTTGATATTTTCAAAGGCCTGTTCGGCTTCTTCGTTCCATTCGAGTGGAGTTTTATCTTTCTTTTTGCTTGTCTTTATTAGTGCAAACAGCTTACTTTGTTCGGCTGCTGCATTCTTCATGCAACGTCTATAGAAATTCACCATCCCCAAGAAACGCCTGAGTTCTGCGACATTTGAGGGCTTCGGGAAGTTCAAAATTGGCTCTACCTTGGTCTTCAAGGGGGAAATGCCTTCGGTCGAGACTTTGTAGCCGAGGAAGTCAATTTCGGTCTGTGCATATAAGCTTTTGCCTACGTTGATAATGAGTCCGGCTGCGTGTATAAGCTGTACCACGGTTCTCACATTCTCCTCGTGCTGATGCTCACCGCCTTCTGAGCAAATGCAAATATCATCCAGGTATGCATATGCAAACGGCAATTACCTAAACAGTCCATTGATGAATCGTTGGAAAGTTTGTGCTGAGTTGCGTAGTCCAAACGGCATTCGAAGGTATTCGAATAGTCCAAAGGGGGTTATGACCGCTGTCTTTGGAACGTCCTGGTCGGCCATAGGAATTTGGTGGAATGCCCAGTTGATGTCTATTTTTGTGAACATCGTTTTACCCTTCATATTCGCGTTGAAGTCCATTATGTTGGGGACTGGGTAGCGATCAGGAACTGTTATGGTGTTTAAGGCCCTGTAGTCGCCAACAATTCGCCACTCTCCACTTGCATTTTTAGTCATGTGGATAGGGGAGCTCCATGAGCTTTTTGAGGGGCGACATACGCCCTCCTCAATAATGCGATGGAAGTACTCTCGTGCCGCTTTGAGTTTGTCGGGTAATAACCTTCGTGCTCTAGCATGGCAAGGCTGTCCTTTGGTTTCGATGTAGTGAACCGTGTCGTGTTTGTACGTAGGATGCCTGCGAATTGAGGGTTGAGTGACTCCAGGATAGTCTGACAGGATCCGTAAGAGTTGTCCGTCGACTTTAGTACAGCTGGATATATTTGTGTTCAGTCTGTAGGCTAGCGTTTTGCCTTCCACACTTTTGTTTTCACTATTGATCAATTTGCCGTGTTTGAGGTCAATGATCAGGCCATAGTGTGCGTGAAACTCTGCACCCAGGATCGGGTTTGGAACGTTTGCAACCGTGAAGGACCACGTCATATTTTTGCTGAGTCCGATGTCAACTTTGCTGGTCTCGAGTCCGTAAGCTGGAAGGTTTTGACCATTCACAGTACGGAGATAGTATTTCGGAGGAAGTACTTTTTGGGTTCTATTTACTGGCAATATGCTCAGGTCTGCTCCCGAGTCAATTAAGTAACGTCTCCTATTTGTCCTGTCCTTTATGAACAGGCGGCGTGAGTATTTTTCCGAGGGGTCTTCGGCCGCATAGATGGCCCCTCGTTCTAGTTTGACGCCTCCTTATTGAAAGTTTTACCCCACCATCTGCATCTGTTGTTGCATTTGGTGGCCTCTGCGCCAAACCGATTGTGGAAAAAGCAACTCTTATCATCCCAATTTCGAGACTGGGTTTTGGGAGATGATGTTCTAGGGGGAGTTGAACTCTGACCCCTGTTTCCGGAACTAGATCTGCGGTCTCTTGACTGGGACTGTCGTCCTCTGCTGCTGTTGCTGTTGTTGTTGTTGCTTCTGCTTTTCGATCTTTGTCGCCAGCTGCTATTGGGTTTCGTCGAGCTTTGGCTTTTGTTCCGTTTTACCTCTTCAGTCAACTGAGCTATTTGGGCTCGAAGTTGAGCGAGCTCTCCAGTCTCTGCAGATACTGCACTGACCACCGGCTTTGACCTGGTGTACTCGAGCGCATTATCTGCGGATTTCGCAAGGAAGTCAAGATCTGCGGATGTATTGATTACCGTGGAACCAACGGTGGCTAGGCACTGCACAACACTTTGTGGAAGTTGTTTGCAGAATTGATTGCCTATGACAGAAGGGGCTACGATATTGTCCGCCTTCTGTCTTAACTTCGCCATGAAGATTGAGGGTTTGTCGTCCCCCATCTTCATACCGCCCATCACATCATCTATTATTTCGTTTTTTGTTTTTCCGAATACTTTCTTTATCTTTTTGACGAACCAGGCATATTTGTCCTCTTCTGTCGAAGGGCATTCCATAATGTCCGGAATGTGGCGGATTATCTGTGGGGGCATGCCTCCACAGATGTGTGTATACCGCTAGTTCAGTGTTATGTTTTCTGTTCTGAACCTGCCTTCTAATAGTGTCAACCATAGTTCTACCTCGTTTGGCAGAAATTCCGGGATATCTATCCTTTGTCTGTAGAAGTTAGGGTTCTGTCCTGGCTGCATTTGCAAGAGTTGCAAGATCTGTGCCAGAACTTCGGGTGTCAGCTGTGGCTGACTACTATCTCCCTGTGATGGTTGTGGGTTTTCAGTTGGTGGTGGAACCATTGCTGTGTCTTTCTGGTGACAAGCGTATTCCACAGTACTACTTCCTTCCTTGCTGGTTGAAAACACTGGCTCCTGTGTTTGTAGGACAGGTGTTTTTGGGTCTGAACTTTGGCTTAAAGTTCGACCACTTCTCAACGTTCTGACTGCAAGTTCTTCTTTGTTTATTGCAGTTCCCAGTCGTGCTAATTCTGGGTGTTGAGGGCCTTGTTCTATATTTGCTAAATTCAATGAGTGTCGAGTCGAAGTCGGGGGAGTTGGGGGATGAGTCCAACCTTCTTCCTCCAGGTCTACTGTCTTGTTTCTCTTTGTTTGTTTATTTTAAAGAGAGGGGTATAAATTCCCACTTCAGTGAACTCTTACTTCGACGACCAAAAGGTGTCTTAGTCTGGATAAAAAAATATTTTTAATTTGCCGAGCAAGCGAGAATCTCGCCAGCGCTACTGCGCCAGGTTGTAATAGCGCCGAAGCGCCTAAGACTCCTCACGACGTAGCCGAAATCACGTCGGGGTCACCACTGTGGAATACCTTGTCGTGAGAGATATTCTCACCAGAAGGAAATTCTACAGAATTTAAGCGTGTTCAGCCACTTCATACGAATGTATGGGCAAGCCAAAACCAAACCGAACACTGGCGATTTTAGAGCCGGTTCTGTGAGTTTTTATACAGGTTTTGGCGCGTGCACACAAACACACGTACGTAGTAAAATACGTACGTTGTTTAAGTACGGCCAGGTCGCATCATCCCCTACTATCGTAGTTGGCGGCTGGCCGGTTTGTGTACGAATCGTGACATTGATTGATGGATGACGTCACGATTCAGTACTCGTACATTACCTGCAAGTATTCGCAGGTAATTACGATCGAACGTAATTTTGTGTGTTTGTTTAATGTCGCAAGGACAATAAGTTGCCTGCCCTATGGGGCGGCGACTGTCGTCGAGGGGTCCGAGCCCCTATACCTCATACCGATGAGTCCCCACACTTATATATATATATATATATTTTATATCTCTGTTTGTGGCTACACTATATTACCATCTCCGCCACTCACTCGTCCATCTCCGTACAAACTTGTTTATCTCATTCAAACTGTACTCATACTTAAATTACCTATGTAACTGTTACAAAATACACACGCTTCTTGGACGCTACTTCAATTAATTCTTTCTTTCTTGTTACTAATTTGTGTCTTCACCGGTCCTCATCCTTTATACTATGTAGTTTGTATCGATATATTATCGATAATCTTTGGAAAATTTAACAAGAAAAAATGACATCGAATGTAAAAACATACCCCGAATTTTGTTGTAATGAAAATAAAAATGTTATGACATTAAAAATTGCTGGAAGAAATTTTGTGTTCATGGTTTTGAAAAAATTATTAAACAGATAAAACTGAAATTTTTATGAGAGATAATTTTTGTATAGTAGCAAATCTGAAAGAAATTTGGTGCCTATTGGTTTTGCAGTTTTTCAGAAAACCTGAAAATAAAAAATTCCACAAAAAGTCATTTTTTCAAGATTTTGAGAAAATGAAAAAAGTGATTGAGCTGAAATTTTCATGACAGATTGTCCTTATGTACAAGTCTGATATACGTTTGATACCAATTAATTTGTTATTTCCTGAGAAAACTGAAGAAAAATGGCTGGAAAAAATTTCATGTTTGCAGTTTTGAGAAAACTATGAAATAGATAGGGTTAAAAGTTTCATGTAAGGTATTATTTATATGGGACCAGGTCTGACTGGAGTTTGGTGCCTGGTGGTTCAGTAGTTTTAAAGAAAACTGGCAAACCAAAAATTCCTTGAAAATCGATTTCCAGCAATAAAACATTGATAGATCAATCTATTTGCTAAAAATATCAATAACTGTCCATAGTATTCTGCAATTTGTTTTACATAAAACTTAGAGATGGCTGAGGATAACTGATGTAGGTTAACAAAAAGAAAAGATGTTGTCGAAGTTACATCTTAGAAATGTGTAGTCTTAAGAAATTATGTAAAGTACAGAGTAAGAAAAAGTATGTATGAAACAAATCTGTATAAAGTCTTACACATGAGTGGCGGAGTGAGAATCAGTGTAGCCACAAGTATAAGTTTGAAAAATGTTTATATGATGAAAGTTGAGAGCTCGCATTTGTTTGAGGGGAGGAGGATTGGTGGTCCCAATAAAACTAGGAACAATGAAGTAATGATATATCGATAAGTTTGTCAGATATTGATAACTATTGATACAAATATCGATTACTTCCAATATTTTACCACAATTTTTCCAACTATTTAGAATTCAGTTTTTTTTTTTTTTTTTGAATTATGAATGAAAAATTGGCAAACTAAGTTTTCTAAGGAAGTACTGCTTGCTAGAGTTTTTTTTATCCAGTTTGGTTGCAAATGGGGAATTAAAATTGATCTCAGAAAAGAGTTAGTGGTGGAGATGATGAAAATTATTTGTTTCCTAAGAAAAAAAAATGATTCATACCTGTACCTGTGGAATACCTTACATTGTGGAAAGTAAACCAACAACAGAAGGTGTTCAACAGAACAATTTGCATGTTTATAGCCAAACAACCAAAAAGGTATGAGAGAGCCAAGATCTCGGCAAACACTGGCAATTTAGCCTAAGATTTTCTGGTCTTATATACCCGGCTCCCTACACTCACACATACACACCTATGTACTAATTACATAGGTTAACGTATAGATAATTCATCATACTTTACAGTTGCTATGGCATTGGTAAAGTACAAAGAATGCAACTCTGTATCAGTTCATGACATCGCAGAAATTGTTCTCTCAATTCGTCACAGACCGAGATTTGTAACTTGTCTACTTACAAAGATAGACAAGTACAAACAAACAAACATACATTTTTGTTTAACGTTCAATGCACAATTATTTGTCACCAAAGGTGATGACTGTTGTCGATAGGCCGAGCCTATAACCTCATACTAGTAATGACTAATCTCCACCGTACCTTTTTTCCATTTTGACCTAATTTTATTATGTATATCTATATCTTTATACATATCTATATGTCTATACTAATACACAAAGAGGACAATGTTGAATTTTTGTATGAGCATTCTTCATGAACATAGGAAGGTTCTAGGCTTGGTTTTATTATTTTTTGTAACACCTGTTTATAAACTTCATGTTTATATGCACCTTGACATGTATAATGTATTTACTTTATATATTCCCTTGGGCGCATGCGTCATTTTATGCACTGATCTTACTACTGCACATACCTACATCGTCATTTTCTTTTCTTTTTTCTTTTTTTAATTTTTTAGTTTTTATATTATTTCTCCGCTACAGGATTTGATCATCAGGCTTCAGCGTTAGTATACAAGCCTGATAGCTACTACATTACGAAGTTTTAGAGAAAAGATGACGATAATTTGCGCTTATATTATTCCCATTTGTAAAAATATTTATTTTTTTTTAGGGGAAGGTGTTGCAAAAAATAGTGTGTGTCACACGTGTGTATAGTAAGTAATTACCACTATTGACTTGCATCACTAGCCTTTGGCTCGTACTGCAAAAATAACACTCGGATCAAAATCACCTACTTTATACACTTGTATCACATATATCTATTATCATTTTGAAAAACTTATTTCTAGCTGAAAAGTGATGAAAGTTGGATTAATAGCATTGAGTGTATATGAAGTGAATAGAAAAAAAAATAAGCATACTTATTGGGGCTGCATTTAGTAGCTTTTTCCTGATTCTTAAATTTACATCATTGGACATGTTTTTTGGGACACTGAATTTGAATTTGATATTCATTTCATCATTTAACCCATTTATCAACCCTCATGGGGCCCAAAAATGGAGAATTTTTTATTTTCATATTTTATTGCATAATAGATCACCGGACATGTGTTTTGAAATGGTGAATTGGAATTTAATGTTAATTTCATTATTGAACCCATTCTTTTTCCCTCATTGTGCACAAAAATGGGAGAATTTCATATTTTCAGATTTTGTTGTGTAATATATCAGTGAATACTTAGCTCAGGGTTTGGGTCAAAGGCCCTAAGCATCTGTTAAGCAAAGCTGACACCATGGGCAACTAGCATGATGTATAATTTGTATGTAGTGTATGTTTCATCCAAATTTTGTATTTATGGATTTGAAAAAACTACAAAACGGATAGGACTGAAATTTTTAAAAGAAGGAGTTCTCATATAGGACTAAGTCTGAAAAAAGTTTGATGTTTATTGGTGCATTGGTTTTGGATAAAAATATAAAACAAACATTTCTCTAGAAGTGGTTTTGAGGAAACGACAAATAGGATTAGGCTAAAATTTTTATGAACGATTGTGCTTATATGAATGCAAGTTGGATAGAAGTTTAATGCCCATTAGTTCAGCAGTTTCCGAAAAAATTGGAAAAAAACAATTTGTGAAAAAATTTTGCGTTCACCATTTTAAAAAAAAACTACAAAGGGAAAGAGTTGAAATTTTCACAAAAGGAATTCCTTACCTAAGGATCAGGTCTGATAAAAGTTTAATGCATATTGGTTCGGTAATTTTTGAGAAAACTGGAAAAGAAAAATATACTGGAGAAGATTTTAAGTTCCCAATTTAGTAAAAATACTTATCGGGTGAAACTAAAATTTGTTCGAGGGACAGTCACCGCATATATGAATAGGTCTGAAGCAGTTTGGTGCTTGTTGGTTTGATAATTTTGGAAAAAACTGGAAAACAAAAATTTCCTGTAAAAGTTGTTTTTTTGGAATTGTAAGAAAAACATAAAGTTATCTCTGATTAAAATTTTTCACGAAAGACTGTCCTTATAGTCGCAAGTCTGATAGAAGTTTGGCGTCTGTTAGTTCAGTATTTTCCGAGAAAACTAGAGGATAAAAAATTCCTGTAAAATTGACATTATGAGGGATCGAATTGGATTTTCACAAGAAAGGTAGTACTCATATAGGAGAAGGTCTGAAAAAAGTTAGGTATTTGTTAGTTCGGCACTTTCGGAGAAAACTGAAAAAAATATTTTCTAGGATTCTGAGAAAACTATATACCTACTGTAAGAATAGGGTTGAAATTTCAATGGCGGATAGATTTTATATAGGAGCAGATTTTGTGAAAATTGCACCACTACTGCTTCAGTAGTTTTTATAAAAAAACGTAAATTGAACTTACCGATAAAAAGCAGGTCTACTAAAAACAGAAAATATGCCCAAATATGCTCAGAAGAACGTTAGCTTCTTTTTTGCGTTTTTCATCTGAATAACGTTATTTTAACGGTAACGTGTGTATTAACTTAAACCTCATTCGTATCGATGTATTTTTTCTGATCTCTCATCATTATTCCGATACTGGTTATATAAATTAATATTTCAAAGAATTATAAATTTATTTTCTTTTTTCTACCCAGTTTGTTCATCTAATATGTTGCCATGTTGGCCTGTACATTCACAATGTCAGATTTCTCATTTATGTTTCATTCGTATAAAACTTAGGCTATTTTATTTGTTTAATGAACACTTTGATTATAAAATTACTTTGTCGGAAATAGCAGGAAAACAAAATGATCTTTCGTTGAAAGTTTTTTCTCTCTCCTGAAACAGCCATGTTTTGAATTGAAAAAGAAAAAACCAAAAAAAAAAAAAAACTATCTAAACATGAAAATTATAAACCGGACACATTTAGTCGATATAGTTTTTGGCCATTTGTTCATTTCAAGTGTTCAATACTATATATACTTACATTCGAAAATTTTGAGGTATTTTTTCTTATTGAGACACGTTTAAGACAGAAAAAAAATGAGCGGAAGGAAAAAAAATCGGTATTTTATTTTATCGATATTGAAAAACGACAGTATTTTTATGTGATGTTGTTTAAAAACGATTTCAAACGAGAATACAGTTGGAAGTATAGTCCTCCTTTGAAGTACTTTCAACCTACCTATCTGTATTTATATGTATAGTTGAAACATATAGCTAAACGATAAATAAAATTACCATAATTATTATTAGATGATAATTTCATTTCGTTTTAGGTTAATTAATTGAATTGGTTTCCTGAATACTAGAGATAAGTTTATTAAATTGGTCTTGGCAAGGAATATTTCTACTCGGACAAGTCACTATCATTTGGGGATGCCTATGTGTCATGTTTTGAGTTACAATGTTTTTTGTTTTTTAATTTAAATTTTGACTTTCATGACGTAAGAATGTCGTACGTGTATTTAGGAACTGATGTGCATACGTTTTGGAGGTGATAAGCAAAAGTAAGTCCAAAACCAGGAACAAGATGTCTTGGTTTTGCATAGTCGATCTTAGTCCAGATCTTGCATAACTGGTCTTAGTCTAGGTCTTGCATAGTCAGTGACGGACTAAAGTCAAACACTGGTTCGGAGTTGGTTCTCATTTTGAGATATCGATTGATCGATACGTTTGTTATATGTCTCTATAACTATCGATGGTTTTTTTTATAATTTTTTAACTCATTTGGAATTCCGGATTGTTTTTTGAATTGTAGATGTATTTTGGAAAACTAGGTTTTTTTAGCGCAATATTGCTGCGATATAGTTTTTTTATTGGTTAATAAAACAGAGATTTTTTTTCTTTTTTCTTTTGACTTATTTTACAATGGATCAAGAATTGGAGATAAATGCCTATGAGCAGATATGGGTACATACTGTATTTAATACCAAGAAAATCCGACCTCAAAACTCATTTAATGTTTAAAGACATGGGCTGCAGCTTTGACTGAAAGAGGCCTCAACACTTATCTACATAGTGGCTCATTAATAATTCATCAAAGAAATTATTAATAATTATTTTAAGAAGAAAAATTTAAATGCTTGCTCTTACGATTGAAGTGTCTAAAAAATAATGATAATCAAATCCAATTATTCGGGACTAACATCAAAGCTATGTATTGTGGCGGATTAAAGGAGGATGATAGGGGTTTGTCGACTCTGGCCCCTTTAACTGTGAGGTATCGTATTAGTTCTGATAAAATTCGGTTAGACTGAAATTGTGTTTTATTAACCATATGTTTACGAAACAAAAGGGAACGGTGGTGTACCATTGGCCGCTTTAACTAGAATCATGATTCCTCTTTTGGTTCCAACAAACTTTATTTAAAAAATCGAAGCTGTCATCTAAAATACATATCGATCTATTGATATTTCTTTGTTACAATTTTAGGTAAAATAAGTTAAATAACCCTTTGCGCCGTAAATACGGATAAGATGCTGTAAGCAACACAGGCGACTTACTTTTCTACATCTAGTTTTTTATTTATTATACACTTATTAATAAACACCAAACTTCCATCAGACCCGATTCAACATTAAAACTACGTTTCATGAAAATTTCTCTACTTTTCTCGGAAATTACTGAAGTAATAGCCAAACTTCTATCAAACGTGCACATACATAAAAACAATAAACTGTGAAAATTTCAGCCTAATCTCTCTCGTGTTTTCCTCAAAATTCTGGAATAACCACTTTTCCAGCAAGTTTTTGTTCTCTAGTTTTGTCAAAAACTACTGAACCAATGGACATCAAACTTCATGCAGACCTGCTTTCATACTATGACTATCTTTTTTGAAGATTACAACCCTTTTCCTTCTGTAGTTTTTTCAAAATAGTGAACATGAAATTTCGGGAGATGTCTACATTTAGACATATAATTATTATATACTTACACAAAAAAAAAAAAAAAATTAAGTAAAAATGGGAAAATAGCGTCAATAGATTTCTTTTGTCATGAAACAGAAAATTTTCATTATCGTCACCTAATCTTTTTTTTTGAGTTCAATTTTAACAGCCCGTTTGTAAGCAAACTGGGTAAAAATTATACTCCTAATGAATAATGTTCCTGCTGCAAATAAGAAAGGGTTAGGTACAACGAGACAATAGGACAACCAGACACTTGTCATTCCTTAAAGGTACTTAGTTGGTTATCTTTTTATTATGACATCATAGCCTTGTGTATCACGCAAAACGTTTCCTGTCTAAATGTTTTGTATCTGTACTCTAAGAAACAATTTATTAGTTTTGGAGGAAAACAAATTATTGCTATATTTTTGCACTTATTAGTTGCAACTATTCCCTATAAATACAATCAGCCATAAATTAATTTATCAATTGTTATCTCAGCTGTAAGCTGTGTTTCTGAATAAATCATTAGCCATTATTATTGGTATATATTTAATTTTATATTATTATAATAATTTTTCATTTGGGTTGAAAATAAATTTCTGACAAGTGGATGAAATATTCAAAATTCCTAATAATTTGAACGGTTTATGGCGAATTTACTATTTAATGCGTACGTCTAATCAATGAAAGTATTTATTTTATTCTTTTCCCTCACTTTTGAGTTTTGAAATTGTCTCATTGTTCCCCATCTAGTATTTTCAAATCATAATTTTTTTTTTTTCATTTTTTCAAAAGAATAACGAAGTTAACAACTATCTTAATTCACTCTCTTTTTTTTGTTTGTTGTGTGTGTGTACAGCCTATACTTACAGAAACAAGCATTCTTCACAATTACTGTGTTGTTTCATTGTTCCGTATGTAGGCTACGTGTTCCATTATATCCACAGGTTCTTTCTAGGATACCTTAAAACAAAATTTTTGAAGCTCAATGAACATTGTTAAAACGCGAAGATGTTTACCATGTAGGTACCTACCTACTTGTATAGAGTGTAGGTAATTTTTTTTATGTAAGTACCAGCTGACAGCGGAGAACCCAGGAATTTTTTTGGGGGGATGGGAGGGTCGAAAATATTAGACAAAAATTTGAAACGTATTATAGCAGTTATTTATGGCATAGTTTAAGACCTCGCGCGTGTATCATTCCTAAAACCTTTTTTTGATTTTCGTTTTAGGGGAGACCTTAGCACTTCTAGTCCCCGTTGAGTTTGTCTACCGATGAACCGCACTTCGATGATGAAATTTTTTAGAGGCCTTTGAAGTGTTGCATCTCATTGTGCCTCAGCTTCTACATAATGTCCATTGTTTCGGTTAGGTTCATTGGTCTAAATTCTGATTATGATCTTCGTTGTGCGGCGAACTATTTCAGTCAAAATTACGCTACATAATATTAATTTCTCTGAAAATCTTTTAACATGCAGAACTCCAACGGTTTGCCAAGTGAAACCGGAACCTGTCAACACTAAGTTTACTGCTATAATACAAGATTGGCAACTGTGTAGTACCCGGGCATCAAATATACTTAAAACCGAGTATAGATAAGTAGTGGGTAAGCGCCGTGGCAGTCGTCTATTTCGTCGGTAGGCTAACCCAAATAATTAGCTCACGTGAGAATGGTTATAAACATTTTCTGTTTATCTGTCTCACTTTTTTAAAACCGCATTATAATAACCTTGTGACGCTGAAAGTAGTAGAGCAATGATTATCATCCATGAATAATGAATGCCGAAAGCGTGAATTGATTTCTGTTAATGTCGATTTAAACGAACTTTTCCAATTAAATTCTCTTTGAGGACCTCTACCGACGGCCATAAATATTAATAACTCGCGTCTCAATCGAATATTTAACCTTTTTTAATTATACAAATGATAATGGTACCTATAGGTGAACATTCAAACGGTTTTCGCTACTAGATAAATATGTGAGCGAAATTTGTGAAAGAGTGCTGTTTATGAATTTTTGCTAATAGTTTTTGGGGGAAATTATTATTTTTTCTCACATTTTACGTTTCTCGCATCCTGAACGTGTACTATTTTAATCTGTCTGACGGCAATTTAAATGGAAATTTTATTGCTGTGACATAAAAAAAAAAAAAATCACATTTAAGGGAACTATTCCTGAAGATGGTTACCGTTCGGGTGCTGCTGGTTAAATGGTTCTTTTCTTCTACTCCTCCCATTCTCACCTTTAATGGAGCATAATTTTTATAAAATTTATTAAAATGATGGTACCTTCTGAATTCGGTAATAAAATACTTGGCTTCAATTTTGAGGCGAGAAAATATCTAAATTTTCCGAACATTCATTTTTTTTTTTTCATTTTTCACAAGAATACAAGTAAGTAATTGATGAAAACCTTGAGTGGTAATTTTAACCATTGAATTGAGTGATTAATGTCATTTCCACAGCAAAGATTTACTTTAGCATTTCTATCCTGGAAAATTGTTCTGAAGATGATTTGGTCATCCCGAACCTATTGAAATCTTATACAAAAGTATCTTATTCAAAAGTACAAATAATCTTGTAGATTTGCTGAAATTCTCTTGAATTTTTAGCATTTAGCTGTTTTTATAGTGGTTTTGTTTTTTTGTTTCTTTTTGACCATAACTGTATGTACTAAAGGATCAGAGACGAGGGCGTATGGTACAACTTATAGACTGATTGACTGACATACAAGGAATGAGACACACAGTTGGCAATGAAAGAAATAATACCTACTTTAATTTGGATCAATTAACAAGTGCAGTTTATTGGTAGAAAATATCTCGTTAAATCAATAAGAAAACAATAGGAAATTTTTGGTATAGATAGTTGTGATCAGAGGGTCTTTGACCCCTGATTAGATTTCAGTTGGCAAAATGACGTTAATATAATTGTTTACCGGTTTTCAAAAGTTGGGAATTTTGTTATAAAAAAGTTGGCCGCTGCTTCGAGGAGTTATTTCATTCTACACTCCGTTCAGCGAGAGATTGCCAAAATAAAATAAGCTTATTACTTTTACAAGAAAGGAAAAACAAAAAAAGAACATCGATTTTGACAGAAAAATTGTTGGCTGTTTCGTTTCAAAGGGTGAATAATTAACTTTTCTGTTCCCACCACATCCATATACATTCGTATAATGTTTTAGCAATCTCTCGCTGAATGGACTATAATCGCTCCAGTTTAAACATCGTTCTAACCTGAAAATTCCGTACATTTTCGAGCTTAGCTTTTCAAATGGGAGTGAAAATGTAACTAATCTTTTGATGAAGTAACCTACGAACGAATGGATTCCGCAAAGAATATAAGAACTTCTGAAGGAATTTAGTTTTAAAACTGTAAAAGGAATATAAAAATTATTTCACTAATAATGTAATGTGCACGAATAATCAATTTCTCCTTTATCAATAGTAATATCAGTACCTAATAAACAAAAGCAAAAGCAAAAGCAAAATCGAGATCACAGAAATCTTAATCAATCTTGGACTTTTGGGGTCTTGGTTTAGCACCAAAACTCGTTTAGATTTTGTCTTTGTCTCGGTCTTCGTATTTGCAAAGACCCTAAAAATTTAATCGATTAATTTTTAAATTTATTTGGGATACTCACTCATAAGGTTGTTGCCAACTTACCATATATAGCAAAGTTAAACTTACTACTTATTCAAGTTCTTCAATAATGAGAAGGAAGAAAACTCAACATTCAACGAGAGTGAAATTGACAATTTTACAGTAACTTATGGTTCAATTTTAAGTTTTTGTTTGGCTGGATCTTGCGCAGTCTAGTCTTCGTCCTATTCTCATATATAGTTGGACCTGGTCTTGTTCAAAGTCTCCGTCTTGCAAAATGTGCAAAACCAATACCGAGACCAGTTTTGCACACCACAGTTGATAATAACAGAAATTCTGTTGAATGACCAGAAATAAGTTGAAGCGAAATGTCACGTTTGAAAAGGTACCTACGTATTTTCTCACTTCATCCTTAACTTTTCTTTTAATTATAATCACAATCATAGACTCACTCTATTTTCACCTTTCAAAACATACTTATTACTTATTTGCATAACTTGGATAATTAGAATAGTCCCTCTCTCAACCTCTGAACAGAAAAGGTCCAAGTATAATTCGAAAAGCTTATACTTAATACCTAAGATAAAAAAACTTTCTTTGTAAAATTTACAAGAGCCTAAGTTACATATAAGTATGTAAAAAAAAAAAAATTATTTCGAACTTTTCGTATTCTACCAATAAAAATAACCAAAAACCCTTCGCTCCTAACTGCATATACATTCTATCACTCGGAGGGCTGAGTTGTTGCAGTAAAATAATCAAATATCCATAAATATTATATACCTAAAATTAAAAAAAAAAAAAAAAAAAAAAAAAAGATTTGGGTATAATTTTTGTAAAAAATGAAACCATTTCAGAATTAATGGAATGGAAATGTTGAAAAGAAAATATAATTAAAACGTAACATATTCGAAAGTATTTCCACCTTTCTCTTAACAAAATTTTTGTTTTTGCTTACTTTCCGAAAATTTATTCAATTTTGTCCAAATTTTGACATTTTTACGCCAATTTTGGTACCTAAGATGATATACCAATTTTCAAATCAATGCGCTGAGCTTTAGCTATAATAATAATAATAATTAATAATAATAATGTAGTGATACTTCTGAATGTTGAATCTTATATCTTATGAGAGACTAGGTACACTACCGGTACATCCTTAGTTATACATTAATGCTTATTGTAGCATCAAATTGAAAAATTTTGAGTGTTCCCGCAGTTTTAATGTTTTTAGCTACTCATTGGTGAATTGAATTTTCAAATAAAAATTTCCTGAAAACTCGTATCAAACTTGAAAAATAAATATAACCTAACTATTGTACAGCCTGGATTCCAAATAAAAAAGACAGAAATAAAATGACAAGATTTTAGAAATTTGGAAATGTGTGTCTGAAAAATATTTTCATACTGATTTCCGATCATTCTCTTTTTTTTTCATCATCCCTTTTATATGCTGCCTCTGCCTTGCTTTAGGATTTACCTTCCTACCTTCGACATTCTTTTCAACTTTTTTTGTTCTCCCCAATGGTCGTGCAGCCGCCAAAGAATCCTTTTATTCACAACAAATTATGGTATCGATTTTAAGTACTTCACCATGCCGCTGGTATTCAGCGATTTTTACTGACAGTGGTTTTCAATGTTTTGAGCTGGTTCGATTGTCTCGAGCCTCATAATTCAGCCATAATACATACCTATTGGAACAATTACTCACATAATATAATGCAACGTTTAACCATTCAATACTAATGTGAAGCATTGATTTCAGACTTCATTGCTGGACTGGAACTTTCTCACCAGAGGTATTTTAATGCCAGATCTTTCCAGTGAAATAATTTTTCTTCTGCATTATAGGAGTTCGAGTGGTCCAAACCTAACAATAAAGACATAATTTTATGACGAGGGATACGTGAAGGTACTTTATAAATTTTTAAGCTATATTTTCAGCTCCTAGTCATACGTGTAGACAGATTAACAATTTTTCTCAACAAATTTTGTAATTTTTTCAGATAAATTTGAATTAGCATCTAAATTGAAATTAGGAAAATAATTTAATTCGACTAAATTATTCGTTGGTTAGCGAATTGATTCTTTTTCTTTCTATATAATTTTTTAGAAGCTTTTTATAAATCTAAGGGTAGAAATCTTTCTGTAAAAAGAGATTAGTTTCAATAATATTAAAAAATATGTATACAGTCAGGGACTAATCACTAGAAGCGAAAAAAATAAAATCCTAATATTTCATATCTAAAAACTGGGACGGGTATTGGTTCTTTCATTGGATGTTTCCAGGCCTATGCCAAAAGTTTCTCAACTATTCAACCATGAGCCATATAATGACCAATAGAATACGAAAGGAAATTTATTCGAAAAGATAAGGCTTAAATTAAATGTTTTTTGTTTACCAATTATTTTATTGTGATAAACCAAATTGGTCTTGCCGTCTTGGAATCTTGATTTTAGTGTTGTACTTTTTTCAAACGCAAATCCAAAAATATGAGAGTAAACAGTAAAATTTCTGCTATCTTGCTTCATGAATAACTTACAATGGTCAAGTATTAAATGTTTAATATTTTCCTTTCATATTTTAGAAAGACAAGAATGGTAAGGAACTATTGAGCTATCAATAATATTAAAATCTTGGAAGCATGATCGAAATTAAGATGAAGACTTGATCGTGCTAAGCAAATATACCAAGAGTATTGATGCAAAACTACCACAAGGCTGGTCTTGGTCTTGCTTTTGTTCATCACCATTTCAAAGTGGTTGAAACCAACCAACACGTAAACTCTCTTCCTACCCGACAACCTTAATATAGATTTAGATTAGTCTTCACTTGGTATAAAGAAAAAAATAAAGGAAAAACTTATTTTTTTCTAGAAGCAGGTCAATTTTTTTTTTCCCTAAGAATCCAAAGACCTTTCAGTGACCACTTTAATGTGGACTAGGTAAAAAAGAAACAATTCGATCTACTTTTCAAACGAATCCAATAACTATTTGAGTCATGACAGAGGAAAAGTTTGTATAAAATAGGTTGCTTTCTAACCAATTTACCCAATGCATCATGAAACTGCAAATTGTTATTTTTAAACAAAAAATAAAAAAAAAAAGGAAAGAAAGGAAAATAAAAGAAAAGAAAAAAATAAAAAGAAAGTCGTTTGTAGACATTCATTCTTACAAATAAGGTTGACCCAAAAAAAAAGAAATAAAAAAAGAAGCCGAGTAAATATGGATATGTAGGTGTAGGTATGTATTTAAACATCTACAAAAAAGGAAATGTCCGATATACTAGGTAGGGTACCTTAAATAGTATCTCAATAAATATTCTTTTGAGGAGAACGAAAAATACACCGTTATAAAATGTCGATATATTGGAGGGAAAAGGAAGGTTGAAATTGATTTATTTTGAATAATATTAACTGGTTCGTACCTGTTTGGAAGACTAGATACTTCAAAATTGACTTTGCTGATGAGAGATAGTCAGATTGTCTAATTTGTGGAACCTACAAAGTATAAAGGCTTCGTACCAACGAATAGATGGATGTATTCTGCAGAAAATTATTATCTTATACGCTTTATATTTTAAATACGAAATCAGGACGAATGAAAAATATTAAATAAGAATTCATATATATACGTAGTCGAGGCTGAGTAAGTACATAATTATATGAAAACAAAAAGTGTCGGAATTCAATCGACTTAAGTATATGGTCGCAAAAATAAAACGTTCATATGCGAACAAAGTTAACCTAACCACAGCTAAAAAAAGAAAATGACACTTACAAACAATGTGTGGCTGTGATATTCTGACGGAGGGCTTTCTGAATAGAAAGTTGAATAGATTTGCACCCCCCTCCGTTACAATGGAGGTTATGCCATTATCATATACAAGCTCTGAGGCGCCGCTTCGCCGTATTTTGGCTTATGCAAGTCCTGAATTTTTTCTGGTAAGTTGGGTAACACTGTACAATTCGTTGTTTTGGTGGAAACAACGAAAATATTTTTTTGCAACACGTGCGCAAAAAAACGAGTTTTACGTGCGTGTACAGCGAATGTAAACAAACAAATTTTTGCCCTATGAAGTAGATGATAATTTTACAATCTCTCGCGCATTTAAATCCTGCGCAAAAGTGTGGAAAGTACTTTACACACTCTTGCGTATCACAATCCTACGCGACAGAGTGTAAAATATTCGAACATATAATAATTTTAATATTATTTAGTTAATTCGTGAAAAACTATTTGTCAAGTTGCTAATCCAGTCAAATACAACATTTCAATTTTTCAAAGAAAAAAGTCTCAATTGATTCCTCAGCCTCTGATTAAGTTAGAGAGCCGGGTTTGTAATGATTGAAAGCGGATAAAATTTAAAAAATTTCCATATAATTTTCTCATTATCTTCAGCAAATTGACGACAAATAAACGAAAAAACGCAAATTAATAGATCTGCTGTGTTTTGGAATCTAGAAACTTCTCCTCTTTCCCTTAAGGATTCCTCAGTTGCTATTTAAGCTAGCGAGCTGAAAATGGTATCTCTGAAAAGAGGAGAAAATTTATCTGAATTTAGTTTTTGTTTAATTTTGTAATTATCTTCAAAAATTTGAAAATAAACAAATGAAAAAAACCCAAATTTATGGAAAAAAATTTTTTTTTGAAATCCAGAAACCTTTCTTCTTTTTTTTATTAGGAATGTGAGTTGTTGCTATATTTTTTTTTTGTGCATTAGTTGCAAAAAGTATGGTGTGGTGCTTGTGGGCAGTCTTAATTCATGTCAAGTTTGCAGCACTCGCCTCATCTGCAAATTCTACACCCTTGGTAAAAAAGTAGCCCACATGACGCATTTGTCACACAATATACTATTTTTTCATATATGTGTATGGCTGTGTAAGTAATGGCTTAGGTGCATCGAATATGATGGAATAAGTAGTAAGTGGGCACCTTGAGGACAATTTCTTTACCGTTGACTGGAGCCACCTGTCAACGGTAAAAGTCCGTCTATTTTCCCCTCTCCACAAGTGTGTTACTCCAAAGAAATGTTATCCTTTTACCGTTGACACGAAGGGCCGTAGTGGCGGTAATTTTCCCTCCTATCATCGGAGAATTTTCTTGTCATCAAGCGTTAATTGGTTGAATTTTTTTCGCGGGTGAAATTTTTTTTTGGGAAAAATTTTTATTTTTTTTCCAAAGTGAAAAAATATTTTTTGGACTGTTATTTTAATTTTTTCGGTGTGTTGTTAATTTTTGGTAGTGAGTAAAATAGTATATATATATAGGTGCACTTGCTCCGGATTGTCATTGGCGACTTACGCGTGCTCTTGTAAACACCTCTGAGTTGTAACGCTCCAACTGTTATTAACTGGAAAAAACTTATTGCTATTTACTTGTTGATTATTACGATTTACTGTGATTTTGTTGTGATTGAGAAAAAATAGATTTGAAATTTTTGAATTCTGTCAACCGTTTGGTTGGTGGTGGTGTTGGCAGTGTCAGCAGTGGCACTGGTGTCAGTGGATACAACGTGTGCAGGAAGTTGACCAACTTAAAACCAAACTACCTGTACAAACTTTTAAATGTGCGTGCTCTCGATACCCGTTTCGGTCGATCGATGGTCGCACATTTGTATGGTGGCGACGTTGTTGATGGTGACAGTTGCGGATTTTCTATTTTCCTGCCGTGCCATATAGTCCACCAATTACCGGATGACGAGTCCGTTAGTGTTTTCAACTGTGAGGTTGGCGGCGTTTATGTGCGTGGTCCCAAATCATCACCATCAACGGCGTCGTCGTCGTCGGTTGCGGGTTTTATTAATTTGGAATTTATTAGTCGGGACAACGGGGATCTAAATTATGTTCGAAATTTCAACGCCATAACCGAGCCCATATCGTTGGAGTTGTGGAAATTCTGCGATTTGAAAATAAATCGGTGGTACGAAGTTATAAAAATTCGTGCTACCGACACTCCTTATGGACGATCCCTGCTAGCAACATTAAAATGTAACGATGATGACGGTAACCGCGGCGAATTCAATACATTTTTCCCACCCTGTTTAGTGAAAATGTTGCCCAACGATGCGCAAGTTGATTCATTTGCTGCAGGGGTAACATATGTTCGTGTATTAAGTGTTGCCAACAACGCCTACCATACCATTGACTTTGATTTTTTGAATAAGCAACCACCCAAAAAGTTGTTGGATTGGAATTGGTGTTGCGCCGAACATTGTTTTTTCATCCCCTCTGAACAAGTCGATGGAATGGCGTGTGTCAAATGTACAGCCTATGGCACCTGTTACTGCCATTGTCGTTCCTACATTTGAAAAATCCCGCTTAATACGTTTTTAGATACCCGCAAAATAAAAGATTTAAAAATTGGAACGTATTATAAAATTATTAAAATTTTCCCCGTCTAATAGCAAATTTAATTTTACCTGGTTTAAATGCAGAGTTCAGAACCTTCCTCCCAAATCGCCTTAGTAAAATTTTCAAAAATAACCCACTATCCTTAGCGCATTTTATTAACACCGCCAAAGGATTGTACGTTATCGGCATACACCCTAATGGTGTCGACGATCTCGATGAAAATACTGGTAAAATAAAATACGAATAAAATACCTTCATACCACCACCCGTCGTCCTATGTGATTAAAATGAAATTAAAAAAAAAGGTAGTTTGATAGCCACAGCAGCTGCAGCAGCTGTTGCATCAACGGACAACAATGAAGACAAAGACGGAGACTACATGTTGTGAAAGTGTGTGGGTGAGTGCGTATGAAAAAATAAAAATTAAAAATTAGAGTGTGCGTGCTGATTGTTGTCGATCGTCAGTCTTTTGTGTGTGTGTGTATGCGTATGAGTGAAAAAATAAAAATCTAATTGCCGATTCACACCGACAACTACCTGCGCTGTGAGTGCGTGTGTGTGTGTGTGTGAAAATAATAATAATTTGAAAGTGAGTGGGTTGAGGGCGATGACAAAGACGACAACGACGACCTTTAATGCGATTGCAAAAAATAAATAAAATAAAAAATCCGAATGTTGATCGACTACGCCGACTACCTGTTGTGTGAGTTTGTGCGAATAAAAATCTAAGTTTGCGTGTGTAATGACAATCACCATTTAAAATAAATAAAATAAAATAAAAATCCGTGTGCCGAATCACGCCGACGACTACCTGTTGTGTGTGTGAAAATAATAATAATTTGAGAGTGAGTGGGTTGAGGACAACCTTTAATGCGATCGCAAAATAAATAAAATAAAATAAAAATCCGAGTGCTGATCGACTACCTGAAATACGAGTGTGTGTGTGGGTGTATGAATAAAAAAATCTAAGTGTGCGTGTGTAATGACGACCGCCATCTTCGAATGATTTGAAAGAATGAGTGAAAAAACGGCTATGTCAAATATTTATACTCAGAGTGAAATACGATAACCAACCAATCAGGTGCGTGTATTGGTATTGTCTATTGTGATTGGTTCCTTAATGATTGATCATTTTACTATAAATATTACAACCCATCCCCTTTTCCTTCAGTGTTATTTTGTCAGATGGTGAAGCTCTTGTCGGTTGACTATTGAAAAATACCACACCCGGCTCTCACTCAACACGATTTAACAAATATATTTGCGCTCTTTCATCCCTTCATTCTCCACTTATTCATCGCTCTTGAACTGTTGCCAATGCGCCTATCAGTATATCCGACTGACGCGTGTATTTTCACCTTTTCGGACTTATAAAAAAATACACAAAACTTTTCCGAATTTTTTGCCAACACTTTCATATTTTTCCTAATTTTTCTTGGCGGTGTAAAGGTTGTCTGTTACACCGTTCGGACATATATTCACAGCTATTAAAGAATATTCCACGAATATTACGTGTTTTCGGACTTGTAATAATTTTTAAAAAAACTTTTTTAATTTTTTCCAAATTTCCGTTGACCAAAATAGTATATATATAGGTGTTGTTGGGACAGTACCTCAGTTGTGACCTGACTGTCTTACTGTTTGGACGCAATTTTTCTACCACAAAATATTTTCACCATTCTACCATAGTATATATACTTGTGTAGTTTGATTTTGACCTCAGTTGCGATCTGACTGTCATACTGTACGGATGCAATTTTTGCACTCTCTCTTGTTTAAGCAAATTGAAAAATAATAATAATAATGGCTTGTAAAAATAGCGCAGAATTCCGAAATCACCTCGAAACTGTTCTACTTGCGCTCAATCCCATAGTCCCTGATGATAATGTCGAAAGGCGAAAGGTGATTACGGCAATTGACATGTTAGTCAAACGAGCTTTCCCACCCGAACCAAAAATTAAATTGGTCACCCCTCACCTCATGCCTAACCTGGAGGAAAAGAAAAAGAAAAAGAAAAAGAAAAAAGTTAAGACCCCTCCGCTTGCCGACATCCAAGTAGAGTTTATGGGTTCACGTCGAACTCAACCTGCTCGTTTGGATGCTCGATGTACAAAAATTTCTGAACCTAAACCCGAACCTAAACCCAAACCTAAACCAGAACCCAAACCCAAACCCGAAATTGATCTTTTCGAATACATCACTAACCAGGATTTCAGCGCTAGTGATTTGGAAAATGCAAAAAATAATCTTTTGGCCGCTTTGGAAAAAATTGACGTAACCAAACCCGCCCACGTCTCACCACCTTCACCACCTAGACCATCCATCTTGTTGCAAGCGCTAGCCGATATTTCGATTGATTCATCATCATCATCATCATCATCATCATCATCATCATCATCATCATCACCATCATTTGAAAATGGCCCTTCTCAGGGCCAAATTCTCCCCATTCTTACTGGTGTTCAGATGAACGAGTTACTTGGTGAATTGGAACTATCTTGGGATGGTTTAGAATTCAGCGATGTACCTCTTATTCCAATCGCCTTAGGACTTGAGGAGGACTTGGTGAAGGAACTGTTGGCCAAATTGGAGTTGTCCGAGGATAGCTCCGATGAAAGCGTAAACAAACTTTCACATAATATTAAGACAAAGGGACTGTCAGCTGAAACGGTGTTGTCTTCGGACCACTCTGTCAAATGCGTTGATAGACCTTTACCTATTTTTAATAATAATAATAATAATTTAGTGGAGGAACTGTTGGCTGAAATGGAGCTGTCCAATGACAGTTCCGATGAAAGAGTAGACAGACTTTCACCTAGTTTTAACGGTAATATTAAGAACCAAAAAAATTTAGCTTTAAGCGTATTCCGTGCAGAGGCTACGTCGCCTCTATTTAATTTTAGATGCATGCCTAGTCTAAGTCCTGTAAATATGAACATTCCCGTGGATTCACCTTCCCAAATGCCCGTGTTAACCCCCAATAAACGTGTGAAAGCTGTTGTGCGAAATACTTTCCCCAATGTCGCTGTCGTTGACAGTGTGGCCAAAAGTGTTGTTGTTGTGGCCGTTGACGTTGAGAGTGTAGTTGAGAGTGTTGTTGCGGGTCTTATCGTCGAGAGTGCAGTCGAGAGGTTTGTTGTTGCCATTGCCACCCCTGACTGGCTGTATGCCAAGAAAAATATTAAAATGAGCGAACCCCCGAAAAAGTCAAGAAAAACAAAGAATGCTGCTACTGCTGCTGTTGCAAAGGAGACCAAGTTGTGCGATATTTTCCCCTTCAAGTATGAGTTTTTCTCCCGACGTCGTGCCATACCACGAGTGTGTAAAGTGAAGACACCTGACTTCTTACCTAAATTGGGGGCTATTTTCCCGTTTAAAAAATCATTCTTCACCCAGTTAACTCCGTACAGTGATTGTGATCTGAGGTGTGCATTGTACGAGTTGAAGCAGTTGTTGGATTGTGTGTCCTGACAAAATTAACCTCTTGACCCCCCCCCCCGCCTCTTTGGACAAGCAAAGTGTGTTGAGAAAGGTTTACTTTGGGGGTGGTAGTGCTAGTGGTAGCGGCGTGGTGGTGGGACTCGGTGAAATGTTTCCTTTTGGCAATGAAATATTTTCCCGTGACAGTGTCGATGGAGGGAATGTGGGTAATGTTTTCCCGTTTCATGGGGATGTTATCGTTTCACCATGTAAATGTCCCCAGTTAAAATTTATCAATATTTGGGAAATCAATCAGCGGTATATACCGAAATTTCAAAATTATATTCTGGACTACAAAATCCAGTTAAAAAAAAATCTTCCCCAAACGACGGATGGCGATCTCATCACCAAAGCACTCGACGAGATGATCGCCTACGGTAAAATGAAAACTGAATGTCGACAGGGGGATAAAATGAATATCATGGTTAGTAATGCGAAATTTAACAACCCCATCTCTACGGGGTACGCTTGTAACGATATGACAAAGAAACTTAAAGAAAAAGTAACTCAAATTCTAACTTCTGACGAAAGTGTTGTTTTGACTGAATGCATTTTCACCTTACATGTAATCAGTATGCCGTGTGGTTCAAACTCCAAAAAAATACTGAACTTGGCCACCGACAAACATTTGAAACGTTGCATACTGCGCATTCAAAATAACGATACGTTTTGTGCCCCATGGGCCATTGTTACTGCCATGTCCTACTACACTAACAAGATCGGTGGACAAATACTGAGTACAGCCAACATAGTCAACTTGCGCAAAGGATGTAACATACAGACTGACATGGCTATGGAGTTGTGCCTGCAGATTGACACTTACGATGAGTTTGCCAAAGGATTTACTTTGGAGGATATCCGGACCTGCGAAGAAATCCTTAACGTGCAAATAAAAGTCATCGACGCGCAATACTTCAATGGTTTACTGTATCGCAGTGCCATCGAACAACCCATTGTACTCTACCTTGTGGCGTCTAAGTCATCCGTAGCCTTCCCTTCACGTCACCATCAACTGTATTAATATTACGATAGGAAACGGCTCACGAACTCTAAGTTTATAATAATGATAAGGTGAACCAGAGATACGCCGATTCCCCATCGGGAATAAATTCCCGAAATCTAACAAACGTAGAAACACGTCGACAGATGACTATTTAACGATATGGTGACGTGTAATAATAAGATATCGATCATCGGTGAACTATCTCTAATCTCTTTGACTGTTCACGTTTTAGGCTAATGAGTGAACAGTCAGTCTCGTTTTAGACGTGATCGTTTTTAGTCCGCCGTGAATACGAAATATTATTCACGGCAAATACAGCTCTTTTATACGGCAGCAAGCCACCAATTTATTGTTTTCACCGATATTTTCGAATGTGAACGCCAATAGTAGAATTTAAATAACTCGCGATATTATTCTTTCGAACTTAAACGAATAATCGATCGAGAGTTGATGGTTCACCGAACTTCGAGAACCATGAGGCGATGTGAAGAATAACCTGCACGACCTGATTGTAGTTACCATAACTGTAAGTAATCTTTTTCAATTGTAATAAAGTATACACTGTGATAATGGGTCGGCCAACTTATTTAATTCCACATACGTAAATTCGCCCGATATACTTCGTAGGCCTTGGGAGCTATCGCTGGTAGGCTGGTGGCCTAACTGTTTGAGCTGGTTTGTGGTTTCGACTCTACGATTGATCGAGACTTATTGATATACTTCGAATCGTGATATCATTCCCCATACTCGGGATGTACGTTCGTTTTCGGACGTCACAACCTGTACAAGGATGGAAACCATTTTGATGTGATCACCAAAATGACTTCTTTCCTGGGTGCGTCGTACTATTGTAAAAAGTGCGACAAACTGTACCAAAACAAAAATGCTCACCACTGCTGACCAAAACCCGGTGCAGTGTGTAACCTATGTATGAAAACTGAGCATCCTTCCGACACTAAAGATAAGATTTTTTGTACTAATTGTTATTGTTTTAATCGCGAGTGTTTAAACGATCATAGTAATAGTGTTTGTGCCACAGTGTTCAAGTGTCCCAAGTGTTGTCTTATAATTCGTCGTAGTTTGTTTTTGTCACATAAGTGTGGTTACGTGAAGTGTTTTAATTGTAAGGAAGTGATGTTGAAAAAAAATCATCAGTGTTACATGGTGTCGAAACCGCCAAAAGGTGGCCGGTGCAGTGTTAGGTGTAAAAAGTGTTTGCCAAGCAGCACAGTTGTCAACCGGAAGTGCAGTTACATGGAGCAGTACATCTTCTTCGACTATGAAGCGCAGTAGGAAACCGGGATCCATATGCCAAATTTGATCATCGCACACGACTTTTCAGGTGAGAAATTTACGTTTAACAGTAACGATGCCTTTTGCCGGTGCTTAATCAGTCCCGAGTATAACGGCTATACAGCCATTGCCCACTACGCCAAAGGGTACAATTTGCAGTTCATCATGCAGTACCTGGTTGCCAACACCATTAAACCGAACGTCATTTGCAACAGTTCCAAATTAATGATGTTAGAAATCCCACACATCGGTTTGAAAATCATCGACAGTCACAATTTCATGACCAGTTCTCTTAGTGCTTTCCCCAAAACTTTTGGTCTGACTGAGTTGAAAAAAGGTTATTTCCCTCACCTGTTCAAAACCAAAGAAAATGAAAATTACGTTGGCCCGATTCCGGAGAAAAAACACTACTGCTAAGTCACGATGAAGGATGGCGAGCGGTCTAAATTTATTGAGTGGCACAACAAGAAAGTGGAGGAGGGTTATGTGTTTGACATGGCTTGCAAAATTGCCGAGTACTGCGACTCGGATGTAGATATTCTACGGAGGGGATGCCTCAATTTGCGCGAGCAGTTTCTCGTGATTGGAAACATCGACTCGTTCCAGTATGTCACCATCGCCAGCGTCTGTATGGCTATCTACAGATCGAAGTACCTGCAGCCACACACCATTGGAGTTGTAGAGGAAAGGTTCAAGGACCGCTATTTGAAACAGTCTATTTTGTGGTTGCGTTCCTTCCAAAATCCCCTCATTCAACATGCTTTCAACGGCGGGGAAATGGAAATTTGTGGCGCTTAGGTGGACAGCTACAACGAGAGTACGAAAACCATGTACCAGTATCACGGTTGCTTCTGGCACGGATGCTCTTGCTGCTTTCGCCCCTATTTTATCAATAATATGAAAAAAGAAACGATGGAAGATTTGTTGCAAAAGACGGTCAACCGGGCAAGTCAGCTGGAGCGGGATGGGTATACCGTTGTGGAAAAGTGGTAATGTCAGTGGGTTAAGACCAAGGAGTATAGGAAGTTTGTCAAGGAGGGGGAGATAGTTGAACCATTGAATCCTCGTGATGCTCTTTTTGGTGGCCGGGTGGAAGTGTTCAAGTTGAAAAAAGAAGTCGAGGCCGAGGATAGTGCAAAAATCAAGTACGCCGACATTGTCAGCCTGTACCCTAGCGTTATGTTCTATGATAATTACCCGGTAGGCCACCCTTTCAAAACGTTCAGACTGTCCAAACACGACCTCACCTGGTACGGTTTGATCAAGTGCAAAGTCGAAGCACCTTGCAATCTCTACATTCCCCTGCTGCCTGTCAAAGTGAAAATGGCCAAGGCAGATAAGCTATTATTTCCCCTCTGTCTGAAGTGTGCCAAAAAACAGCAAAGTGTTTGCAATCAAGCCAGCTCCGAAAGGCAGTTTATCGGCACATGGAGTACGATTGAGGTGAATGAATTGTGGAAGGGGTACATCAGTGATTTTTCTAAAATTAAATTGGAAAACCTATCCCTCCAACAAAGCCTACACCCAGGATATTAAGGAGAAAATGGGTATTGTTTTGGACTTGGACAAAATTGAAGAGAATCCGGGTAAACGTGCAGTTTCAAAATTATGTTTGAATTCGCTGTGGGGTAAGTTTGGTCAATGGCAAAACATGTCTACCGCCAAGTTTGTCACCGATGCGTTCCGTTTCTACGAGATTTTACTTGATGATCGGTTGCAAGACATCTCCGTCATCTACATCACCGACAAAATGGTCCAGGTCAACTACAAGTACAAGGAGACGTACGTGAAAAATAACTACAGCACTAATATTTTTGTTGCCATCTACACGACCGCCAATGCTCAACTTCGGCTATACGAGAAGTTGGCTATTATCAACAAAAATGTGCTGTACTGCGATACGGACAGCATAGTTTACCTGGATGACGGTGTCAATAATATCAAATATGGCGACATGTTGGCTCAGTGGACCGACGAGTTGGGAGACGGGTACATCAAAAAATGGCTAGCCACCGGGCCAAAATCGTACTATTACAAAACTGATTCGGGCAAAGTGACTACTAAAGTTAAAGGTTTCACCCTCCACCATAATAACGCCTCCGTATCAACGGCGAGTCCATGCAGAGTCTGATAGAGGGAGCTATTCCGAATATTACCGTCACCAATCGCCAAATCACCTGAGAACTGATAACCAAACAACTCACCAATAAAAATCTGACCAAAACGTTTTCATTTGGCTTTGATAAACGTTTGATTGCCGATAACTACGATACGGTGCCATATGGTTACGTTCCATAGACAGTTGGTGAGTTGGTTGGTTGGTTGGATGGTTGGATAGATGGTTGGTTGGTTGGATGGTTGGATGGGTGGTTGGATGGTTGTGATGGCGGTGGTGTGTACGCATATCTATAAATAAAAGTATTATAGGACAAAATTCAACACTTTTTTGTTTTTGCAATGGCTAACATTATAGAAAGTTTCGAGTACTTTGATTACCGAGCACCGAATTTGGCTAATTTGAACGACGACAACGGTGATTTCTCCATCATGGTGCACAACGAAGATTTGATTACCCACCCCAACAAGAGTGTGCTGGAGTTGAGCGGCAAGGTAACTGTTACGAAAGAGGATGGCACGTCGTTGGCTAACATAGATTTAGAAAAATTGTTTGTTTGCAGAGGTGGTGGTTGGCTGAACATGTTCGAACTGATCGACTTTTACGTGGGTGACAACAAAATCGACACTGTGCACAAACCCGGAATTGTGGGGTTGATGAAAGGGTTGGTCTCCTTCAAAAAGGATAAACAATTTTGCAACGCCGGTTGGGACTACGACGTCGGTATCGACGAACGTAATACTCTCAACAGAGACGGCCATTTCCACGTTATGATCCTAATGTCCATTGTGATGGGATGTTTCAAAGACCACCTCAGTTTCATCTACAATATGAGCCAAAAAATGGTGTTGTACAAGTTGGCCAACGGTGTTAGCAACATATTCCAAACGCTAGGTTATTACAACAAGAACACCGTTAGGGTGGATCTTCACGGCGTTGTCTTCAAAATGCCGCATGTGAAATTCACTTTGGTACACGCTACCAAAATACGCAATGAAATTGCTAAAAATTTCAAGTACGAACTGAAGTACTGATGGTGGTTTTACATCAGTATTTCACCCTCTTCCAGCACCGATTTCACTTGGGACATCCCAGTCTGTTATTCGAAGACAAAATACCTTTTGATCGCCTTCCAGACTCCCCGATCAAACGATATCACCGCCAACTCGTCGGTATTTGATTTTTGCAATTTGGAAAATTGTCAGGTTCTGCTCAACAATAATCGCTACAATCCGCACAAACGTTTGAATCTGAACATCGCCGAGTACAAGTGTGGCACATTGTATTTCATGTACAAACACTTCAATGCGTCGTACCACAGCCACGATGACGATTGCACGCTGCCCTTACTCAGCTACGAGGATTTCATTACCCACAAAACCCGATAATCGCCATCGATTGTTCGCACCAACCCAACATCCTGAAAGAATCTTTGATCAATTTGAAAATATTTTTCATGTGGCGACGGCCGTTACCCGCTAACACCATCATCCACTGTGTCACCATTTGTTGATTTGATCAAACTTGCCCATCTCTAGGTGTAGGACCTGTTTGTTTTGTATTCAGTTCTTGGTTCTTGGAACCCTGTTATTTACAGCTCTTTTTATGTGATAATCATTGATGATAGTTTGTTCTGTACTTCAAATTTCGTGTTCATCATGGATGGACCTAATAAAGTTTGGTCTGAGTAAACTTCTCGTATTTCTTGTGTTTTACCAGTTTTCATTTCGTTTTAACTCAACATAACCAACAGGTTATGGGCCCAGTGCTATGTTCCGGTAAAATGTATTTTTTTTAATATTTATTCATTTTTTTTCTACTAAGTTAGGTTCTCCTCTTGACAAATGCTTCAAAGAGAACTTTTCATGTTTGTACAAAGTCAGTGATCTTTTGTTTGAGCACTCCTTCGATGTTCATGTCCGTTTTATGATTTGGTGTTCCGTTGTGAAGCTCTTTTAAATTATGGAAGAGTCCCAGCCTTTTTTTCAGAAGCTGGATGCGCTAGAACGTAGCAGTGGTGTTGGTAGATTTAGTGGACACAATTATGATGGTTGGCGTTTTTGTTTGTTCATGACAATTCGTGGCAAAGGCTTTGCTCAGTTGCTGAAACGTGAAATAGCTCATGAAATCATAAAGGATTACCGGAGAAAAGCAGATAAGTGTAGTGCAATGATAGTTTGTTTTTTAGCCGATTCACATTTATCATATGCACAGGATGCTGTTGAACCATTTGAAATTATTGAAAAACTTGATCGTGTGTATTTGAAGTCAGGAACGGCAGGCAGAATCATGCTCAAAAGACAATGGATGGAATTGCGCTTGAAAGAGAATGGAAATATGGAGGAGCATCTTCTCCATTTTGAGGAATTGGTTGTTAAGTTGAAGGCTGCTGATATATCATTAATGCAACAAGACATTGTAGAACAACTTCTGATGTCATTGCCTCAGACCTATAATGTTGTTGTATCGATCCTTGAGAACAAGTTCAACCCGGATTTAGAACAAGTAAAATTAAAATTATTAAATGAGTTCACGAAACAAAAAGGTATTTTGTCTACCACCGTTAAGTTAGAATCCGAATCCGCTTTGGTCACCAGTCGATTTGATCGTGGAAACATCGATAATAGTAATTCGTCCAAAATAATTAAATTCTTTGGATGTGGAAAAATTACCCATATTCGTAAAAATTGTCGCGCTAAAAATGTTAGTAGCTCCGTTACGTCTAGTAATACGTCGAATAATACACAAAATAATATATATAATAATACGCAAAATAAAATAAAATGTTTTAATTGTCAAAAGTTCGGATATGTTGCGCGATTTTGCAGAAATCCGAAAGCGAATTTCTCGAAAAATACGAACATCGATCGCGGTACTAGTAATAATAAATCAAAAAATGATGAATCAATTTCGTTCATTATTAATGTCGGGAATATTTACGTCGCGGAAATGAGTGGAAACGTCAAATTTAAGCTTGATTCAGATGCGACAAATCATAATGTAAACGATGATAAATTATTTGCGAAGTATATTACGTTGAAAAGCCCTATTAAAATAAAAGTTTTCAAGCGAGACGGCTATGTGTATGCCACTAAAGTTGGAACGATCATTTGTTGGTCAAGTACCGGTATTAGATGCGTGATAAATAATGTATTTTATTCAGAGGAATTTCCAACCAACCTCCTTTCAATTAAAAAGCTGTGCCAGTCAAGTATAAAGGTTAATTTTGATTGTAATAGTAATGTTTATTTAATTCGTGAGCATGATGGCCAGCTGATAAATTATGGAAAATCACCGGACAACAAATTAGATAATATTAATTTTTATCTTAACCCAAATCAAAATTTTAATAGTTTGGCTACTGTGTCCGATGAAAATGTAAATTTGTGGCATGCCAGGTTGGGGCATCCCAATTTTGAAACTATGAAACGCATGTCTTGCTCCCAGCTAATTAGTAATTTTGATTATAATAATGCTAAATTTTGTAAAAGTTGCGTTGAAGGTAAGCAATCAAAGCTTCCTCACAGATCTGTCGATAGAAAATCTACTCGTCCGTTGGAATTAGTACATACTGATGTTTGTGGGCCGATGCAAACTACTTCATATAATAATAAGAGATATATGTTAACCTTTTTAGATGATTTTACTTCATTCGCTACTGTTTACATACTTGAGTCGAAAGATCAAGTTTATGAGTTCTTGAATTACGAAGTTCGTGTTAGGAATATGTTTGGCAGAGGAATTGGTGAAATACGGTGTGACAATGGTACTGAATATATTAATACTTGTTTCAGGACCCAATGCAGGTTATTAGGTATTGCGATTGGGAATACTGTACCGTTCTGTCCTCAGATGAACAGACGCGCCGAACGATTGAATCAAACGCTGATTGAAAATGCGTGTACTATGTTAATTCACTCTGGTTTAGAAACTAAGTATTGGTCTGAAGCTGTACTATGTGCCACATATTTGTACAATAGAACAGTCAACTGTCGAAATGAGCAACCAGCGAAAACAGGTATGGTAATGATGTAAATTTAAGTAATGTAAAAGTTTTTGGTTGTTGTGGTTATGCCTTGATTTCAAAAGAGAAAAGGAAGGATAAATTTCTAAGTAAAAGTGTACCTCTGGTGTTTGTTGGCTACAACCCAGAAGGCTATCGTTTGTTGAATACCAACAACGATGAAATGATAATTGCGAGAGACGTTTGATGAAAGTAGGTTTGTTAAAAGTAATGTCGATAATAAGGAAAACGTTTCTTCGCCAAGTGCCTCCAGTAACGTAAATAGAAACTCGGATGTTAACGGAAATTCCCTAATAACGTAAATTTAGATGATATAGAAAATATAGTAATTGATGAACCCGAAGTAGATGACACATGTCACTACGCTTATAATGTGTTTAATGAGTTTCCTTCTAACTTTGAAGAGGCCAAGTCGTCGTTAGATAAACGTGAGTGGGAGATAGCCATTTCCAAAGAGTTGGATGCACTTCATGCAAACAATACTTGGGACTTAGTTGATCGTCCCATTAATACGAAGCCAATTTTGTCTCGATGGCTATTTAAAATTAAAGAAGATGGACAAGGTAATAAGTTATATAAAGTCAGATTGGTCGCTCGAGGTTTCAAAGTCGACAAAAGTTTTGATTTTAAGGAGTTGTATGCTCCAGTAGCAAAAATGAGTACACTGAGAACTCTTTTAGTAATGTGTAATCAAAGAGGGTATAATATTTCACAAATTGATATAAAGAATGCGTTTTTGAATGGGATACTCTATGATGATGTATATCTGGAGATCCCAGATGGTATTTATGATAAAGTAAACTGTAAAAATAAAGTTTTGAAATTAAATAAATCGTTATATGGTCTCAAGCAAGCCCCTAAGGCTTGGTATGAGAAATAGAGAAATTTCGTCTTCTCCTTAGGATACAAGAATAGTAAGCATGATGAATGCCTCTACTATAAGAAAAATGAAAAAGGTTTGGTGTACATTTTGGTTTATGTCCATGACATGTTAATATGTGGAGAAAATATCGAATTAATTAATGAGTTGAAAAGTCAATTGAACACCACCTTTAAGACCCACGATTTGGGCACCGTAAAATCTTATTTCGGGTTGCAAATAGATTATAATAAAGAAGAAAAAGTATTAAAATTACATCAAAAACAATAAATAGATAAAATAATAGAAAAGTTTAAAGTAAAAGATTGTAACTCGGTTTATACCACGATAGAAGAAAAATTATATTTGAAAATAGACGAAAATAAAGTAAAGTCAGAAAGTTTAATAACAAAATATAAAGAGTTACTCGGATGCTTAATGTATATCATGTTGGGTACTAAACCCGACGTATGTTACACTGTAAGTTATTTTGGTCAGTTTCAATCTAATGCTGATAATGTTGTGTATTCTCATTTGCTACGAGTGTTGAAGTATTTAGTTACTACTTGAGATTATGAACTCGTCTACCATTTTTCACCTGATTCTGATGTCATTAAGTCTTATGTAGATGCTGATTGGGCTAACTGTCTAATTTCTTGCCGATCAATTAGTGGTTATTGTATATTTGTTCACGATGCTCTGGTACTCTGGAGAAGTAAGAAACAGTCCTTGGTGACAATGTCCACCACAGATGCGGAAATAGTCGCTCTGTGTGATTGTACTTTAGATACTTTGTCGTTGCGAAATTTATTATTTGATTTAAATGTTAATGTCATGTCTCTGTGTCCAATTTTCGAGGACAATGAAAATTGTGTTAAGTTTGCCAATGGTTCTTTGTTGAAGAAGCATCTCGATGTCAAATACCATTTCGTGCGAGATTATGTATCCGATAATGTAATTTGTTTAAAAAGTATAGCTACAGGCGATCAGATTGCTGATGTTTTCACCAAGGGACTTAGACGCGCAAAATTCAGCAGTTTTAGAACTTTGCTTTTTGGAGATTGTTAGTTCGATCCTTTTGGGAACAACCCTCAGCTCCAAGTCTTCTTGTGTTGTTGTCTGTCATGTTTGTCCTGTCAGTGTATTTATGTTAGTCATGTTTATGTATGTAATCAGTTTTTGTCGGATCTAAATTGAAATTACCACTGTGTTTATTCTCTTTATTGTTTTTGTTTTGTTCACAATGATTATCCTTTTATGCGTTTTAACTTTTTTACAGTTACCATTTATGTAACTTTTTGTAGTCGTTTTGAAATTTTAATGTTCCTACTAGATGATACAATTTTTAATGTATATGTCAATTTGTTTTATTCTGTGATATGTTTTTATATTCTGTGATATGTTTTTATATTCTGTGATATGTTTTTATATTCTGTGATATGTTTTTATATTCTGTGAAATGATGTTTAATTGCAAGTTTGGGGTGAAGTGTTGATTTGATCAAACTTGCCCATCTCTAGGTGTAGGACCTGTTTGTTTTGTATTGGGTTCTTGGTTCTTGGAACCCTGTTATTTACAGCTCTTTTTATGCGATAATCATTGATGATAGTTTGTTTTGTACTTCGAATTTCGTATCCATCATGGACGGACCTAATAAAGTTTGGTCTGAGTAAACTTCTTGTATTTCTTGTGTTTTACCAGTTTTCATTGCGTTTTAACTCAACATAACCAACACCATTATCAACGACAAAGCCATCTACATTCCGCTGACAAACAACGTTTTCCACTGTTAGGCAAAAATGTCACCGTTGACGATGACAGACGGAATGTGATCAGGACTGTTGTTGAGATACTGCCAGGTATTCACACGGACAACGATATAGCCACATACTTGAGTGCAAACGTACCAGCTACCAAAAAATTCTGGATGTACATGAATAAGAATACGAGAAAATTTGAAATGGGCGGCACTGTTCACGTTGATTTCACTCCCTTGGTGTCCATAGGTCTGACTTTAGGATTTGAACGATGTTTGTACAAGAAAGGCTGCCACTACAGTTCACCACACCCGCCCGACATATTTTCTATAAATAGGATACGTATACAGTGCAATTTAGTAAAAAGTAACGTCGAAGATACGCGTCTCAACAGCGACACTATCTACAAATTTCCTTTGAACGTTGAACCAGGTGAAAAAATTATTGAAAGACCAAATACGATCGTTTTTTATCGTGTGAATACCGACACATTACACGATTTACAGTTGAAAATAGTCTACCAAGATAACCGTTTGATCGATTTCTGCGGCGAAAGAATTAATATTGTTTTAGAATTCAAACCTCTAACATGAACAACAACAACAGTGTCAATCAGTATCTCAAAGCAGAGAGAGAACTGAAAAGAAAATTTGAAGAGTTAAAGTATGGGCGTTATGTGCTTGACACACGGGTGAATGAAGGTTTAGCACCAATTCTGAACCCAATCCGTGAGATTAATGCCAAAATTAAAAACAACAACAACAACAAATCAACATCACAACTTTCTGCTGCTTCTAGTTCTGTTGTCAACCCTGATGATTTAGTTGCTAACAAAGGCAAGTTAGACATAATGCTTGGCGGACAACAAGGACGATGACACATAGACACCTCTTACAACATACGTGTGGAAAAAGATGGTTTCTACATCGGTAATGCAAAAGTGGACATTGTAGGTAATGATTTAGTGTTTGAAAGTATCGGTGGTGGTGGTAAAACTTACATCGTTACACCAGGTTTGTGGGAGTCATTAACCAATACATATCCTACCAACTACACTGCCAAAGATTTTGAAAAATATGTCCAAATAGTAAAGGATACTTTCCTCTATAAACATAAAAACAATCCGTTCAGTAGAAAGTTAAAAATTAGAAAAAATACCAAATACACCGAAATAATCAGACCAATAGTCTATAAATATAATCTAAGAGGTGCCAAACATGAGGCTGATAAAGACATAATCGGTGAAGGTTTATTACCTAAAGTAATTGTGCCAAGCAGCAGCAACAACAACAACAACAACAACAACAGTGTCGAATATGTATATTGGAATAATATTGACAAATTATTAGAAAGATTGTACATTTTATACGGTGAAATAAAAGCTGGAGATACTAACCCTACCATATGTAACGAGATTACAAACATTATACAAGAATTCAAAGAAATATGACAACAACAACAACAACGATGATGATGATGACTAATTATCCCGAGGGTTATGGTGAGAAAAGTTGTAGGAAAATATTAAGAGATTTTCTACCACAGCCTATAGCGGCAACTGCAGCAGCAGCATTGTCAAACAACTGCACCACAGCCATCACCACTGCCACCACAACCGCATGGAGGGGGAAAGGTGTGTTGAATGATCTAATAGATAATTTACCCGTACCCTTACATTTACCAGGGTACAATTACGCTGGACCCAGCACTCCACTCGATCTTTACCTGGAGAAAGGTGTAAAACCAGCGAATAAGTTGGACGAGGCTGCTATGCGTCACAATATTGCTTATTCAAAATCTAATGATTTGAACGATCGTCATTCGGCCGACTATGTACTGCAGGAAGAAGCATGGAACCGATTTAAGGCAGACGACTCGAGTGTTGGTGAAAAAGCCAACGCTTGGTTGGTAACAACAGCGATGCGTGCGAAATGTGCTATTGGCGCCAGTGTTGGTGTGAAAAACAAACCAAAATACACGGAATACCTGGCAAATTTGGACCACGACGATACCGAGCGACTTGTAAATTTTTTGCAAAAGCCTAACGGGAAAGGTATTTGTGTAGTTTCGCGTAGCACGGACGAAAGAATCGTTCGCCAGTGATTTGAAGATACCATTGACATCGCGACAGGCGCAAGCTGTCCTCTGTAGTCACGTGAAAGACAAAGATGCAGTGGTTCATTTGTCACCCCCACAGTTAAAACATATAACAGCGGATAAGGAAGGTGGGTTCTTGCCGGCAGCAGTAGCAGCTCTTTTAGCAGCGGCTCGGGCCATTGCATCCGTTGTTAGCAGTGGTGTCAATGCTTGGAACAACATAAAAGCTAACGATAAGTTGGTAGAAGAACATATCCGCCACAACAAAGCCATAGAGGCTAACGGTAAAGGCATTTGCATCGGCAAAAAGAAGAAAAAATCAACCCCAACCACCACCACCACCACTGCTGCAGCATCTGTCAAGGGTAATGGGTTGTACAAAGAGTTGCTGTTGAAACAAAAAAGCTCCTCTAACCAACATTGATATCAAGACAATAGTAGAGATGGGAATTTTAGTTCAGTTTTCGGATTTAGTTCATTGAGTCTGCTTTACCAAAGTGAACTAGTTCACTGAACTAGTTCAATTAGTTCAGTAGTTCAGTAAATTTTTCAACTCGATCACTTCAGACTTCAATCAGCTGATTCATGATTGGCTCATATCATTTAAATCAACTAATTTATTATATGACATTATGATCGACTCGTATTCATAAATTCATGCTAGAACTATTGGTTAATTGTTTGACTCACTCATCGACTGCTACTTACTTCAATTTCAGTTCTATCAACGGATCGAGTATAGTAGACTGATAAGAACTAAGAACTATCAAAAAAAAAAAAAAGAACTAATGAATTAGTTCATTTGGAAGTGAACTAAATGATCAATTAGTTCACTTCTAGGATTAATTCAAAAGAACTAACTCGTGAACGAACTACTCATCACTAGACAATAGTGAAATGTATAAATATTCCGCAATTTAGAGGTGTCTTTATGCGCGACTTATTGCCGAAAAAAGTGCATAAAAACGAATGCGGCATTGTCAATCTGAATAGTTTTCGCGGCCATGGTACACATTGGGTCTGTTATTGAAAACTCAACGACGATACGGTCGATTATTTCGACTCGTTTGGTGTACAACCACCTAGGGAATTGTTAAAATATTGGGGTAAACATATAAAAGTATATTACAATGGTAGCCAAGTACAAAAAGTTGATCAAATTATATGCGGACATTTATGTATAGAATGGCTCGCCCAAAGAAAAAAGCAACAACAATGACAACAGCAACAACAACAAAAAACAAAATAAAATGCAAAGTTTGCTGCATGTGCGAATGCAAGGGAGGAAAAATATGTTATTTACTTTCCTTGCTACGCTGTTGGTTTGTTGGTTTTGCAAATGGTAATTGCAACGATGATGATGATGATGATGGTGGCTGTGGTGGTGGTGGTCTTGTTGTTGTTTGAGTGATAAATGTATTAATAATGACCATTTGTAGGACTTTTTCAACATCTCAATCATCTTCCACTACACTACACTACGATATGCATGAGCAAGAAGCAAAGTAACTGCATAGCAGAGTGATTAAAAAATTTAAAAAGTGCAGAATAATAACGAAGAGTATAGATGACATATGGGCTTCTGATTTACTAATAATGACGCAATACGGTAGACAAAATGGCGGCTACAAGTATATTTTCAACATTATCGACACATTCAGCAAGTACATGTTTTTGGTAGCGTTGAAAACGAAAAGTGGCAAAGAGGTTGCAAACGCATTCGCTGGTGTTATTAAAAAACATAAACGATGCCCCTCCAAGTTACACGTGGACAGGGGTAAAGAGTTTGTGAACAAAGATTTTAAAAAAGTATTGTCAAAATATAACATCATAATGTACCACACATTCAACGATGAAAAAAGTGCCATTGCCAAACGTGCCAATTGTACGCTAAATGAAAAATTAAAAGTCCGCTTCGAAATTGCCCAAAATTTTTGTTGGATAGACACACTACCGCTCATTGTGCGTGAATATAATGAAAAAAAATACATCGATCAATAGGTACAACGCCCGCGTCGGTAAATGCCAAGAATGAGGATGAAATTCGAGAAAAATTATACCCTATTGCCAAATTCACTTTAGATAAGCCGACTTTCAAAATAGGCCAGCTGGTACATATTCCATGCTGGAAGAATATGTTTGGCAATAAGTATCGCCAAAATTGGACCAAAGAAATTTTTTATATCGCCACAATACAATACACCAACCCGATAACATATACAATGAAAGACGGCAACGACGAAATAATTTACGGACATTTTTATACTCAGGAATTACAGAAAAACCTAAATTTTGTAAGAAATTAATAGGTGTATGTGAGAGGTAAAAAAGTGACCAAGTGGTTGAAAAAATATTGTGACAGGTGCCATGTTTGGGACCACATGAAATTGTATTTTTTCTTTCACTCCAGCAAGAGTTAAAATAAGTTTTACCTATTTTTTGGCAGGGGTCACCGGCTAAATTACACGTGTTACACCCACTTCCGTGGCAATATCGGTTATATTTGGTCATTTAAAAAAAAATTATAATAACTAAAGAATGCATTTTTTGTGCAACACGTGGCGGGTGAAAATTAAGATCTTTCTATCATTCTTTTAATAGGCCTAATTACGCACACACGCTCTTGTACGCGCACAAACGATAAACAAAGTAAGAATTATTATTATTACGTTGGTGCTTTTTTTTTCGCATAGCACCTCCCGCAAATGTCACCCTGCCATGGGTCAGCACGCTGTGGAGTGCAGACTCCAGCACCTTGTTTTTGCCCTCGAGAATGAAGGCATTGTCATCCCCAATGGTCGTCGCAGATGTCGGTACTCGCAGCGGGGTGTTTTGCCAGACCTCGTTGCCAACAACAACAACGACGACGACGACGACAAGGACACAGCGGCCACCACCACCAACCCCTACATCATCGTACATAGAGGAATGACCCGTTTTCCGGCTAAGTAAGAAAATCAACAGCAACAACAACAACAACAACAACAACATCATCATCCTCATTGGCATCCGGAATGTGGTAAATGTTCGTACATTTTTTTTTTTTTTTCCTTTTTTTTTGCAGACCGATGTGTCGAGTGTGGGCACACGCCGATGGACGCGGCCAACCTGGCGTACCAGGAGTACCTCAATTTTTCAGTCACCAAAATCATGTACGGGGAGGCAAGCGACGTTGATGAGGAGGAGGAGGAGGAGGGCGACGAAGTTAGGACTTCGTCGTTAATAGGTAAAAAAAAATCATTCACTACAACTACTACTATTACTATTACGTGCATGTGAAGTGTTATTAATATTATTTTTTCCCATCAGTTCCGCCATTTAGTCGCCCCCGCACATGTGAAGACAAACACCACCACCACCATTGAGCACCTGAGATGGCCGCCACCACCGACAACAACAACAACAACAACAACAACAGCAACAACAACAACAACGTCAATGGTGGCGACAATGACGACAATGCTGAGCCGTTCAGCGTAGAGTTTGCGCCCGTGGATGATAAAAAAATACACATTCATTCATACATTCACTTACAACCACACACATGCACTCATTCATTCATTCATTCACTTACTCAGGTAGACAACAGACAGACAGGCCAACTAACTAATTTTAATTTTAATCCCCCCACAGACGATGAAAACATCGGAGCTCGTACGCTGTGTCCGCCATCACACGTAGGAAGGATGCAGCTTGCTGACATAATGGTACCATCGATCGTGGGACCATCGAGCGGTCAACAAACATCTCCTCCTCCTCCACCACATAGGAATGTATTTTGGCGACCATCGTATGTACCTGATGCTACCAACAATGACGATGAAGATGACAACGACAACAATGACGATGATAATAATTTTAATTTTAATAATAATATTGTTATGAGAGGCTATGGCAATGAACCCCACACCCGGGAAGAAATTTTACATATGAACCGCGAGATAATGGTCCTTCTGAATGACATCACAACTGAGGGTGATTATTCACTCAATGATGATGATGATGATGATGATGATGAGCATCTTGTCGGGTGGCAACCTGTTGAAGCGGATGAGGTTACTGGACAGCTTACAGCGATCTGTCAAACTCCACATCATCATTAGATGTGTGGTGGTTTGACGGACACCATGACACTCCAGAAAACTCGTCTGTTATTCAACAAAGTCTGCAACTTGATTTAGATTGGGACGATCTCAGCGCTGCTTATTACCCCACCGATGATGAATATTCACCATGGTTGTCCGATGATGAAGACGATAATTTCCGTTTGGAAATGCAGTTGGATTCGGTGGGGTGTTGGAGGGTGAGTCATTATAGATATTAATATTAAGAATAACTAACTGTGATTTTATGACTGTGTACACATGTTTTTGTTTTTTGTTTTTATTAATATATATACGTACGGTTAGTCCAAATAAGCACAAATTTTGTTTTATTTACATTGTACAACGGTAAAGTGTAAAAATGCAGAGTATAGAAGTGATAAATTTTGAAGAGGAGCGTGAGAGTAAGAGAGTGGTTGAAATGTTTCCTAACATTATGAGGTGTGGAATATTCGGTCCGAGCGGTTGTGGAAAGACGAATGTTCTGCTAACTGTTTTACTTCACAAAAAACCCATGACATCGATAACTTTGTGTTCGCGAATAGCATTCCAAGACAAGTACGGACTACTGGAGAACCTGATTGAGTCGTACAACGCAAAGGAGAGTGAAAACAAAAAAATAACTTTCACAAAATGCACTCCGGATAATTTAGTCGAACCAGAAGAAACTACACCGGGTACTTGTATAATTTTCTATGACATTCTCACGGAGGGGCAGGATAAAATCGCAAATTATTTTCTGAGGGTAGGCATCGGGAAATTTCATGTTTCTACCTGGCACAATCATACACAAAAATACCAAAAAAATCAGGTATAAGGGAAAATTTTAATATTCTTCTAATTTTCAAACAAGATAATGTTAATTTGCGACAGATGTACGCTGAGTACATTTCAGATGTAAGTTTTCCAGAATTTAGAGAACTTTGTGCGAAATGTTGGCGTCAACCTTAAGGATTTCTAACAGTTGACACCAAAAAACAGTTATTCAAACAGAAATTTTAAAAAATTTTAAAGGCTGTTGAGTGAGTGTGCCTGATCGCTGTAGCCTCAACAACCAACCGACCAACCAAACAACCAACAGACCTCCTAACCGTCCAACCAACCAACTAATTGACCAACGAGCCAACCAACCATCCAAGCAACAGTCCAACAGATCAACCGACCATCTAAGCAACTGACCAACCGACCAACGAGCCAACCAAACAATCAACCAACTAACTAACTGTACTACCATACATCATCGTTGTCATCATCACCATCACCCTCTTTCTCATCCCCATCATCATAAAGAATATTATTACAGTTTTCAGTAATATCCGTAAACATCAATAAAACTGAACCATCATCGGTGTGACCTGAAACAACGAGACCTTTCACATACTGCTTAAACTCATCCAATGTCAACTCACCTTTTTCAAACTGTTTTGTGATCCGTTTGGGGAGAAAAACTTTAAACTCCATCAGGTCAGTCGGCAAAATTAAATGCGTCAACACGGATGGCCCGTATTTTGTATCAATCAACTCGATTTTTACAATTTTATGAACCACATTTAGTTCCAAATCAATAATTTTACGTAACTCGACTATACCTTTACCCACTTTGTCGTTGATTTTATTAAAATAACTATTATCCTCCAAACTAAAACCATAGAATTCCAAATGAACGGAACCATCGATTTTATGAGCTAATATCTTGAAACCATACACATTCTGATTAAACAGTGAAACCGATTTCTCATCGGGCAACACTATTCCTATTCTCGCAGGTAGGTACACTTGAAACATATCATCATCATTGTCTTTACCATTGAAAATCAAAGCTAAGAACAAACACCCAAATCTGGTATTAATTACACGAACATTTTTAATTTTATAACAGTAATTCAACTTCAAATCTTTCATTTTCCAACACTCCAATTTTGGTGAACCAAGCGCATCGTTGACTATCGCAACATATTCCTTACTCTGTCGCGGGTAGGGGAAAAATCTGAAACGGACGGAAGTGTTGTGGCTACTGCTGTTACCACCAACACAACCAATACCACCACCACGGACACCGCTGCCACAACCGCCACCACCACCACCATCTGTACGACTCAATATCACAAAACCTATGATATTTTTATCAAATTCTCGCACCGAATTAACATCGGGCATGAATTTTACAAACTTGTGCAGCAGGAAAACTTTGAAATAATATCGCTTGCCAATGTCTAAAACTTGGGCTATCAACCCACAACCAAACTGGGTTTCAATTTCACTAACATCAGTAATGTTGTAAAAATATTTTATTTTCAACTTGGCCAACTTATGTACTGGCAGCACTTTCACGCAAGGATGGGTAGCCAAATATCTGAGAACCTCGTGATGACGTTTCTTCAGAAAATTCTCATCGAAACTGGCCAAATCCATCGTGCAGGTAGCAGCAGCAGCACACATGTCGCAGAAAATCGCAATAAGTTTTTTCCAATTAACAACGATCGGAGCGTTACAATTCAGAGGTGTTTACAAGAGCACGCGTAAGTCATCACTGACAATCCGGAGCAAGTGCACCTATATATATACTATTTTACTCACTACCAAAAATTAACAACACACCGAAAAAATTAAAATAACTTTTGTCAAATTTTTTTCACCAAAAATTTTCCAAGTCCAAAAAAATATTTTTTCACTCTGGAAAAAAAATTTTTTCTCGCTCACTACAAACGTGTATCACAAAAATATTTTCACGCCCAAAAAAAAATTTCAACCGCGAAAAAAATTCAACCAACTAACGCCCGATGATGAGAAAATTCTCCGATGATCAGAGGAAAATTTACCGCCGCTACGGCCGTTTGTGTCAACGGTAAAAGGATAACATTTCTTCGGACTAACACACTTGAGGAGAGGGGAAAATGGACGGACTTTTACCGTTGACATGTGGCTCCAGTCAACGGTAAAGAAATTGTCCTCAAGGTGCCCACTTACTACTGGAATATATTGACGAAATAATATTGTGAAATAATTTTGGCTGGCTTATACGTTAATTAAAGTGATAGCATAATCTTTTAACATTCGACGTGTCTTACAGTAGGACTACTCATTTAGAAAATAATCCAGTCAATATTTGTCCAATACTGTCATACAGATGGTTGTTCTGGCACTTTCTTTCTCTTTCCACTCGGTAAATAATGAGTTTTATTACGAGAAAAAAGTTAAAAACCCGGATTAAAGTTAGCGGGTTTAAGTTCTGTTTTCAGAAACTATCAAAAGACAACTAACACGTACCTACCTACTTACGTAAGTACATGTAATAAACTCTACCGAAATGAATTTTACCATTAATCGACATTTTGAAGACAATAATTCACATGAAGATAAATGATTTTTGAGAGAGCAACAAAATTATTGAGAAACGCCTTAGATTGAAATTTCAGCTAGGTAGCGGTAATGAGCAAGAAATCGGACTGTCTGCACTTCAGAACCAAGCGTTGTTAAAAGTAGCTTTTGAATGATTTATGATTTAAAGATACGATTTTTATAAACGAGAAATTTGTAGGAGCTCAAAAGAATTAAAAAAAGGGAAGCATTTTTCCCACTGATCATCGGTATTTCAAAACTGACAATACTGAGTACGACAACTAATGAATAAAAACCAGTGTGGCTACCTAAAGTTTCAATTTTGATTGGGGTGAAAATTTCTACAAAAGAAAGGTACTAATTTTTCATAAGTTTACATCCCCAGACGTTTACACTCAAAGACTATATAGATCAACTAAAAGTAGCTGAATGTCAGAAAGTTTAGCCTATATAAAAATCATGAATAAAATATACCTAAGGTTTCTTTCTTTCTATTAATAACGTCAGTGATTTCTGTTCATACAGCTTCTGTAATTCAACGTCCTTAATTCCTTATTTTAGTAATTCAGTGTTCCTTCTTTCCGTGAGAACTAAAATTATTGAGTTTTAACTTGAATGAACCTTCAGATTTAGGCGTGCAAATTGGAGTTCTTCTTCTTTTCTTCCGTTGTTTTGTTCTTTTTTTATATTTTTCTTTTGTTCTTTTGCTCTAACAAAATTTCGAATTAAGATAAGAAGGGTTACAATAAAGGAACTTGTATTTCTAAGTATTAAGTTGTGTAAGAAGTTTAATTTTGTCTGACTAATTTAGTAATGAGCTGAGGCTGTCTTGAGTTTGTATTTCTTCGCGACAAAAATCATACTTAGCTGTCAAAGACCGAGGTTCAACGAAAAATTGGAGAAAATATCGGAATAAACTGTAAAATATTCGCAATATTTTATAGGCCTGTTGTAATGTCAGACTGTTTGGTAGTTGAGCTGCAGTCTTGCAGCTGTAAACACCAAATATTTCGTAGGTAGGCTAACCTATCGAATCAGTCGTTTGTTTTTTAAATTTCCAGCAAAAAATAGGGTTAAAAAGGCCGATGATTCCGAAAATGGATATTCTCTGAACTGACGAAAATTTTATCAACTATTTTTGGTTTCGAAATGCGGGACACCATTAAGAACCAATTCAAACTCGTTCGAAACTGGATTGAGAATAAACTCAAATCACCCTCAAAATGACCTGGGAATCAGTTCATACGTTTTTTCGGAGCTTATAAATGACGACCTACCAGCACCAAAACGACGGATTACATAAACTCCAGTAAAATTTAGGTGTTTTTCCTTTTTTCCCAACACACTGTCGAAGCTTTAACTTTTCATCCCTTCACCAGAATCCCCTTTGGTTGATGCGGTCGAGACAGTTTCTTCAGGTTGCAAATATAATTCGTCAAAATTGTTGAAAATCGTACGCATTTCGCAAAACCTCACACAGAGATGAGAGAAATAAAAAGGGAGGAAAAAAAAAATTACATAAAATTTTATTCGATGTATAATCAAGCAATAATAAGACATCGCGTAGGCAGGTAACAGTTGAAGACCGCACATTGAGTTCGATTTGCGTTTAATTGGCAATAAGAGATCGTTTAAATGATGTCACTTTTAATGTATGGTCAGAAAAGATCCTCCATTTTGTATGCCCTGGAATAAGATATCAAATGCAGATACCAAACAAGAATCCAACATATAGCAGCTTATATTCGTTTATCGGGTGACTCTGTTTGCAATACGTGTACACGTTGATTCACATTTTATTTACTTATTTAGTTACCTACGTTGGTTTTTTTTTGTGTTTTTTGTGTTTTGTGTTTTTTTTTTTTTTTTTTTTTTTTTTTTCCAATAAAATTAAAGAGTACAGGGGAAGAAATTTCCACAGTCACGCGATTCGAAGCAGTCGCAGTAAAGTGATAAATATTTTTTTCTTTCTTTCTTTACCCAGAATAATTTAACGACGTGTGACTGTGTCGGTAGCTGTGTTCGATGCGTCACATCTGCGATAATTAAATAAAAATGGCCATGTCTACCTTTTAACGCAACCCTTATTGGTTGTGTATATAAAATGCTAATTCGAAAATATGCCAAGTTTCAGATAAAAATACAAAGAATTTTCTGCAGTTGGTACGACCAACTTCTGCTGTAGGTAGTTACAGGCACCTCTGTTTCCTTTCGACGCTTCTACATGTAGACACAAGAACTAAACCAGCTAAGGTAATGCATGCAGAATTTCTTCGTGCAGTAGTAGCAATACCAAGACCAACCAATAGCAAAAAACAGACTCGAAAACGCTTTACCGGTAAAATCATAGAATTAAAGGTCAAGTTCTCAAATAAGATTAACTTATTTCTCCAACCATCAGCACCCCTTACTCCGCCTAACTCTCTTTTCTTGAAACCTAACTGATTGAAAAATCAAATACCTACTGTACACTCAAAAATAAAATAAAAATTTAGGAAATTCCACGTATTTTAAGAAAATAATTTTCTGTTTTCAATACCTAATTAATAATATGATGTCCTAACCTACACTTATTTTGCAAACGATAAATTTCACCTAAATTTACTCATACCTAACAAGTACGAGTAGGTAGGCTATACCCATCAACCTTGACTTAAATCAAGAAAAATAATTGTAAAATATTACGGAAGGCCTATCAACAAAAAATTTAGATAATTGTTACGAATAAATTTCGAGTAAAACTTACATAAAACCAACGATTCAAGTGAATTTAATAATTAGTCGATGGTATTTTTTGTAGTGAGAAGCAAAAGAAAGACCAAAATCAACGAGACCAAGGTTCTTGACCTTGCACAGTCGTGTCTTGGTATTGATATTGCTTATTGGATTTTTATTATTATTAAACAGTTGAATTTTACTATTCGTATTCTTTCAAAAACATACTATGAAAGAAAAATATTAAGTAGGTATTGCAAATGACTTAAATAGGCTATATAAAGGTTACAAACATTTTATATTTTGCTCCAAGTTTTTGGAAGTTGAAAAATAAAATAAAATAGTACTGTAGCCCCTCTGACTGAGAAAATTTATGCTGGGACATACGTAGTGTTTCATTACAGGTCAAAAGAAACTCAATGACACAAATATCTCAGTTTTATGTCATTATAATGTGTAAGTCATAACGTAGCATTCATTCTCTCTCAGAAAAGTTGGTTTTCAAAAAAGTCACGAAAACGACTCAAAATCCTGTGCTGGAAAAGCTAGTTTTCGAAATTTTATCTGAACTAAAAGTTCTAACACAGCAAACTGCCCTAGAATTTAAAAATTATAGTTTAGAAAGCTTTACTCGAAAAATCAGGTTTTCAATACTTAATATGAAAATATTAAAATTCTAGCGCAGCAAGTTCTACTGGAAGAACAAAGTCGCAAGTTGTGACAATTTCTAAGAAAGAGTTCTCTTTATTTGGAAACCAGGTCTGAAACATTAATTTGATACGAAATGAAAAAAGATGATCTGGTTTCCAGCCAAACTTGCACCATCATGAAGTTAATTTTTTTTTTCAATTTGTTACACAAAAATACAAAAAAAAAAAAAAAGGAGCCAGACTAACTTCACAATAACGAGTTATGCTGGCAAAGGGTTAATTATAGTTTATGGCATGAAGTCGATAAAGTGAAAAAAGCTGATGAGGTTTGAGAAGTGAGAAGAATCGTGTGTGAGAGTTGTGGTTATTGTGGATGTGTGGTGGTAGCCATTGCGGAGGGTGTAAAAAGCTGGACATGTGGTGAGAATGTGACTGCGTGGGTGAGGTTAGGAGTTGCAATATTCAGAGTCAAGTGGGCGAAGATAAAGGAGAAGGAATTAATGAGTTGAAGCATAGTGATCAATGCGGAGACGAGTGATTTTGATTTTACGACGACAAGAAAATTTGAGTGTCTGACCAATCATTATGGTGCTTTCTTCTACTGATTTGAGGAATTTATTGAGTGGAGTATTCTGCCAGATGGTCTTCCAGGGTTGTAAAGCAGTATTCTTGACATGCAGCTTATGGTCCAGTGATAAGGCGATGGGCTGCTAGAGGATGAGAGATCGAGTCCAGAAAAATTAATTTTAATTATGTTTTCTGTTAATGTTAGGTAACTGAACCCAATAGGTACCTATCGAATAAATTTTGGCTGCTTTTAAAAAAAAAGTAAAGGGTTTTTTAACAGGGCTTGTTGTTCTAGAATTTTGAAGTTTTCATGATTTGAGAGTTAATTCTTCCAAAAGATCATGTAGTGGTAGAATTTTGAGATTTTCATTAGTTTTGAGTAATTTTTATAAACCTACCCTTCTAGTAAATCAAGCTACACGCTAAGAGATTTTTGAAGTTTCCGTTTGATTTTCCTCTTGAATAAGACTTATACCAAAATACAATATTCAGTAATTTTTACCTTAAATTATTTCAAATATACAACAAAAAACAGCTCAGTGTCAGATCGCGAATCATTCTAAAATCTAGGCTGTTTTTTTCTCTCCTCAGAGGACTTGTTCTGATTTAGTTTGTAGGGCCTGAACTTCAAAATGTAGAATTAATTTCCAGTTAGATAAAAATGAATCATTTATTATTGAATTTTCTGGTGCTATCTAATTTCAGAGTCAACTGGAAAGTTGAGGACCTAGAAAAGAGGTAGAAGAACTGTTTTTGTTTTTTTTTTTGAAAACCCAAAAAATTTTTGTATAGAACTTTACATCAGAATATGGGTTATTCAAAAGACAAAAAATGAGAAGGAATTAATTGGGAAAAATTAAAATTATGCCATTCTGTTCCTCCATTTCTCTATCTTCTCTCATATATATTGCTTGTTGCTGTGAAATATGAATTTTCTTCACATAGGCTACTTGCATTTTTATTTCTGTTTTTCAAACAGAAATAATTAATTCTTTTCACGAAGAATATTTTTTGAAATAGCACAGCCTACTGTTTTATAAAAAAAATTATGCCTTACTGAGATTCTATCAAAATGTTTCATGTTTATCTCATATAGGTACCTATATTACCACATAATTTTTATTGCGGTTCCTTTCATTTGGTTCCAACTGCACCATATATAATTTTTTTTAAATACTGGTTGACCTAAATGCCCGAGTGATACGAATTTCAAAGTTATTTTCCCAAGTTTTTTAAGCTGGCCCATATAAGACTGCCTATTTTTTTTTTGTCTTAAATCTAAACATTATTTTCCTTCGTTTGGGTTTAAAATTCAAAATTTTGAAATCGCTAAAAAAATTTTCCAAGGCGGATTCTCATTTCTCATTTCGAACAACCAACTAAATTAATTCAGATTTGACTAATTTTAAACGTTTCTCGGATCGTCGAACGAGTTCCTAATTTCCCTAGATACAACCTCTGCACCATTATATGACACAGTCATATATTAATTTGTTACTGCGGTAGGTTTAATTATATGGACAATGATAAGAACTTGAAAAAACCAACAAATTTATGAAATCGTAGCCAAAAAAATTTGTTTTCTTGGAACGAACTTCTACCACTTTTTTTCTTCTCCAATAAATTGTACGCCTGTTCCGGTGGAATTACAATACGATTCTTAATTGTTTCAATAAACTATTCATAATGAAATCTTGTCTCACTTGTGCATAATATTTTTCAGTTAATATTATTTACGAAAGAGTACGAATTACATAGTTGCGAGCAAAAAAAACTGGATTTCAACTAATTTCGTCGTTGTTATTGTTTGCAGGTTCCAGTTTAGGAAAAAAGCAAAAACAAAAAAACAAAAAAAAACAAAAAAATCTGTCATTAATATTTCCTTAGACTCGTTTTCAACATTCATTTATTGTGTGCCTTGATCTGAAACTTTTAATCCTAGTTATTTGCACATATACTTAAGCTATAGGTAGGTGTACACGTATTAGCAGGAAAATTTTAATTAACTAAATTTATGATGGCTATTTTATATTTATTTTATTTTCTCCGAGGAAAATATTAATATGGGTAACTTTTCATATTTCACGATACTTATAAAACCGGTAGTGCTTAAAAGGAAGATACGATGAAAAAGATAAAAGCGATTAAAAGAATTATTTCAATTTTTCGTCACGTTTTGGTATCAGCCTTGTAATCAACATTTCGTTTTTGCACTAACAAACATTTCGGAGAAAGAAAAATCGTCTCGTTTAAAATGTATGGACGATTTGGTAGCAAAACTTACATTAATCAAATTTTTTGTTTGCAGTCACATGGACAGGTTTTCACGATAAATTTCCAATCAAATTTCACCGCATGATATCAATTTGTGTTGGGACTATGATAGTTGATTTATTTTGGAACCAAGAAATACAAAATTAAACGCAAATTGCGACTAAAAATTAAATTTTTCTCTGGATCATCTTTTAAAATAAATAGCCCTAATAATTATTTAAACGATTACGCAATTAACATAGATTGAAAAATCTTCACTCGGATGAGTTAATTATAAAGCCAAGAGAGCTTTGTCCTTATTTTGATTTTGTGCCTAGTGAAAGAGTCCAATACAAAAGAAAAAAATCTGAACTGAGAATCGAGAATAGTAAATTATGTACCAAGGAGGGAAAGTTGTTTTTTTGGCAGAGCCTGAGTTTACAAGATGTGGCGTAGGTGATGGTTGTAGTGGCCTAAGCTCTAACTTCATTTATAGTCCGAGAGACTTATAAAATAACGTAATCACACTCGTCCTCACCAAAGTGCAACTGCCTGGCAACTGCCACAACACCAGTACAGACAGTCAGTGCACTATGCCCTGTTGCCAAACCTCTGCACCCTATAGGTGTGCAGGGGATTGTGTCACATATCACAATACTGGGGGCGGTATACACCAATCTGACCTCTATGGTCAGTTTATCAGTTGTTGCTGTTCTGAAATAAAATTACCTTGTTAGAGGTAATAACATACATATAATATGATATAAGTTTATTAAATGAAAACATAAACAAAACAAAAACAATATTATGACTGAGACTAAACTGACAAAGCAAGTCACAAAAAGGTATAAACGTAAAAAAAAAAAGTAAGAAAAAACATTAAAAAATTAAAGTAACTTTTTTTTTTATTTCTTCTTTGTTTGCTTGTCCCCAAATTGCCGGACATTGTCTTCGGGTGTGGGACAAGAGTTTTGGCCATATATTAGGAATTCTGTGAAGGAAGAATGCGAAATTAGCAAATTTGTATAAGGTTCATTATATACTTATTAAAATATAATTAATCTTATTATTAGGTACCTACTGTTACTTATCACCTGCTTACACTATAAAGGAGCTAGACGGTGATAATGAGTATTGAATTAAATTTTTAACTCTAAAATCAGTTTAATAGAAATTGAACGTATATTGCCAATTTCCATTATTTCAATTTCTACACTCATAGTCGAGTATGTGTAATATTCAGAACAATTACAGAGTTTCAACTTGAGGTTGTTGGAATTCTGTCATAACTGTTTAATTCTAATGAGGCAAGGTACTAATCATTCTTTTATTCTTATCACAGACTGAACAAAATTGGTGTGACCTGTCTGTGTGGATGAAGAACCTGTAGTACACGTTTTTCACTTTGAGATATATGTACGTTACAGGATGTGTGGTACATGTTTTTAGTGTGCAGATTTGAATTCCCCATTAAATTTTTATTTAGAAAATTACCACCAGAGTGCGCTTTAGTCAATTTTACGATGAGTTATGAAGCAATGAAATATCTCTGGTTGCCAAGTGTTTTATGAAAAATTTTATCTGGTTTTTACCTGTTGTTCATTGGATTGTATCAATGTTTAGTGATCAAATTCTTCACTGTAATATGGAATGAAATTTTTTCTGTCATCTTTGATAAAATTTTTTCATTTTTTGATAAATTTATCCGCAATTCTGTGCAAATTTTTTAATTATTTTTGTGGTAACGTTAAAAAGAAATAAAATAATCCCCAATGATCATTTATTGGATGTGTAACGTATATTTTCGTCTATTTTTAGAAATGACGAACATATTCATCCACACATTTTCGAATACCAAAAATGTAGATATTTATCAACAATAATCATCCTAAAACTCTTTATAAACAACCACTAAATTACCCGTATTTGATTTTATAAATATAGATATATTACCTGTATACTCATGACCTACTTGTGCCTGTCCCTCGAGTACTTGACGAGTCAGCACAACCCTATAATAACAACACCCTACCTCACTTAACCTATCCTACACGTAGGTTTTCATACCCTGAACGAGTATATAATCCCTCGATTCAGTGGAAAAAGACACAGTTCCTCAACAGCTACTTCTAAGTACCTGGAACCTCTCTGGTAGAAGTCTCTGGTGAACAGATAGTCTTGCTTGTTGAATTATGATTGTAAATGTTTAAATATTAACGTATTATTATAGGTACTGTGATGTACAACTTATTATTTTATTAAATGTGTAAACTCACTCGTGTGTTTTGAAATATTATTGAGTCTTTAACATATGTTAAGGTCTTCTATAGTTTGTGGATGATAAACTTGAATTAGTTTTAGAAGTATTACTGCTTTTAGTACGTGATATTTTGTGTATGGTGTAACATCAAAAGTGGTACTAATTAGGTACATTACCAACTCTTTTGGCCATTACAGGATGTCTTTTTTGGCATTGGTAGCGATCTAGAGGCTGATGGAAGTGAAGACAAGTCAGAAGGAGAATTTTTAGAATTTGGTGTAAGTCAGTTTTACTGTTTTTCACACAAAGGCCAAGTATTGGTTGTGATTTATGTGATCAAATTATTAAATAAAATTTTGAATGGATTATGTGTTTTTATGTAAAAGTAGGTTTTTCCATTGATAATTGATGGGAATTACTAGGAAAAAATTAAGATGCATATTATTCATTATTATGGTCAGAAATACGAACTTTCAGATAATGGTAATTGATTTTAAATAAAATTACTCTAGACCTTTCAATATCTTTTCTAAAAATAGGAAAATAATTGTCGTCATCTAATGGGAAATCAACATGATATGTACTACACATCCATTGTCCACGGAGACAGGGTTTTTAGAATTTCAGATTGTCCCATGTTGATAGAAATCAATGATGTGTAAGGTATGGCTATCGTCTTGAAAGTATTAACTTTTGTGAACTAATCGTTTATGTCATTGGGATGCCATACTTTCTGATCAAGAGTATATGACATAATAAAATAAATGAGAATTATTTTAGAAAATTTATAAGACTTACGGAACACATGAGTTTTATTCAGGTACAAGGTTGTAATATGGTATGAAAGAACAGGAATCTTGTATTCTAGCAGGGAAATGGGTTGTGGTACAAAAATTGTAGAATTTCTGGTTACAACCTGTTGAAATATAAAGGGTGTTAGTTGAACAAAAACCTTAAATTTGTTTGGCATAATTAATATAATTATAATTAATTATTAATGTTATAAGCTTACGTAAATATAAAAGTTTATTAGAGTTTCCAGTTAGGAATTTATCTAAAATGATTCATTTTTTGTTGAAACAATAAACGGATTGACAAATTAAATTTAGTATGAAAATCTAAAGGGTGTTTGTAAGATGAACATAGAATGTCATTTTATTATGCATAATTAATTAAACTGTTAATCATTATACAAATAAACTTATATAATTTTGTAATTTTTTGCGCTGTTTGATTGAAAAACTTATAGATTGAGACAATAACGATGTTTGTCGAAAGATCAGGCGATATTTGCACAAATATTACGATCTATTAAAAAACAATTAAGAATTTTATTGAAAATGAAATCCTTAATTCACAAAAATTGGGTAATTAATAACGGTAAAATTAATTATTATATAAAACTTACATTTTTGGTTTGTTTTATGCGCCAAATCTTTACAATTTTTATGGAATGGTCTAAAAAATTGATTTTTTTGAAAGCACAGTGTAAACTGGTAAATAGAAGAACACAAGTTGACACTGTAATAAAATGTTGACTTTAGAACACATTTTATGATAATAAATAGTATCTCAACCACCTGTTTGGGGTGACAGGGGGCTCAATAAGGGGTTTGATCAAAAAATGGATTGCAAATCTAAACTCAGCACCTCAAAAAATATTATTAATGATATATCACTCAATAATATCAAAGAATATTATCTTAACCCCCTATTTGGGGTCACAGGGGGCCAAGGAGGGGTTCAATATAAAAATGGATTATAAATGTAAACTCAGAGCCTCAAAAAAACAATATTATTTATTTATCACTCAATAACATCCAAGAATATTATCTTAATTCCATTTCTTGGGCTACAGGGGGCTAAATGAAGGGTTAAATCTAAAAATGAGTTGCAAATATGAACTCAGCCCTCAAAGTAAATAACTCCCCAGGCACCACCAAAAATTTTTTCCAAGTCTGTGCTCTAATATAAAATAAAAAAAGGAATAATTGTTTTTTGTTTTTCTTAGTTTTTATTGTTTTTCTATGTTTTGAATTTGTCTATAAATAAGGGGGTGGGGGTGCAAGTGCACATCCTTTCATCCCCTCCCTCACAGTCGCCATAAACTTTCTAAATTGATGAGCTTAACTAAACCAATGTACAAACACAGGAGAGTGAGGAATGAATAAATGAGAAACCTGTGAAAGAGGGGAAAAGTTTGCTGATGTGTCAATTCTATGACATTACACCCACTGCTCAAAAAATATCATAACGTTTTTTAACAACTCAACTTTACCATTCATTTTCTCCCACTTTATCCAACCAATTTTAATACGGTTTTCACTGATATTTTTTATTTTTTTTAAAGAATTTGAAAATATGTTTACTGAAAATCATGTCCGGTACCCTATTGAAAGGGAAAAAGTTATTGTGAAAACATAGGTTTGAGTTTTCATCCAGTATTTATTTTCACTCACCATTAATTCAAAATAACTTCGTTTTTAGTGAATCTAATGATAAAAATTAATTTGTCATTAAAAAGTAAGGAGGAGATTATCACTGAAAATTTTTGCCAATAATTATTAGTTTTTGAATAACGAATAATTTAATAAACGATATATTTTCCACTAATCAACTAGTTTTTTTTCCTTACTTATGAATAATTCAACGATACAAAAAAGTTTATTAGTTGTAAAATTGAGTAAATTTTATCTTCTTTCCAGTAATACCAACCCCAGCTTTTTAATTTTAATAGAAGCTGAGAAAACACCCAGTGAAAGAAATAGGTTTTTCTCAAAATAAAAATGTGATTATTCTAATCAAAATTTTCAAGATTATTGGATATTGGGGGCTTTATGTCCATAATAAATATTTATATATCAAGAACAATTAACAAAGAAATAACATAACTTCAGTACCGCACCAAGTAATCACTTTATTATATAAAGAAGAACAAGTAGATGTTAACTCTACGAGTACAAGAAGAAGAAGTGAGTATAACGAAAAGAATAAATTTTCTTAGTGGTATTAACGGCGGTATCGTACATCAGTGTAACCAACAAGTGCTCAAACAATCAGTGTAACCCCAACAAAGATGTTTCATTGGCAACACTGATTTTTGGTCAGGAGAAATCAGACATCTGAAAAATCATTGGAAAACTGTAATCTAAAAAACAATTTTTGTGATGGTTCATGTGCATTATCGAGGACACTATGTATGTACAAGCATAAAGATATGATGTACCTATAGACCACATATGGTTGAGAAATATCAATGGACTGTTATAATTTGTTTAGCCATCTTCAAGTCTGTATTAATTGTAAGCTTCCCAATAAGAAAATATTGCGAATTTACTACCTATTATTTTTGGATAAAACATATATCTTTCTTTATCACACTGTATTTCAATTCCGATGATATTTATGAGAAAGATATAAGGAAACTATAATTGCAGATTTTGTGAAAATTATTTTCATGAAAGTACTTTTAAAGTATATCGCTTACTTATTAAGGTAAATTGGAGAAAAAAAACAACAAAATAGTCAAACATAGTAGCCCTCCTATTGGAGAAACTGGTAGTGGAAGTGAGACAATTTTGTTATATATTGAGGAGCCCATCACCAACATATTGCAGCTGTAAAATATTTTGTCCCTAACTATTAGTTCCATTTCAAACCCTTATTTTACCCAAATAAAAACCGACGAAAACATACTTATGTTATTTTGGGGGCACAGTTTCGATATTTTTTTGAGAAAAACTTTTGTTATGTTATTTCCGAAGAGGGTCATTTCCATTCATTTGTGAGGGGCAAAATCATATTCCAGTTTTGTCCAGTAAATTGCAATTTTTCTTTTAGTACCTGTACTATCGAAAAGGCCTACTGTAGTTTTGTCTGCAGAACCAAGAACAAGACTTCTGTAACGAATAAAGTCAGTCATATTTTATATAGATGACTACATTCTGACACATAGGTAGGTATATAATAATAATTTTATTTAACACCTAAATTACCATATTTCATTGACTCTTTTTCGTCTTTTTCTTCTTCATCTTCATCTATCTATTGCAAAATATAACAGGTCATTTATGGCAAATATTTAGCGTGTGAACCTAAATATAAAATATGGTCTTTGACCTAACTAAATTCACATTCACTCATTCCTTTCAACTATAACCCTATTCAATTATTATATTTTCCCTCTGTAAAATATAGATGAAGTTCCTTCTTCCCTTTCAACTGCCATTCTCAATAAACCACAATTCCAAGATACTTCAGGTATGACAGTCTGAGTCTCTGAATTAAGGATATATAAACTCTTGTACCCTTGATCAGTGTTTATTCTTGAGTCAACTTGTTTAACCAAACTTGGCGTAGAACCGCATTAATACGTTTTTCAAGGGACCACAGTGAAAAATCGTACTATCCGGAAAACGTAATACATGGGAAGTGGAAAAGTTAAAATTTAAAAAAAAATTTGTTTCATGTTTTACTAGAAAAAATTTGAAGATGGCAAAAATTATGTCGTATAATAAGATTTATTCAATGCAACTAAAAGCATGGAACTTATGGAACTTTCGAAACTTTTTAAAAACTTAATGTTGAAATTGGAATAGTGTAGCATTAATTCTCTAAATAGGCTATTTGATTTTCAACTTTAAGGACAGAACTCAAAAAAACTTTTTTCGTCAAAAAGTTCCATATTTCTAAAAGTAAACCTAGCCAGACCTGCCTGAAAAAGAGATTATGCAAGAAATTGTTATACTCGGCAATGTCTTACCTAGGAAATTTTACATAGGCATGATTATAGCTTTAGTATGGCAAATTGAGGGATACCAAAAAAAACAGCGTAATATGAGGAGAAACGTCTTAAGTGAGAACGTATTGCCGGCGTTTTACTATACTTTGTAATTGTATTGTGTTGAACTTGAATATTATTATATTTTATGGACGACTGTTTATATGTTTGTGTTATTTGAAGAAAGTCTTCTACAAACGGAGCAAAATTTAGGTATTTTGCGTCTATAGACAAAATATTTTTTTGCATCGCTGAGAAGGAGATTGAGGTATGTGCAACACACCACTTATTGACATTTAATTTCAAGAAGGAGAGACTCGAAATTTTGCGACGATTTTGTGTTGTCAAAATTTTTAGACTTGTCAGTCCAGACCTAAATACGCCTTTGTCTACCAAAGAAAGTTAAGGTCTATTATAAGAGTATGGATAGTCAGGAGTCGTAAGTAACTGATGTAATTTTATTATTACTCCCAGTAATTTATTCGCGGTTTCTCCATACATAAATTCTTGGAGGAATTGTACTTGTCAAAAAGAGGACGAACTTAAGTACTTATTGTTTCTCTTTGACGTTACTACTACTATGGACTGGGTTTTGTATTTTCGAGAGCAGATTTTCTATTTTGTTCTTCAAGAACATCGAAAACACGAGGCGTTTTAGCATATGATAATTTTTTTCGGGTCTGGTTTTTTTTTTTTTTTTTGGTCGCCTAAATTTGCATCTAACAACAGCCCTCTCGGCAGAAAAACATGAATTTTTTTTCTAATGCGTATTCAACACGATATATTCTAACTACAAAATAATTAGGGCCTTTCTCTTTCGTTTGTAAATTAGTCATTTTTCTGTTGAAGTATTTTTGTATGACGAGTACGAGTCGAGTATAATCTGATGGGGGTGATGGAGACACCCCTACATCACGACGATCGCATCAGCAGCGGCGACGTAGCACCTCGTCAAAATAGGCACCCCTTTCGCCCAAAAACGCTTGATATCGAAATAATTCGTCGCCCGAAAACTTTTCATTAATAAAAAGAGGGTAAGTGTTAGTGCTTGTTAAAAGGGTTAAAAGAGTGAGAGTGCCGAGTGAATTTTATACAAAAGTGTCAATCAGAACAACTCTCGTATGTAGCTGTATATACGGGTATGCGCGTCTATGTCAGCTGTTACATTCGTCTGTCAAACAATAACTTTAACAAGCAACTTTTGCATGCTGACATTTTCAAAATGCACACACGTGACGACTCGTGCAGTTTTATATATAACTTACGTCATTTATTATAATAAAATGTCGACGCTTTTCCTCGTCATCGATATCGCATAACACCATTTAATGTTATCGCATTTGCGGTGATATCGTTTATAAATTATGCTGTACGTAGATACATATATATGCACCTACCTATATCTACGCATAATATATACAATATACCTAACCTATGAATACATTTTTTCAGATTTAAACGAACTTTTAATTCGGGTAATACCTTCTCGAAAATAAAACAGGGACAGAAATATTCGAAAATTTGACAAATCTTTTCAATGTATGTATAACTTTTAGCACTGCAGTATGTAATTCAAAATTTTGAGAAAACAACATTTATAAAGAAGAAATTAAATTTTACACTTTCGTTCGAGAATTTTCTTCAAATACAATTATTGTATTATGATAAAATTTTTCTACATTTTTCATAATAATATCGGCGCAAATTAATATATTATTATTTTTATTAGTGCGAAGTATATTTTTTATTATTGCATTATTCATAGTTATATGAAATAATTTATGGAAATAAATTAAATCGTTAGGGAGGAATTATAATGAAATCCCGTCGAATAATTTTTTCAAGAAAAATAATATGAAAGAGATTATGGCCAAAATGTAAAAATGATACTTTATGTATCAACAGTGACTTGAGAATTAATTTTCTTCACAAAGTTATATCAATATATGTTTATGTATAAACATAATTGATAATGGTATAAATTTACGAATTACAGAATTATTGTTCTTACATTTCTATGTTAAAGAAATTTGTTAGGATCATAATGGGGTTCTAATTAAAACGTAATAAACAGAAGTTCCATCACATATCAGTATGATAAAGGTGGGAAAAGCGTCTACATTCAGTCAAAGATGA